>JAWPHD010003142.1:95000-157500 GCA_037043455.1 Cyrtodaria siliqua | reverse complement strand
TATATACTGTAATTTCTGAAGTTGGAGTTTTTGGACGAGGAGCTTTACGCAGTTGGAGAATGTAGTTCCTTTAACTGCCACAAGTATAACTTAATTTGATAAGGTGACTGAGATGAACGTTATGTATATATATTGATATTATGAGGGTTCCCGACCAAAATCGGTGTTGTCGACCAAATCGGTGTCGACCAAATCGGTGTCGTCGATCAAATCATAAATTTTTGATTTTTGTTGACTAAAATCACCAAATCGGTGTCGTCGACCAAATCGGGTTTGTCGATCAAATCATAAATTTTTGATTTTTGGTGACTAAAATCACCAAAATCACTAAATCATCAAAATCACTAAAATCACTAAATCACTAAATCACCAAAATCACTAAATCACTAAATCATCAAAATGGCAGACTAAAATCACTAAAATTCTGGACCAAAACCCCATAACATGGTCAATATCTGTCAAAACACCATAACCTACCTGTCCATGGACTAAAATACATAGCCGGGTTTCTGAATCAAAACCCCATAACATGGTCAACCTACCTATCCATGGACTCACTTCGCCCGCCAGGTTGGCAAAATACATAGCCCACCTGTCCATGACATATATATTTCTAGACTAAAATATATATGACTTGGCTTCGCTCACCCCCCAAGACGAACGATGCTCAACAATGCAGCGAGGGCTTCTGGCCCACCGGTGACTTCGCTATACCATTGGAGCACAGGGAATTGAAGGGGTCACCCGCCATCTCGCTATAACTACAATATGTATTTTGAACCATTATTTCTTTTTGAAAAAAATGCCTTAAAGAAAATATATATATAAAGAAAATAATGACGACTGTTTTAGAAAAATTAATACACCTGTTTGAAACAGGTGTAATAGATAGTCAAACACTATCGGTTGGTATACATGCATTAAAAGAAGTTCCAAAGGAAACTTCAAAAGAGGTTATTCAACCAGTTGAGTCCAAAGTGCTGGAAAGTGTAAGACGTGTAAAACCAACTCCAGCACCACGAGATAAATCAAGAATTCCAACCCCAGCTCCAAGAGTTAAACCAACTCCAGCTCCAAGAGTTAAACCAACTCCAGCTCCACGAGTTAAATCAAAAATTCCAATCCCAGCTCCAAGAGTTAAACCAATTCCAAAAATGAGTACGGAAAACGCGAACTACATTTTACAATTACACCGGGAAGGAAGAATTAATGATGATCAGCTTAGAATGGGGCTAGATGCTTTTCCAAAGGAAACTCCAGAGGTTAAATCTCAAACATTAGACAATTTGCATAAGAGAGGACGACGACGACGACCTAACCAAAAACAACGTAAACGAGAAAAGCAGAAATCTGATAAACAAGATAAGAAATATGCTAAATTACGAGAGAATGTTATAAATGAATTGAAAGAGCTTAATGATAAAAATTTAAAAGAGCTTAATGATAGAAAATCTGAAGAAGAATTAAAACTGGTTGACAAACCAAGATGTGGTTATTTCAAAGCATACAAGATGTCTGTTGAGCAATACAAAGACCCTCAAAAACTATTACATGATAAGAAACCCATTATTACAGAACAAATCAACAAAGAGCTGACAAAGATGAATGGATTAAAGTTTCAATTAGGTCTCACTGTAGATCTCTTCAAAGATAATGGTGCTACCGAAAACCACATCACAGCAGCAGTATTCAGCAACCAATATGCAATTTTAAACTCTGAAAAAATAAATAAGTTTTACGATGAAGCATCCGCAAACATACCACAGAGCTTGGAAAGATTTACAAAGGCAGCATCAGGATTGGAAATTGACCACTGTATTGATTTTTACTTAAATATTGCAAAGTACGACCCGTTAAAAGGTTCTTCATATATTCCTTTACCTAAAGCAGTAGCTGATAAGAAAGCGATTATCAATGTAAAAAATACGGATGATCAATGTTTATTCCATGCAATAAATTCTGCTTTAAATCCAGCCGCAGATCACACCGACAGGTTGTCAAAATATCCTAGTATAGAGTTCTTAAAGAAAAAGGGCATTGACTTTCCTACACCAATTTCTCAAATTTCCAAAGTAGAAAAACAAAACAATCTTGCTATTAATGTTTACGGGTACACCATAGATGATGACAAAAAAGTAAATGTGTTCCCGTATAAAATATCAGAACAACCAAAAGATATTGAGCGAATTAATCTGCTTTTAATATCTGAAGACGTTGAGGTTGAAGATGATCCAAATAATGAAGAAGATGACAAACCAACAACAAAAATAACAAAATATCACTATTGTTGGATAAAACATCTGAATAGACTACTCTCTAACCAAAACAAACATAAATGTCAAACTTACTTCTGTGATCGTTGCCTTCATGGATTTTCTGGAAAAGGACTACTTGAAAAACACAGAGAAGACTGTGAAGGTATCAACAAAAATTCTTGCAAAATAGAAATGCCGGAAGAAGGTCACATACAATTTAAAAATCATCAAAATCAGATGCATGTGCCTTATGCAATATATGCTGATTTTGAGAGTACAATCCAGCCGCAATCGACTAAATTTGGAAAAAAATCTGAAATTCAAAATGTACATGAAGCTTGCGGGTTTGGATACCAGGTTGTCAGATATGATGGCAAAGCTGAAGAACCTGTTATTTACAGAGGTGAAGATGTTGTTTAAAAGTTTTTAAATCACCTAGAATGGGAAAAAAACAACATTAATGAAATATTTAAACACCCAAAACCCTTAATTATGACGCGGCAAAATGAGAAAGATCATGAAAAAGCAACACACTGTTGGATATGTGAGAATGAAATTGGAAGCGATAAAAACGGTAAAGTAAGAGACCACTGTCATTTTACAGGTGAATACAGAGGCGCAGCACATAAAGACTGTAACCTGAAACTGAAAAAAAAAAAACAGGTATAACAACCATCCCTGTTGTATTTCATAACCTCAAAGGATATGATAGCCATCTCATCATGCAAAAAATACACAAAATGACAGGTAGTATTACATGCATCCCAAACAACGCTGAAAAGTATATTTCATTTAGTGTTGGACAACTTAGATTCTTGGATAGCTTTCAGTTTATGGCATCTTCATTAGAAAGGCTGGTTGATGCAACAGACAAATCTGATTTCAAACTCACCAAAAAAACGTTTGCAGATAAAACTGATCTACTTTTACGAAAAGGGGTTTATCCATACGAATATATGGACAGTGTGGAAAGATTTGAGGAAACGCAATTACCACCTATCTAAAAGTTTTACAGTAGTCTCTCAGATGAAAGTATAAGTCCCGAAGATTACGAGCATGCTCAAAAAATATGGAAAGAGTTTAACTGTAAAACTCTTGGAGACTATCATGATTTATATCTAAAAACGGATGTTGGCTGATGTATTCCAAACGTTCAGAAAAACATGCATGACGGCATATAAACTCGATCCCTTGCATTACTACACAGCACCTGGATTATCTTGGGATGCTTTACTTAAACATTCTAAAATAGAATTAGAACTTTTGACAGACACTGACCAGCACTTGTTTGTAGAAAAAGGTATGCGTGGTGGAATTAGTATGGTATCAAAACGATATGCCAAAGCAAACAATCCACACGTAGCTGATTATAACCCTAACGAGGAAAACAACTTTTTAATGTATTATGATGCAAATAATCTTTATGGGTGGTCAATGAGTCAGCCACTTCCATATCTGGCTTTAACTGGGTGAAAACAGAAACGTTGCCAAAGCCAACAGAAGGAAAAGGATATTTTCTAGAAGTGGATTTGGAATATCCAAAAGAACTCCATGAATCTCACAATAATTATCCACTTGCACCGGAAACATTAGCAGTGAAAAAAGTATGGTTATCTAAATACCAGACAGATTTGTTAGAAAATAACGTTATGACAGAACAACTAGTCCCCAATCTTATGGACAAAGAAAAATACGTGTTACATTACAGAAATTTAGAGTTGTATTTATCATTAGGCATGAATTAACAAAAATCCACAGAGTATTAGAATTCAATGAAAAACCATGGATGGCATCATACATAAACCTAAACACAGAACTTAGGAAAAAAGCTAAATCAACCTTTGAAAAGATTTTTACAAACTATGAACAACTCTGTGTTTGGCAAAACAATGGAAATATACGCAAGCGAACTGATATAAAACTAGTCAAAACTGACGGCTCTGAAAATAAAAACATAAGAAGAATAATAGCTAAACTCAACTTTAACAGGCGGATAACATTTTCAGATGAATTGTCGGCATTACATGTAAACAAAACGAAAATAACATTAAACAAACCAATTTATGTTGGGATGGCAGTCTTGGATTTATCAAAGTACATGATGTATGACTGGTACTATAATACCCTGAAGAAAAGGTACGGAGATGGCTGTACTTTATTATACACAGACAATGACAGCCTACTGATAGACATCAAAACGGAAGACGCATACAAAGACATGGTTGAAATGAAAGATGAGTATGATCTAAGTGATTATCCTCAAAATCACCCAATGCACGATGATACAAACAAAAAAGTAATAGGTAAAATGAAAGATGAATGTGATGGTGTTCCTATAGTTGAGTATATTGGATTAAGACCCAAGCTATATTCTATTTTGAGAGCGGATGAGCAGATTATTAAGAAAGCAAAGGGAGTAAAAAAATATGTAATCCAAAAACATATCAACTTTGAGAACTACAAAGATGCATTGTTTAAGAAGAAAAAATACATCCATGAAATGAATATGATACGATCGAAAAAAGCATCAAATATATGGCATAACAGTAAACAAAGTAACACTGTCACCATTTTACACTAAAAAGATACATTCGAGAAGATGGAATTACAACTGATGCATATGGGTTTTATCAAAACTTATGAATTTGAGTATCAGCAGGAACAATAAGTAATTCTTCTTTGACAAATCCTCTTGAGGCGCTGGTGCTTTAAATAATAAACTCTTATACCTTGCGTCACCATATAACTATTAATCTTGTGAATATCTACACTCCACATTGGATCAGTTGCTCTACGTCTTCCACCTTCTTGTTCCCCGGGTTGATATAAATATCTTACACTGGCATTCATACAGATAGGATCACCTTTAATAGTTTTGTTTCAACAGGAGGGGGCTTTTTTATCTCCGCATTTATGGCTTTAAACAACTTCTGGTAATCTCTTTACCCACTCTCTGTTGCGTTTTTTCGAATCCATTTCCTTAGCATACTGATAGCCAAACATCTTCAGCTAATGTTCTGTTAAATCTTTCCACTAAAGCTTGTCTCTGTGTATCTCTGTTCTGCCCCGTCTGATATTTACATTATGTTTGACCTATCAACTGCGATACTGCACCCATAAATTCTCTGCCTGGATCCACTTGTAATAACTTTGGATATTTTAGATGCCGACTGTATATATTTGCAAATGCTTTGGCAACTTCTTTACTATCCTTGAAAGTCAGCGGCTTTGCTTCTTTGTATCTACTCGCAATATCAACCACAGTTAACGCATATTTATATGTCTTGCGGCCACGGCCAAAGCCAAAAGTGTCATTAGGCAGAAATAACAAATCAGCTTGATGCACTCCATTTTTAACGGAAACATCAAACCTGGGTCTAATTATTTTCTTTGGTGCGGGTAAATAAATCTGCCACACAGCTTGTTGTTTTAAAAATTCTAAGGCCTGTTTCTTACTGACACCAGCCTCTTTTGCTAATTTTTCAACTGCTGTGTAACCTCTCCAAAATCCTTGTGGACTGTAATAAATATTTTCCATTTTATATATATACTATATAAAAATGGAAACTGCACAATTTAATGAACTGCTCTTAGAGCAATATAATAGCACAAAGACATTGGCAGACTTGGAAATAAATAAAATATACACTATTACAAATATAAAAATACTGGATTTTTACCACGATCAATTCATGGTATTGACATTATCAGATAACAGTGAAGTATGGGCGCCTGATCATCTCAAAGATAGAATAGAGGAGGCAAGTGTAGAACCACCATATTATATTCGACCACTTGAATTTAAAAAAAATAGCTATCATATATATAGCATGGCCCCAGATGAAATTAATAAACTTTATGACATTCATAGTGCATATGACTTAGTCATTCCAGACATTCATAGTGCATATGACTTAGTCATTCCAGACATTCATAGTGCATATGACTTAGTCATTCCAGACATTCATAGTGCATATGACTTAGTCATTCCAGACATCATAGTGCATATGACTTAGTCATTCCAGACATTCATAGTGCATATGACTTAGTCATTTCAGACATTTGGAAAACAATACTATTAACAATTTTTGAAAATGGGTTAAGAAAATATATATATTAAATAAAACAATGGACACTGCACGATTTGATGAAATGCTTAAAGCGCAAAAATCAGAAAATAGCACAAAGAAATGGACCGACTTGGAATTGAATGAAATATACACTATTACAGATACACACATAGTGAAAACTCGATATAGTCCATCCATGATATTAACATTATCAGACAACAGTGAGGTATGGGCGCCTGGTCATCTCAAAGATAAAATAGAGAAGGTAAGTGTAGAACCACCATATTATGTGCGACCACTTGGATTGAAACCAACTAAGAACAAACATAGCTATCATGCATATGACTTAGTCATTCCGAAAAGTGGAGAACCGAAAAAGAAAAAGCGTCACGCCAAGACAGCAAAAAAGAGTCACGCCAAGACAGTATCCGAGGCTGAAAGCGAGTTTGAGAGCGAGTCTGAAAGCGAACCTACCACCAACCATGTCTCTGAGAGCGAGTCTGAGGAAGATAGCGATTCTGAACCTGAAGTCGTGGTTAAACCAAAAAAGGAGGTGGTCGTTAAAAGAAGAAAGTGAAATAACGAAGATGAGACCGCCGCAGCTTAGAGTTTAAAACTATTTTTATATAGTTTTAAACTATGAACTCAATTTGTACGCTACAAATCCAGTTGCAGCCATGCCCACCACAATACACGTAATTTCTCTATTCTGTTGATCCGGAGATGGTGTATAAAAATCACTCAACTTGGGCTCCGCTTCCAAAAACAACTGTTTGCCAGTTATGTAATAATACTGTTTCATAGCTTGGTCCACATCATCAAAAGTCTGCCCTGCATGATGCTCTTTTTGCAGTTGCTTGTTAATAAAATCTAATCTCTCTGTTCTTTTTTTATTCCACGCCGCTTGTGCTGCTTCCAATTGTTCTACGGCTTTGTCATGCCTTTGTCTTTCCTCATCTGAATGACTTCCCATTTTTGAAAAGAAATAATTTGAACCGCTAAATGCCAATGCGTTTGTTAATGCGCCACCGATCATCATTGCTACTGCGCTTGCCATTTTTTTATATATATATTATTTTTCTTTCATAATATCCGCAGGAATAATACCTTGCTTGATCAACATATCCTTTGTAGCCGTTGCTAACATTATATCCACAGACAGCATCATAACATCTGCCATATTTAAATCCACTTTAGGGGCTGGTCTTTTTAGTAGTTTTCTGCAAATCTCAGAATATCCTACAGTTAAAAGTGTTTCCAGTCCAGCGTGATACATCATATTTACAATTTGTTTTACGTCAATACTTGCTGCCATTATTTTTAATATGAAGAAAAAAAAATTAAAAATCAAACGGGTCTTTTGGTGCAACATAAACAGGTTGCACAGCTACAGGTGGTGGTGCTACCGATTTCTTGTTATAAATATACAAACCCAACCCAGCAAAGCCTACTAATAAAATCGGTGGAATATAATTTTTGTATACATTTATTTTGATTTTTTCTGGTTCCTCTCTTGATACTTTTGTTATCTGTCCTGCATCTTGAAGCAAACGCTTTGCCTTCCTTGCTGCTGCTCCTTTTTTCCCAGCTTTTACTCGTTTTGGAATTTGTTGTTTAACAGATTGTGTATCAACTTCACTCTCTTGATTCTCCACTTGGTTCTCCATCATTTTTATTATCGACATTTTTATTTTTATTAAAATCAATATGTCGAACAGTTGTCAGCATTGCTGTAAATGGCGCTAAGTACATTCCATACTTGTAATACAACTCACAACACGCACTTGTTAAAGCATGTTTAATAAATGGGTCTTCCTCCAAATCTTCTGTCAGTTTTGGTGGATTGGTTATATTAAAATATGTTGATACTCCCATCACATACAACTTAATAAAATAATTACCTAAAGTCTTGGCCATGCTTGCCCCAAGTCTTGCTTCATATCTACAGTAAAGTTTATTAATTTCATCTGGGGGCATGCTATCTATAGTCTCGAGTTGTATGTCTTGACGACTACCACCGCCAGCCACTATGGCTGATAATCTTTCTTTTTTTGTTTCTTGTTGATTTGATTTATCTGTGAAACGTTCCGTGGAATCTTCCAGCATGATACCTTGTAATAGTTCTTCCGCATTCATTTTTATAGTAGTCATTTTATTTTTTATTTTGGAATAAACATAAAATACGAAACAACCAGCTGTGATATTCACCACACAACTAGCAATGGTTAGTATTGTTAATAGCATTGTTAATGATGTATAATGTAGGCTTGCCAGCATATTGTTTAAAAAATAAACGCAACAGTTCTTGTAGCATTTCTTTGTCGTTGCTCACGGGATTGACAATTATTATTATTTTATCTCTCGGGTTTCTCATATCTCCTATCCAGGGTCTATTTTTATAAGCCTCGTTCCACTCTATGGTTGGACACAATATAATTATATGTTCAAAAACTCCAACATATATATTCTTGTTCAAGTATGTCAAGAACAAACTCTGTTTTGCCGCAGCCTGTCTGACCACAGATAATGGCACTGTGTGGATATTTAGGATATTTAGTATCGTGATTCTTTGAATCTTCCATCTTCGAAATTGATTTGCGCATCTTGTATTATATATATATAAATATTTAAAGGTTGATCTACATCTGCCTTTTTATTTATGAGTATCTATATGCCCCCACTACCGTCCCCTATTCTTCTTCCACTGCCGTGTAATAAATTGTCATCACATGTTCTAAGGTCAAGCCACACAGCATATGCTTTTGTTAGATAGGTCTCAAGAGAAACATGGGTAAAGTATAAGTCCCTCGCTACTACGTCTGTCTCTTTGTTTCTTTTCGACGTTAAGGCAATATATTTGTTGATTTCATCCCAATGCTGATATGCCTTCATGCCCTGACTATACAACTGATTTGGTACTCCCTCTATTGTCATTTCAACCTTTTCAATCATTGGGTTGTAAAAGGATTCCGTGTCTGTTCTTTCTGGGTCTTCAAACAGCATTAGAATACCCTTCATGCTCCGTGATTGTGTATTAATGTTGATATTCCAAAGGGTATCAGATTTGTTTGCTATTTTTTTTTCAAGTTGCAAGATACGATCATACATAAATGACATCTTACCATTGGTTTGCTGTCTTATTTGTCTGGCTAATTCAACATCACTAACCATATCAAATTCCAAGCAGATATTTTTTATTACATAAGATGCATCAGCATCGCTGCTTTTGATAACTTTGTTTGTGTGTGTAATTCTAAGGTTTATAGTCCGTCCGCCAACGAACACGTCAAGGTATACCTGACGCGATGGGCACAATAGAGTCTGGACTTTCTGATAACTTTGTTATAATCGTTAAAGGAGCCCTTTAATACCCTTATAACTTATATTTATTTGATAGATATATTTGTATAAAAACTATTGATATATTTCTTACGATTAAAATCACAACCGAAACACGTTATTATTACGTTTCCATATATCACACGGCACACCTTTACGGAAATCAACGGAAAAAAGTCCGGAATATTACGAGTTTACCCGAAGTCCAACTTCGGCGATGACGTCACACAGATGCCCAGGGCGAACAGCGTCTCGGATGTTCAGTTTCTGAGAGTGTACTTTTTTTCAAGCTGATTAAAATTATTATATCTATTTTTTTTTCAATAAATGCTTATCTGATCTGTTTATGATTTACATGATCAGATTATTGCTTGCTAATTTCACTAATGTCTTATAAATCAATATATTTTTTTAATAATTATAGTACATGAACCTCTAGGCCAAATTGTTGGAAACAGCCAGAACAAAGTCATTTTATGACACTGTGTATTCGGTAACAAGTGAAAGAAGGGTTTTTATGATCCTGGCCATATCCTGTTATCACCTTTCTGTAACACAGTCAGTTAGTTTTATGACACTGCATATTCTAGATTGAGTGGCCAGTAAGGGTTTTATGATATTTCGCAGTACTTAGCTACTTTTAGCCAGCTTATATGGCATCAAAGAGTTTTATTACCATGTGTATTTCACCATCAGTGGTGTTGAATTCAGTGCTGTATGGAACAAAGCATAATTAGGTCAATATAACTCTATAGAGCTCTCATTTATAAAAAAGAGGCTACTACATAAGAAAAATGAATAGCGATGGGAATATAAACCTTATAATTAGACATAATATTATAATACCAAATAAAATTATATATGTGGCTCATTACCTGCTCAAACAAATAGGGTAGATAAGTAGTGAGAATTATCTTTTTCTTCACTCATTATTTTGTAACCTGATAAACTAACTTCAAACATATATTTGTTGATATCATCATACATTACAGGATACAGAAATTAGATTTGGCATAAAATGTTTGAGATCAGCCCTTAAAAACGGGGTTGGTCAGAAACCGGAACATAATTTTATTGGGCCATTATTTTTATATAACTAATTAAAAAAAATAAAATATTGTGAGGTCTTATTTACATGCTTGAAAAAAGGTAATATATGCTTTGAATTAGCAATACCTGTAGCCCGATTTATTACTTAGGCCAAAAAAAAAATACATGTGTTTCCGGTGGCCCGACCGAACCGACCCTAAAACTTTTCATGAAAAAAAAAATTATAAAAAAAAAAAATAAAAAAAAAAAAAATTGTTCTGAACAATGATTTATCACAATATATCGAGGTAAACTTACATCACAGAGAAACTTTCAGTTGTATCATCAACATGTATGGGGTTTATGAGATAAATACATGTAGAATCTCACAATATCTTGCTCCAAAAAAAAAAAAAAAGAAAATCCCTACCTACCGACCCTAATTTCTTAGAGCATGCAGTAGGAAACACACCTATTTTTTCTTTTTGGCCTTATGATAAAAATAGAGAATTCTGGAGAAGAACTTGGACAGAACATGGAATGGTGATATTTATATAACTCTTACCCTTAGACCTTCGAATGACAATTATGCGATCAATGTGGGCATTTGTCTAATTCCCACTGTGTATGCCTGCCCCACTGTGTATGCCTGCCGCCACCTCAGTGGGGTAAAACGTTGATAGGCGCATAATAAGTGATATGTTAATAAACACAAACAACAAAGACGTTTACATATGCATCATGTGACTTGCGTTTGATCAAAAAACGTGTGGACAATTTTCAGACCGTGTGTAAACGCTTCTTGTAAGACGTCACTGCACTGACACCTGTATTTTGCCGTTCAAACAATACATAGTACCTAGATAATAGATTTAAACCAATGTATTTCATATCATAATTTTTTTTTTTGATTATCATTTTAGTGTAAAATGGATAACAAATTATCATTTTAGGTAAGTTGTACACTTATAAAATCAGTGTATCAGTTTATGTCTAGGGCAGTATCATCCCTTATTTTTTAATAGTTTTAACTTGATATACACTCAAGTGATATGAAAACGCAACACGGGAATTTCCGCTATATATTGTATGTACAATATGCTGCTTTTAATCGAATGGTACATGACTACGTAAGACCTTTCCTTTTGGAAAAAATACTAAAACAACAAATAATACAGCAAATAGTATTCCTTCAATGTTTCATTATTCACAGAGTACGCGTTTGGCTCAATCATGTGAGCAAACTTAGGATGCAACATTTTGCAAACTATTTACGTTAAATACAGTACTGAACTAGCTCAATTTTTCAAAGAGCTGCTTCAACATTTATGAAGTTCTTGTTACAAAGTGTAGTGTGATTAAAACGTCTACAACATCACAGTTGTGTCCTTTCTCTAGTTAACTGCAACTTTCTTTTTAAAAAACATCTTGGGATTTCTTTGGAATATTATGTGCAATTAAGTGTGCAGTATATACAATATATAGCGGAAATTCTCGTGTTGCGTTTTCATATCACTTGAGTGTATTTACATTAATTTTTAAGTAATCCTTCATTTCTTCATCTTTCATCAGTTTTTGCGCACAATATGACCTATTTATGTGCCGACGTGCCGTAAAACACCATTCATTACATTATTTTTAATTACTACTTCATTCTTTCATGACTCATCGGTTTTTTGCGCACAATATGACCTATTTATGTGTCGACGTGCCATAAAACACCATTCATTCATTCATTCATTCATTCATACATTCATTCATGTCTAGGGCAGAGAATCTCTACGGAAAGTCCACACATTAAAAAGTCAAACATGTCAAACATGTCGGAGGACGGTTCATTTCCAAAATCGTCTTGCCGTTCGTAGACATGTTTTTAATCCACTTGCCAATGGTCAGAGAAAACGTTAAGCCACGGCTTCATGTTACAGTAGAGCAAATCCCTGAACTTCTGTGATGCAACACGCTTTTCTCAGAAATGAGTCTGCAGTCAATAAACAGTTTCATCCCTATGTATTTCATACTTTCGGTGACAGTTGCCTTTAATGCTTCAAGAAAGTATGATCTAAGTTATCTCAATAAAATATGTGTCGTCAATCTGTCAGATATGGCGCGGTACTTTGTGTGACGTCACACACCGGAAATCAGCGGAAATAAACCCGAGGCGAATACGGATATTGTATCGGTCAACAGGTGATTTTTTACCTGGCGATAAAAAGCACGGAAAGCGTTATATCACCAAAACATGAGTTGCAATGTGTTTATATAGTATGCATTAATAAATATAAACAAGAAACAAGAGGTATAAAAGGGCTCCTTTAAACATTAATTCATATTCTAACCTATCACCAAGCCCCGCTTGATAAAATGGCATATGACTTTCTAACATTTCAAAGTCCAGTGGAATGCAAAATCTATTTCCATAAGCTGCTGCTACAACTTCATCTCCGGTGTCTGAGGAAGCATCTCCCGCGCCAACTCTATGTTTTAGCATGTTTGCTTTACCCACACCTTGGTAAACCATGTTTTGTCGTTCGCTAGAGCTTTTCCATAAATCTACATAACAATGATATATATCACTGTCATTTATTGACATGACTTCGTTACCACTTATTCTGATTGTCATTTTTTTCACAATTGTTCTACCCAGATTCTGGTATAGAGTAGCGTTGGCGTCTGTTCTGCTTTTAAGTTCTATTTCAAAGGCAAGACGAGCAGTACGTGGAACTATCACATCATTAGTACTTAGATTGGGAAATCTAACAAGCAGTCGCTGGGTTTGGTCTATCGTCGAAGGGTTGTTAGTAACAACTACACTTGTGCGGATACCCTTGGCACCATGAGGTTCTCTGAGTTTTCTATGAGGATTGAGTTTACTTCCGTAAGCTGACATGTTTTTAAATATATATATATTTTATTTTTTTTTAAATAAAAATAAACAATGGCTGAGTTTGACAATCCTACGTTCGATCGAGATGCTTATGTAGATGAATTACTTGATGAAGAATTTATACAACCTGGCTTAGAATTCCAGAGACAAATTCTAAATGAAAATAATCATATTAATCAGCTTCAAGGGGAAGATAAAATAAAAGAACAGCTCACACAAAAAAAGTGGTTAGTAGATCAATTTTTTACTGAAGTTAATGCTGAGATCAGCGGAATTGATTATAAAGATGATTTCAGAGCGGCTGAGGATGAAAACGGTAGAACAATGTTATATGCAGTTCGGTTGGGGAAGGATGACGTCCCACTTTCCTATTATAGGGGAAGTAATCCAAACGAACCAATCAAGTTTTATAAGTTGGACACTTTAGTTAAAAAACATGGTATTGACTTTGTGAAAAACACTTTAAAAATGTATGATTATTTAGTTCCACGTGAAAGACTTGCTCGGGGTAGGGCGGAATTAGCATCCTTGGCAAAAACAAGAGATACCATCGCTGCAGAAAATATACCATTGCAAACTTTTTCAACAACTGAAGATGTACAAAATACAGTAGATGCTGTAATTACAATTGAGAGTAATTTGAGTAATACAATAGATGAAACTTATTCTAAAACACAACCAGAAGATCTAACACTGCGAGAGATACGAGGTTTAGATAAGAGATTTCAAAGCTTTCGTGGAGAACTTACTAATAATCTCTCAAAGCTCACTGAGCTTGATAAAGATATAGCAAAAGAAAAACAAAAATTAGAACAGGTGAGCACCCCCGGGCAGGAGGATGAGTTTCAACAAGAGCGTCTACGTGACAGAATAAAACACTTAGAAGATGAAAAAAGTGCACGACTTGAAGCGGCGAGTGAAAACAAAGAAGCATTACGCAGTCAAATAAACAGGATAAAAGAAACTATAAATAAGGTGTTAAGAGAAGACACAACATTGGGTGAGAGAATCAAAACCTTGTTTAGGGAGCAAGGTATTACTATTGTTAGTATTTTGACTGCCTTTGGTATGATTATTGGGGTATTAGTTGAGGCTATTATTCCCACATCAAGTGCTGCTCCAACTCCAAAACCTGATTCATCAAGTGCCAAGGATTGGATAAAAAAAAAACTAAGTAATCTTGGTAAACTTCTTGCTAACCTAGCTGGTAAAGCTTCAGCAGCTTTACCAGGAGTTATTGGTGCAATAGTATCATGGCTTTTATCTGCAACAGGTAATGTTATTAATTGGCTTGCTAACAATCTATGGGCTTTGCTTGCTGCCGCTGTTGGGTTGCTATATGTGGCAGCCAAAGAGTGGTTTAGTAAATCTCGTAGATAAGTAATGCAGCAAGACCTATTACTATAGTACTAACAATTATGGTTGTTTTGTTATCTTCGTGTTCAATCGCTATTTTTTGTATTTCTGGTGGGTTATTTTCCACAGTTTTATGTATTGATTTATCAGAATGTTCCGGTAAAAATTTCTTTGTTGTGGTGCCTTGAAAAGGTTGAACACTTTTTGGTGGTACTGGTTTTACATTTACATCATTATTTAATCCTAATGCTTGTGCATTGGTTGCTATTACAATTTCATTATTGTAGTCTTGTATTGTTCCAATTCTTAATTCCATGTCACCCGGAGACATGTACAATCCACTTCCATAGACAAAATTTACTTTACTTCTTGCATATTTTAGGGTGGTTTCATATCTTGAAATTTGACTGGGCAAGTCAATGGGGCTGTTTATTGCATCTTCTATGTTAGCTAAAAATTGTTTCTGTGCATCAAATGCCGTTCCAGTTCCAAGTATATCTGTTTTTGTTTGGGATTGTGAGCCAAGGATTGCCCAGCAGTATGTTCTTATACTGTCATTGATGCGTTCTACCCCAGCTCTTGTAAATCCAGATGAACAATCTAGTATAAAAGTAGACCAGCTGTTGTCAGCCTCAGATCCTTGGGCAATGTAATCAATGTGATATGTTTTATCACTCTCATAGACTGTAAAACTCATCGTTTTGTTGTCGTATACAATATTTTCCAAAGAATGATAACCAATATGTGTCCAGTAATTATAAATTGTTCCTAGACCATGATTATAACTTTGTTTCTGTCTCCAGTCTGAATATAAGTCAACGTTAAACTCCTTGCATATTCTTTCGTACGCGTTTCGGTTATATGTGTTATTAAACGCATTCCAATTTGAGTCTTGCGGCATTGCTACACTCATCTCAAATAATATTCTTCTAACTTGGTAATAGACATGAAATCGAAATAACGAACCCACCAAGGCATCAGCTTTTAGATGGTTGTTAAAATCAATACCACATCCAGTTGTCGCGCACCAAATGGCAAAATTCAACTGGTTCTGCCAAAATGACATCCAATCTGTTCCCCAGCGTTGGACTATAGCATCTGATTTGACGTATGGGAGTTTGTATTTTTCAAAGACATTGGGAAATGATGCTTTAAAGCCTTTACCGTTGGATGTAATGACTATGTTTTGATTTATTATATCTATCACATTCTTGCTGAAAGTACTGAAATAGTCAGCATCCGGGTTATATTTGAATTCTTTAGAAATCATTTTTATTTATATATATTAAAAAAAATGTTTTATACCATTTCAAACATAGACAACTCTATTAACTTACAACAGTATGTCGATAATAGAAATGGAGATAAGCGCGTTGGATTGAAACGTTTTACATACACTATTGGTTGGTTTAATGTTGATGGAGAAGTTATAAAGACAAGAAACCCAGATAAAACGCAAACTATATCAGGTGGACTCTATAATTTTCAAGACTTGGTAGACATGTTTAAAAGGCTTAATGAAGATATTTACCTAACCATTTATACACAAAAGGCTTTAGCAGTTTTAGATACGCCAATAGAGACACGAATGTCAACCCGTCTTTCAAATATGCTGGGATTCAAGGACAGAAGATGGATAAAAGGTGTTCGTGTGGGAGATTGCCCAATTGATTTAGCTCCTTATAAACAGCTCTATGTTCATCTGGAACAAATTAATACAAGTGGTAATTATTTCAATGGTAAACCAAGCACTATTATAGGGGTTGTACCTGTAGTAAATAAGCAGTATGGAGATATTGTATATACACCTTATTTTTATCCTGAATATCACCGTCTTTCGGGTGGTACAATTTCTGAATTGACAATAGAAGTCAGAGATGAGTATGGCAACAAGATAGATAATCACGGCTTACCCATGAGTTGTGTTTTAGAAATTATTTAAAAAATTATATAAAAAAACTTAGACAGAAGACTTAGAGGCTTTGATAAATGATGTTCAACATTTATATAGGGGAGTTGTGCCTATTGTTAATCGAGTTGATACTCTTAAATATGGGATTATAACACTCTGTGCGGAGGCTAAGGGTCCTATTACAATGAATAGAGTACTCTCATTTGGTAACGGTGGATCAGAAACAAATGTGGGGTATGTAATGACACGCCGTGGTCGGATTATGGGAATAGGTTTAGCAAGTGACCGATTAGTTGGCGACGTCACTGTCATAGTTACTGTCGATGATGTTGAACAACCCAATTATGGTATAACGCTTCACACCACCCCACGCAAACACGATAACTTTGATAGTCCTTTAGAGATTGATGCTGGTTCTGTTGTCAACTTTGTATGTAAGGTTGCTAACGCTACCGCTGTAAATACGGTGGTGTCATTATTGATTGAATTAATTTAATTTTTTCTTATTAAAAATGAAGCAACCGACAGCACCAAGTTTATATCCTCCGTTGCCAGAGGACGTACACAATTATAGATTACAAAAAATTTCAGAGATTGAACAAAAGTTAATTACAGAGCGAGACACACGCAAGTCTCTTTATAAACAATATAAACGTGGTATTAATATCACGGATGGAATTGACACTACCTTAATATCTGCAGGTGTTATTATGGCTGGGATTGGATTTGTTGTTCCAGTTTTGTTACCTTTAGAAATAGCAGCAATACTATGTGGAGCGACAGGTGTTTGCATTAATTTCATCAGACGCAAGCTTAATGTAAAAGCTCAAAAACATCATAAAATAAAAACTTTGGCAGAGTCTAAGTTGAATAGTATAAAGCAGTTAATATCAAAAGCATTGAGTGATGCACAGATATCTGAGCAAGAGTTTAAGTTGATTTTGGATGAACTGGAGAGATACTATAATTTGAAAGAACAAAAGACACTTGAAATTAGCGAAGTTCAAAAAAAAGAATTAGTGGAGCAGGGAAGAAAGGAAGCAATGACAACCTTACAAAACAGTCTAAAAAGTGTGTGATAAATTGTTTTAGTAATGTGTATGAGTATGATCCACCACCTATGTATTCGTAAATTTAAAAAAGGCTTTTTTTAAATTTACCCCTCTACTTCTACATTTACTTTGGAAAGACTAAGTCATATTCATGAACAAGTCTGTCCAAAAGAAGATCTATCATTCGAAGGGTTGTTTATCAATACAACTACACTTGTGCATATGCCATTGCCCTTTTGCATCCACCTCCCAATCCCCTTCATCGCCCTGTATCTCAGACCACCGCTTTAATGCATCAACTAGTGTGCGCTTATCTATTACATCTGCTTTAGCTAGGGATATTAATTTTCCTTCAATAGTATGCTCACCTATTACACCTGGCGGTAATAGATGTATAAATTTTTCTAAAACAGTACCTGTTTCCAATAGATGTATTAATTTTTCTAAAGCAGTAACCATTATTTCTTTTTTATATATATATTATTTTCCTTAAGAGAGTTTTAAAAAATTATATAATACAAATACATAGCCCACCGGTCATCTCACTATAATGTATTAAGGAAATATATAATACGAAAAAAATAATGGAAATCAATTATCAAAAAGAAATCAATGTTTGCAAATTTCTTAAAATTAGATTACACGATCCATGTAAAAATAAGACTACAAAATATTCTAATTATTGCAGTTTGCATAAGTATCTATTAAAAACAAGTCGTGTATTGCCATGCTCAATATGTAAAAAAGGTACATATGCAAGAAGTAAAATGTGTGCTGATTGTCGTGTATTACCATGCTCAATATGTAAAAAAGGTACAAGAGCAAAAAATAAAATTTGTGCTGATTGTAGAGTTTATGTCAGAATAGTGGATACATTTATTGGAAATTTACATTATAATGCTGAGTGCTTAAAATTTAGACGTATTCAAGTTTAATCACATTAGAGCGAAGTCACCGGTGGGCCAGAAGCCCTCGCTGCATTGTTGAGCATCGTTCGTCTTGGGGGGTGAGCGAAGCCAAGTCATATATATTTTAGTCTAGAAATATATATGTCATGGACAGGTGGGCTATGTATTTTGCCAACCTGGCGGGCGAAGTGAGTCCATGGATAGGTAGGTTGACCATGTTATGGGGTTTTGATTCAGAAACCCGGCTATGTATTTTAGTCCATGGACAGGTAGGTTATGGTGTTTTGACAGATATTGACCATGTTATGGGGTTTTGGTCCAGAATTTTAGTGATTTTAGTCTGCCATTTTGATGATTTAGTGATTTAGTGATTTTGGTGATTTAGTGATTTTAGTGATTTTAGTGATTTTGATGATTTAGTGATTTTGGTGATTTTAGTCACCAAAAATCAAAAATTTATGATTTGATCGACAAACCCGATTTGGTCGACGACACCGATTTGGTGATTTTAGTCACCAAAAATCAAAAATTTATGATTTGATCGACGACACCGATTTGGTCGACACCGATTTGGTCGACAACACCGATTTTGGTCGGGAACCCTCATAATATCAATATATTGTATACCAATATCACTACTGATTGTGAATAATTGTAATTGTATACAGTATATACGTGTCTTTTTTGTAAATGTACTGATATACTATGCGCATTAATACACGAGTTTTTGGACGAGGAGCTTTACGCAGTTCAAGAATGTAGTTCCTTTAACTGCCTCAAGTATAACTTAATTTCATAAGGTGACTGACATGAACGTTATGTATACCGAATAATATAACTACTGATTGTGAATAATTGTAACTGTATACAGTATATACGTGTCTTTTTTGCAAATGTACTGAAACACTATGCGCATTAATACACGCATAAACATTTTATGAATGGAACGTTTCAATAGCGTAGTTACCCGGATGTCGAACATCTCCTCATTAATATTAATTTATTTCATTCGATAGTGCAGTAGAAACCCGATAATTATCCATTCATTCAGAACCATTAATTTGAAAATTTACAATCAATGACGAAAAATAAGCAATAAATTAACACATTTCTAAACGAGTAAGCTAAACATGCCGGTCAATTTTACAGCTCATGCGTGGCCTAGAGCGTGACCTAGATAATGAGCTTTACCGTCAAATTGGGAACTAAATGTCCGTAAATAATGTAGTTATTGTGGCTAGTACTTTGAGAAATATTATTGCATAGTATAGCATCTACTATAAATAAATACACAAATTGATGAAAAGAATTTGTCAAGAAGTGCTCAATTCTACTACCAACAGAATGTAAACAAATCAAATAGTTTAACAAATCAATGTAGGCAGTTGGGGAAAGTCGGTCAGCCAATGAAAATAGAATTTCGCGGGCTAATTAATATGCATGCAAGAACAGCTGAGCGTCGAACAAATGCGCGAGTGTCTGATTTATCAACAGTATTTCCGTTATGTACGCCAGTCAGTTAACCTAACCATGCTTTCCTGGGTTGAATTAATACAGACACAGATTCTTCATAAGTACCTGACAACGCATGTATTTCCATTATGTACGCCAGTCAGTTAACCTAACCATGCTTTCCTGGGTTGAATTAATACAGACACAGATCCTTACAATGCATGTATCAGCAGTGAGAGATACACTTAAATATTAAAACAAATTAATAATTCAGCTCAGTTACTCCAGTACAAAAACGTCTCATGTTCTAACAGCTACCAGGGGCGTATCTGGAGTGTTTTGGGTATAAGAACAGTTTTGAAAAATTGGACCCAAAATAAGTAGTTTAGAGCGACTTAGAAACGTATTTTGAAGCTTTTCTAATTCTCCAGAGTCATTCTTTTTTCTTTGATTTATTGAATATTTACCGGGGTCACCGTCACTTTTGACGGGTTGGTCTACCTTTTACCCTAACCCCACTTCGGCTTCACTTTTTATTGCTTTTTTTTTAGCATTTTTAGCTTTTTAAATTTTCCGACACCCAACTCTCAATTATACGCACGGGCGCATAGGAGTACGCCCCGGTAGCCCCTGGCTACATTTAATTTTAATACACCACACCTGCAAAATTTTAACATAACGTTTAAACTCCAAGAAGACAGACACTGTTCAATCTTGGCAACTCTCAGGACCTTCAGTCCTTTGATTTTATAATCTAACATAGTTTATGAAAATACTCAATGCTGATGGGCTATTGAGCAGTTTTTGAAAAAGCTTTAAAAACCTCTGACTTCACGTTCTTCAACCGTTAGAACGTCATTTTAAACGATTTTTAACGTCGGAAAACATCCAAAACAACGATTACGTTATTTTAAGGCAACGTTACGTTCAAACAACACATTCAACTTGTTAGAAACACGATAAAGCTGTATATTTTCTTCATTGATGGACGTACAATGTAAGTTGTGAGAATGTGTTTGTATTATGTTCAATCTCTCGAAAATGTGTATATAAAATAAATAACAATCCATGTCAGATAAGAAATAAAATATTTCCAGCGGGTTTATAGTGCGCGAGATCAAAACCTGGTGTATGGGACTTGAAACACATAGAAACCGCGGTCCTACGGCCCTTGGTATCGATAGTCTTTATCTGGGACAATATAAACCCGCTGGAATTTCCGGTGGAAATATTTTATTTCTTAATTATTTCCTACCAATCTTAAGAAGAGTATATATTTAAGCTGATTAATCTGCACATTTCGCGGACTTTCATTCATGTTAGCATATTTCATGTTTTCATAAAAAAGGAGGGTAAGTCTCTAAATATGTAACCTTTAAACAACAAAAATAAATATTTTGCAAACTACTGGTCAAAATAACATACTTATCACACAACTATTTAAACTCAGAAAAGTATATAAGATACAAATATGAATAACTATAAATTGTGTTAAGTTTACTGTAATACAATAGATCACAAGCAGTAAAACAATAGCCAGGAAAGGAATATCGTTAACTAATTAGCTAACTTTATATCCTTAACAACTAGGTTCATAAAACCTGTCTGGCATTTACACAAATCGTGTAAGACATTATATTACCATGATATCACGTGACACTTGTCGCACGACTGGCATATAAATACAGATTGTGCTCCGTGTGGGCACTGTAATTTCCGAGATGAACGCTGTCGAAGCATTGGCTTTTCTTTTAGTTTATGGTAAGTTTAAGACTATTATATTTATTTTTATCGAAATATAGTTAGTGTATTATTTAATTTCAATTATGATTTCATCAGATTGGAATATTTTTTATATTTTTGGAGATGAATATATAATTTACAATCATTTTAAATATTAAAGGGACACTGTCCGTCAGTAAGCAGATATTGAGCTTAGCCAAATAACTGTCTGATTTTTATTCAGTGAAATGTATACATACAAACATGAGCATAGACTCTGATAAGTCTGTAGTAATACATTCGTGAGGTTTGAAAAAAAGAGTTTTATTTATTATTTGTAAACAATGTGGGACCCACATTATTTACATTTTCTGCAGATCACGTGACATCCATTAGCGCGGTTCTCTATATAGTGTCTTACGTAATACATCTGGGTCCGAATAGCAATATGTTAACTTAAGTCAATTTTATCAGTTTTTTAAACACCCCTTTTCTATCGATTTCAGACTTTTTCTTAATATTGTGTATCCAGTCTAGCATTTTATCCCAACATTTGGCTGAATTCTATGCTCTGGCTTAGTAGCCACACATCTTCACCCCTGCTGCTTTGACCACCACTTGAGGAAACTGATATCCCTAATAAAAATGCTATACAACCAGTAACAGGTTACAGCTGGTCATTTGTACAAGGACTTTTCTAACTGAGAACTGTTAATATGTAATTTATTGTATTTAATAGATCATGTTGTTCTAATTTGAAGTAAAGAGTAGATTGTTCTAATTCGAAGATAAGAGTAGCAACATATTCATTTGGTTGAAAAGTAAAGACAATTGATCGTTCTACATTTCTGTTTTGCTTATGCTCGTACTAATAGGTGATATCACGCATTCATTGTGAATGCTTTTCAGTACAGGTTCGTGATATCACATATGCAAATGACTGATATCATTCAATCATATTACTGATTCCAAAAGGTGACGTTACGCATATGTATATGTGATAACAAAAACTAGTATTAAAAGCAATACGGCATCTAAAATTATTTGTTACTTCACAGATTGTTTACAAAGTTTAATCGATTCACTTTTTAAAAATCCGCCCGCAGTTGCCTCTGCCTTAAAGGAATGCAGTTGGTCTAAATATGTGTCAATCCTAATCACCATATTTAACTCTACCGTATTTGTAGATTATTTGCAATTTATATATTTTATTGAATTACTACTCAAAATACTAGATATAATTTCAATCTATTAACAATATTAAAAAAAATAAAACGATTTGTAGGATGTGTTAAACATTCAACCGAGTAAGAGTAAATACAGCATTATGGCTAATTTATTTAGAGTTACATAGTTATATTGTGTACATGTATATACTTTTTATTTATTTTTAATCCAATAAATAGCAGTTAAAGTTCAGGATACCATTGTATGTTAATTTGTATTTTCTAGAATAAAAAGTGAATTAAACCTAACCTAGTGTACAAGTTTCTTTTACAAATTTTATTTCCTCATAAAACTGACCCATGTCTGTTATCTCTGTGAAATCTAATACTCCTGCTGGTCAGAGCTAGCCCATCATTTACGACCCCTTGGAGTGTACGTTGTTATCGTAATTTAACGCATTATTTACATTAGGGTGTTAATCAGATCCTTAGAAAGTGGCGAAAACTTGAAAATCTGGCTTAAAATGTTAGTCTGTATAAGGGTATGGAGAAATAAAACCTACAACTACAAATTTATCTTAAAATAGATGGTTGTAGCTTGTAATAGTGTAAATGAGTCTACATTGCCCTTCCATAGTAAAGTTAGAATGTTGACAACCTGTTAAAAACTCAAACCTCGTTAGAATTCTGGGAAACTTACTTTATCATGCAAATAAACATGTCTGCTATTCAACATCAATAAGGAAATAGGGGGTTTAATACCTTCTAAGAAACATTTCTTCAGTTGTATACTAACACCGGGTCAAAGGTCAACACTATTTTTACCCCTTGCAATTTCATACCCTGTCTACTTTCACTTCTCAAATTTATATCAAAAACTGTCAAAAACATGATGAGCTGCATTTTCAAATATCAACAACATGTCCAGAATACAGTTACAGCCAAAAAATAACAGGAAACTGCACTAAAAAACGTTTTTAAAGAAAAAAAGATTAGCACTCTTTAATACAGAACTACTTTCGACTGCACCAGGCGAGCACATCCTGTTGATTTAGTGTAATTAGACCTATAAGGGATTATTTTTGCGTCATGTTTTTTAATTTATCTGGTCGATTCAACCCAACAACTTAATAAAAGAACATTTTGACTTGTTTCGCAATGCCGAAAGACTTCGTCTTGAAATTATTGCGATTTACCTGCGCTTGACCATGCACTAAATCGAGTCGATTTTGTTGCGAAATTAAGAAATAATAAAAAAGCAATATCTCAGCAACCATTCAACATTTTCTCATCAAATCATCTCTGGTGGCTTTGTGTTGCATCCCTGAGTATGTATACCACACATTTTCCCATATATCTTTCACAAAAATTCCAAAAAAAATAAAAATATCACATTTTTAGAGAAAATCAGAAAATTTGAGGAAAAGTTGCCAAAAACACTCTAAAATAGTCTAAAAGTCTGAAAATGATATTTTTTCTCTGTTTCTGAGTTCAACTCACCTATTCAAACAAAATAAATGCCTAGAAAATCATTTTTTATGCAATTATGAAAAATACATGATTTCTCCTTATAGGTTATAATAGCGTAAATGAGTCTCCATTGCCCTTCCATAGTAAAGTTAGAATGTTGACAACCTGTTAAAAACTCAAACCTCGTTAGAATTCTGGGAAACTTACTTTATCATGCAAATAAACATGTCTGCTATTAAACATCAACAAGGAAATAGGGGGTTTAATACCTTCTAAGAAACATTTCTTCAGTTGTATACTAACACCGGGTCAAAGGTCAACACTATTTTTACCCCTTGCAATTTCATACCCTGTCTACTTTCACTTCTCAAATTTATATCAAAAACTGTCAAAAACATGATGAGCTGCATTTTCAAATATCAACAACATGTCCAGAATACAGTTACAGCCAAAAAATAACATGAAACTGCACTAAAAAAAGTTTTTAAAGAAAAAAAGATTAGCACTCTTTAATACAGAACTACTTTCTACTGCACCAGGCGAGCACATCCTGTTGATTTAGTGTTATTAGACCTGTTGTGTCCCTGAGGGGTTAAAACGGATATTTAAAAACATGCAAACATCATAACTTTTGACTTAAAGATGAATGGCCACCCTTTTTGCAGTACTATCAATTAACAAATTTAACTCTTAAACATCATATGAACATTTCTTGATAGTCCCGGAGAGAAACATATATTTAAAACCGCTACGAAGTTGTAGATTTTATAGTTTATTAAAGTCTAGTCATAGAACAGTATTATATACAATAAAACATTACATATGATTTTAACTATGCCATTCAAAAAGAATTATAAGAGATTATATGAAAATAAATTTCATTTACAACAATAACATAATATGACAAATTGCACTTAAGTGATTGATTCTGGACTATTGCACCATCCATGTCATCAGACTCACAAATAGCTGAAGCAATAACCAAAAAGAACCAATCACGAAGGTTGTATTACTATCACAATATATATATATCATAGAATAAAATGTTTCAGCCTATATAAACATTACATATAATATGCTAAAAGCTGAACAGTCATTGTTAATCGCTCGCATGTGAATCATAACCATGGTACACATTTAGTTTAAAACGTCATTGAAAGGACATACTATGAATTTTGTAAAATAAGCACCTGGGGAAAATTTAGTCCACCTTATAAAAGCAAGATAAATAAAGCTAAAAAGCATTTATCACATCAGGTTAGACCAGACATTAACTGAGTAACAGTAACTGTTCATAAAATACATGTCACATTCAAACTAAATATACACTCAGTTAAAACAGTATTATTTATATAAAAAATAATTTCTAGATTGTAAAATATTAAAACAGGTTTTGGCACATACTCTTATCATTTCCTGATTGGAAAATAAAAACTTCATCTTGTCTAAATCACTAAATCTATAACTACTACTACTACTACTACTAAATAAATAATGTATCTCTTGCATTTCGTCTTCTACATCTGCCTTACAAAGTGGGCACACACGGTCGCTTTCTCGTAGGTTCTCATAGCGTCCCGTCTCTAGCCTTAAAAGTGCAACGCCACATCTAAATTTCTGATCGATGACATAAAGGTAATTTATCATGCAGATATGCACTTTTCTGCCTAATAAAGGTGTGACCTAATACATTTTGCTTTAATATGCACTGGCCAATAAAGCAAATCAATGCGGAATCCCCCGGCTTTTATTGTACGTAACGTTATCTGACGTCATGCACGTAACGTTGCCAGACGTCATAAAACAAACAAAAAACAACAACATGGCGGCGGCCTCGATAAGCGTAACATTCTGAGAAATAGGTAATAATAGTAATTCATATAGAAAATTTGGAAAATCTACATGATAAATAGAATATTATGTCAGTGCCTTTTACCATCAAGTTTATTAGGCTCGGCACGAAAACTAAGAATGGCTCGGTAGAGCCTCGCCATTCTTGTTTTCTAAGCCTCGCCTAATAAACTTGATAGTAAAAGGCACTGACATAATATTCTCTATATACGTTTCTACACAATACTCCGATGTAAACAGCTTATACGTTCTTAACTTGTTGCCACCATTACCACTTGGACATGTCACTAGATTTATTCAAAGTTTCCATTCTTCAATATGTTTGTTCATCAAATAATCAACAACAGATTTAATGAAAACAACCTTAAATGATTTAAAATTAGTATCAGAATATCTTGGATCGATGTTTTTAAAACTCGATTTAACATAGTAAAACTAGTTTTACAAGATGTGTTAGCCTTATTACAGGCCCAAATAAAAATACGCTTATTCAATCAAAGTTGTTCGTATCGATATTGCGATACCAGAGGTTGCAAATACATTTCCACTGTTTAATGAAAGCAGGTTTCCAAACCATATCACCAGATACAGCAGCCGTTGGAGTATATTTCCCTGTGCCCAAGTAAAAACGCATTGCTCTATTTTGTACGGCATTAATGCGTGAATAAAATTTGCATATAGCAGCGCCATAAGAAATAACGGACCACCTAAACACTTATATCTTGCAATTAGCAAACCCAAAGCACGACTCGCGCTCTGAGCGTCTACCTTTGCAGTAACACTATAGTCTAGATGTTCGGTTAAAACGATTCCAAGATATTCATATTTATCAATGATATAAACCTTATCGGTTCCACAAGTAAAAGCAAATTCTGACCTAGATATAGAGTTAGGTCTAAAATGAACAATGTTGCTTTTAGTGGTATTGACAGGCATACTGTTTATAGTGCACCAATCATTAAGTTCATTTAGCATGATTTGAAGATCATTCTCATTTGCTGCAATTAAAACAATATCATAAGCATACAGTAGTATATTTACCATTTCGTTATCGATATCAATGCCGTTACCTAAAGCTTTAATGCGAAGAGCCAAGCCATTGACAATAAATAGAGGATATTTGTTGTTTTGGAGTGAATAACATATTTTATTTCATCTAGAAGTGAGAAAACTTTATATTTTCACGAATGCGAAGCATGAGTGAAAATATAAAAGTTTTCTCTCTTCGAGATGAAATAAAATATGTTATTCACGACAAAACAACAACTTTTCTTTTTATTTTATGATTTTACAAACAATTATTTAAGCACACGCTTCTTTCCAATTCACGATGACGTAATGAAACGTTACATGACGTCACCTTTTTTGAAACCATTAACGTCACAGAAAAAAGGTAATTAAATAAACAGTGGATTTAACAGTATAACAGTAGGAATATTTTGTGATCCGTGTTACTGTGCATGCATTTGTGTTGGTTGAACATTCAAAAAGTAGTCCCGGCAGCTACTATGGAAATAAAACTCTATATTCCACAGTGTGGAATAACACTTTTATTTCACTGATAAAACACAGTATTTCATTGTTTATCATAAAATAAAGGGGATTATGCACATCCTTGTCTTAATCAAACCAATTTGTATATTGATTATTTACTCTAACACATGATGAGACAGATCTATATAGACATTTTATAGCTATAGGCATTTTACCAGATATGCCAATGTCACTTAATCGATGCCAAAGTTTATCTCTTAAAATAAAATCATATGCTTTACGAAAATCAATAAATGCACAGAAAGTAGACATTTTTTTTTTCTTCCTTGTTTCAATTTTATTTGTTAAGGATGAAACATGATCAATGGTTCTGCGTTTCTTTCTAAATCCATTTTGTTCATCGACAAGTTTATCATGCCTTTCTGACCGTACAGTAAGGCGATTATTTATAATAGAACTATACAACTTATACACTGAACAAGCTAGCTAGTGTTAT
The DNA here is from genome assembly GCA_037043455.1 of Cyrtodaria siliqua. Classification (NCBI taxonomy): domain Eukaryota; kingdom Metazoa; phylum Mollusca; class Bivalvia; order Adapedonta; family Hiatellidae; genus Cyrtodaria; species Cyrtodaria siliqua. Next base: position 129,041 of record JAWPHD010003142.1, on the reverse strand, counting down.
GCCTCTATAAGAAAGAGGGTCCCTTGGATCAACGGTGTTCGTCTTTGGAATAAGATTGATAATACTTTGACCCCATAATGTAGGTACACAACCTGTATCCAAACAAACATTAAACAGAGTATGCAAACATAAAATGGATGTATCATTCTTTAAAACATCAACTGGTATCATATCCACACTCAAAGCCTTGTGAGGTTTGCAATTTTCAACTACTTTTTTAAGTTCTAGTATGCAAATATTTGCGTTTAAAACATGATCATACTCGTTGTTACTGTTTACATTATGGTTTGGCGTATGACTTTCAAGTTCAACGTCTCTGTTTAAAAGATGTGTATAATCTCGTTCCCATTTAAGCAAAACATCCTTAACATCTTTAGACACGCTGCCGTCATCCAAAAGTACCTCCATTGGAATGCTACTTTTCTTAACTTGGCCAACACCTATCTTTACTATAGTTTTCCAAAAACTAGTTTGATCACTATTCGCTTCATTTAAAATGTCACTTTGCAATTTGTACCAATAGAGACGCGAACATGTCCGAACTTCACGGTCAAACAGTTTTCTAAAAGAACAGTATTCAGATTTAAGTCTTGACTTTACGGACTTATCCTTACATCTTAATCAATTGTTTTCACTTCACACACATTGTTCCATAAAAGTGTAAGTGTATCGTTTCCAACCAGCCTTCTTTTGTTATTTAAACTAAACTTAATAGACTTGTAAGGCACCTTATCGTACATTTCATTCCTAACAAGATCATACCAGCCCAGATAAACTGTATCAATACGCAGACCGCCTTCCAGGTCGGCAAAAGCACTAGTGACGCAAGATAAGATATCATCCTACTCAGATCAAAGGACTGAATGTTCAGAAAACCAGCGCAGAGAATTTGAATGATTTTTTGTTATTTTAATTTGTTAATGAAAAAACAAATATTTGTTCGGCAGTACTTCAGTGTTTCTCTTGTTATAAAGACAAATATAGAATGCAGTCTATTCTGGAACTAATATGATACACTCTCCTTTAATAGATAAAAAGAGGCCAAAAAGGGCCTGTATCGCTCTACTGGCTGTACAAATTTAACACTTGGGACACTATTTGAACAAACTTGAAAACGGACAATAATGCAAAATATTTAACGATTGGCTTGTACTTTCAGAGAAGAATGTTTTTTTAAGATTTCACTATATATGTCCATGTAAAACATGTGACCACTGGGGAGGCGGCAAAATATGACCCTAGGGTCACCCTTTGAACAAACTTGGTAGAAGACCATAAGCTTATGGTAAATGAAAAATATTAAACTTCTGGCTCTTGTAGTTTCAGGGAAGATTTTTCAAGTTTCACGTTTTTCCTTTATAAGTCTATGTAAATCATGTGACCCCTGGGGTTGTCCCGAATTTGACCCCAGGGTCACCATTTGAACAAACTTGTTAAAGGAACATAAGCTTCTGGTAAATGCAAAATATTAAACCTTTTGCTCTTGTAGTTTCAGATTTTTTAAAAGTTTTTTCCACATGTGTCTATGTAAAACATGCGACATGGCGGGGTCAAATTTGATCCCAGGATCACCATTTGAATAAACTTGGTAGAAAACCATAAAGCTTATGATAAATGGAAAATATTAAACCTCTGGTTCTTGTAGTTTCTTGTCCGAGCTGTAATTGATATAAAGACACGGACAAAGTTTGGTAAATATCAAATAATCAATGAAGTTGCTAGTGTTCACAAGGCAGAAGATGGCATTTCTTTAGCATAGCAAGGGCCATATCTCTGTTGTTACCAATTTGATCTGGCTGGTTTTTGGACATGTCCGAGCTTTCATTGATATTAACAATATGTACACGTTTGGTAAAGATCAAATAATAAATGAAGGTGCTAGAGTGTTGAAAGGGCAGAACATGGCATTTTTCAATCTTGTCTGAGCTTTCATTGATATTAACAATCTGTGTAATGTTGTCAAAAAATCAAATTATAAATAAAGGTGCTAGAGTATTCACAAGGCAGAAAATATAATTTTTCAGAAAATCAAGGGCCATAACTCTGGAGTTACTTATCTGATCTGGCTGGTTTTCAAATTTGTTCGAGCTTTCATTTATATTAACAATCTATGAAAGTTTGGTAAATATCAAAATATAAATGAAGGTGCTAGAGTGTTCACAGGCAGAAAATGGCATTTTTCAAAAAATCAAGGGCCATAACTCAGCTGTTACTGATCTGATCTAGATGGTTTTCGAACTTGTCTGAGCTTTCACTTTGGTATAAGGATCATGGTAACGTTTGGTAAAGATCCAATTAATAATGAAGACCCTCATAAGGCAAAAGTTAACGGACGACGGCGGACAACTCGCCACCCCATAAGCTCGTCTGACCTTCGGCCAGTAGAGCTAAAATGGCGGGGCATTTATTTCAAATAATATCTTTTTAACACTAACACTTTTACAAAATCATACTGAACGTTTGTCTTATGCAGGTAATTTTCTCATAGTTATCGATGATTTTAAGAGTTACATGATAATTTTATGGCAAGTTGTTTTCACATTTCATCACTACTGAGCGATATAGCAATTACTGATACCAAAAACTCATTTATCGATATCGTTAATTGTATAAGCGATATCGGTAGTTCAATTCTTGATGTCGTTAAATACCATATATATCGATATTGAGAATTGAATTGTTGATATCGTTGTGTTTATCACTAATTCAACTTTTGATATCGTTAAGTCCATTACTGATATAGAAAAATGATGTAGCGCTATCGAAAAGCAATTATTGATATCAACAATTCAATTTTTGATATCGCTAGGGCCGCACTTAAACAAATTATTGTTTGTCCTTTCCCGGCCGACCAACAAAAAGGGCCCTACTCAAATGTTTTCTCCCAATTTCTGGAACATTATTTTTTTTAATTGTTGGTCGCATCGAGATGCCGCTAATAAAAAAGTAATAATAAAAAATATATATTGCCTACCTACCGACACAAAATTTGAAATTAGGGTCAGGAAAGGGCAAACATAAATATGTTTAAGGGTGGCCTAGTTCAATTTTTATATCGTTAATAGAATTATTGTAATCTGAGTGAATATGGACTTCTCCCTTGTAAAACAAATTGGCACTGCTTCAAAGGGTACCAGTGTCGCGCTTAATTCAACATGGCAGGGATCGGCAGCCAAAAGAGCTCTGGTAAATATTTCATTACAATAACAGTATACATGTACTTCAAGGATCTGCATCGATCTCAAAAATGACCCTGGCAGCCTCAAAAACCGCAGATCCGCAGAAAATTCTCATGCCAGACTTCGCTATCTAATACATTATTTTACTAAGACAAATAAATCATAAACGAATTTTTAACAAGTTGCGGTCTATCCTTGATAAAACTGCGTACATTTTGGAATTTTGAATTTTGTGATTGAAAAGCTATAATAGGGAGCGTCCAGTGTTATTCTTGAAGGCTGAATTAGCGATACCAAGAAATGATTTTCTGATATAGAAAATTGAATTACTGATATCGTAAATTCGTTCAGTTCTGGATATTGCTAATTCAATTATTGATATCACTAATACAATTTTTGATATCAAAAATTAAATTAGCGATATCAAAAATTCAATAAGCCAAATCCATTGCTGATATCTGAAAGGGAATTTGTGATATCGATAATTGAATCAGTTATATCGAAAGTAGAATTAGCGATAACTGTAATTGAATTAGTGATATCGCTAATTCAAGTTTTGTTATCATAAAATTATGTTTTGATATCAGTAATTGAATTAGCGATATCCGTAATTGAATTAGCGATATTGGTAATTGCGCTAAATAGTGATTACATGTGAAAACGGCTTGCCATATATTTCACCATTAACCAGCAAGCATCATGCGGTTAAACTCTAAATACTATTGTAAGAACCTCAAACGTGAAAAATGTCACAAATGTAAAAACGGTTACAAATGTAAAAAAAAAAAGTCACATATGTAAAAACACGTTTGGTAACATATGTAAAAAAAATAAAAGTGACAAAAGTGAGAGAAAAAAGTTAACAAATGTAAAAAAAAAAGAAAAAGTAACATATGTAAAAAAAAAAATGAACACAAATGTAAAAATACATTTGTAAACGTTCATTATTTTTTTGGTCTGTTGATCAAAGGTCATGACCATGACGTGGTGCGGCGTTCGTCCGTCCGTCTTTCCGTCCGTCTGCCCGTAAACTTTCGGGCGACTTCTCCTCAGACACCGCTTGGCTAATTTTGACCAAACATCACATGGATAATAATTAAATGACTTGCTTTTTAGATTTGCTAGCATTAGGTCTAAGATGGCCGCCATTACCATATATTGTCTAAACCTTAAACACTCATCTTCTAAAGAACCAATGGACAGATTTCGATAATATTTCTTTTAAAATGATCGCCAACGTCTAGCCTATCATATCTGTTCAAATAAAGTTCCTCGGATAAAACATGATTGTGCCCCGGGGGTCCAAAGTTTGTATATTGAGATTTTACATGTTTTTCATAGACTTATATAGGAAAAAACATTAAAACCCCTTCTTCTCTGAAACCACAAGGTACAGAGCTCTAATGTATTACATGTAGCATCAGTTTATGTCTGCTACTAAGTTTGTCAAATGGTAATCCTTGGGTCCAATTTAGCCCCGCGCCAGGGTTCACGGTTTTACATAGGCTTATATAGGAAAAACATCTTCTCTGAAACTACAAGAGCCAGGTTTAATATTTTGCATTTACTATAAGCGTATTTTAAATCTGATGTTCAAGATTTGAAATTTGAGTCAGTGGACCAGAATAGAAACACACACACGAACGCGAGCACGCACGTAAGCGCGCACACAAAAGGGATTATTAAAATAATTACTTTTATGAGAGGAAACATGGACAAGTGATAATCCCCTGTAAGAACATAGACGCGCTATCCGATGGTTTTGTAATCCAAATGTCTCTCCGCAACTGGCTCTGTATTCTCCCGTCTGTCGAAATGGTAGAATAGTGCGGGTGTGAAGGTGTATACAACATTATACTGATCGAAACGAATGAAATGTCGGTCTGAGACGGAGGAAACTAAGCACAAATTCAAATTCGACGGCAAATAATGCTCAAAACAAGAGGTCAATGACCTTGAAATTCTACTGATAGATTTTGATAGCCAGATCAGCCATGGGAACCTGTGAAGTGTTATGGAAATAGGACCACTTTCAGAGAAGTAGTCGCCCCAATTTTTCACCCTATATAATAAGATGGCCGTGCCAGTCATTTGGTTACCGTTCCAATTCAATATAACTTACAGTTTTTGAAAGTGTAGTCGCCACAAAATCGCATTTTTAAAATATTTTTAGCCTTGGCAGCCATGTTGTAATTCTGGCCCACCTGAAATTTTGCTAGGATCAACTAGACATCAAGAGCAACATTCCTGTGAAGTTTCATGAAAATCTGTCAAGCAGTGTCAGAGAAATAGTCACCACAAACAAACGTTTACGGACGGACGGAGGGAGAGACGACGGACGCCGCACCACGTCATGATCTGTGATCAACAGAGCTAACAAATGAACGTTTAAAAATGTATTTTTACATTTTTTTTTTTTTTACAGATGTTACTTTCAGTTTTTTTACATTTGTTAACTTTTTTTTCACTTTTGTCACAAAATATGTCACCAAACGTGACACATTTGTCGTGTGTTTTTACATATGTGATTCTTTTTTTTACATTTGTAACCATTTTTAAATTTGTGACATTTTTTACGTTTGAGTTCCTACGTACTGCCCACGCATTTACTATGTCTCAAAAGAAATAATAATAATAATAAGAAGGTTAATTAGTAACGATCACTTTCCATAGATATACCTCTTACTATACTCATACTATACTCTTCTATTTTACTATCTTTCTATCATCAACCTTTTTCTCCCTATATATTTCTATTAAAACTAAACGTTTTCTTTTCAATACATTATATTGTAATTTATTGTTGAATATAATTTCATAATTATAGCTGTTGTACATTATTGTATTGAAAAGAAATAAAATGTTAAAAACAAAAAATAATAATAATAATAATAATAATAATAATAATAATAATAAAGACTTTATTTAACGAGAGAACTCTTCTGAAACTAGTCAATTTTCCATGAGGCCTCAACAATGTATATTATACAAGTATTTACAAAGATATGTGATACTTTAAAATGAATTGTAGTATATTCATGCATACAGTAACATAAATATGTCCAAACTGAGTTGCAAGACTTAGTCATTATTATATGGTTTGGTTAATCCACTGTAAATACAATGTTTTGAAATGATTAACAGATTGGGCATTTTTTATATGGTAAGGAAGTGAGTTCCACACTTTAGAGCCTGAATAGGCAAACGATTTTCTGAAAAACTCACTATTCGGTCTGGGGTAATAGAGTTGTAGATTTGAGAATGATCTTAAATTTCGCATATGTACATTTGAAGTAAGAGTAAACGTATTTTTAAGAAATAGCTATTCTACCTTCTGAAAATATATTTGGTCACTGGGGTCAAGGTCACTGTTAATAAAAATAGAAAAAAACGGTTTCCGCTCAGATAGGAATGATATATTAAAATACAACTGCTGCTACTTCACGGTCATAAAACAGGTAGCGTTCGGTTCCGATCCAAATTGTTTATTTATAGCATAGGTATTGTTTATGTTAACACAATAGTTAAAAAGTTCACAAACCAAAGCCCAAAGCGTATGTTTTTATTAATCACTGGTTTCATATAACACCTGGGTACATCGGGCGATTTAATGCAAGTTTGACGGTAATATTCTACTCTACTAATTGACACAAATTAAAAATAAGCATACTGTGGCTTTCTAGAACAGGCGACACATGCACCAAAAGGCATCCATCTAGTCTAAGTAGTTGTCAGGATGATTCTGTGTTTTTCATGTTGATCAAGACTATGTAGGCGTGACATGAAATTCGATGGAATTTTATTAAAATTATGTTTTGAAACAAATCTTTTTATATGGTAAAACTCTACTGCTGTTTTTCATTTTTCCCCCAATTAGTCAAAACTATTTCAGAAAGAAACTGTGAGTTAAGAAAAATAGGTTCCTGATAGAAGTTATGATGACATATACATTCAATTGATACTTTACATATACATTCAATTGATACTTTCTTTTGAAAAAAATATTGTCTATTTTAGAATCAATTTAACTTTTCAAGGAGGAGCCCACGCATTCACTATGTCTCAATAGAAATGGCTATTCTATCGTCTGAAAATACACTGATGGTAGTTGTCTCTCTTGCACTTTTTTTATACGCATATTATGGTATGGGGTCATCTGTCTATAAACAATTACTCATTCCAGACAATAATTTTGAAACTATAACACCCAAACAGGTACACTGCGCTTGGAGAAAGCAAGAACTTCATTGTTTTGAGGTCAGATTGAAGGGCAAGGTCACTATGTCTTTATGGAAATATAAACTGTGCACCATGATTTCAAAAGCACAACATCCACCATCATGAAAATTCATTTACATTTCCCTAGGTAAGAGTGGGAACACTTGATTTGGGGTCTAGGCAGTCAAAGGTCAAGGTCACTATGACCTTGTATGGAAAACTGAATTCCAAGCGATAACTAAAACCATAACACTCCTGAAACTTCTTAAGTTCATAGCCCTTGGTGAGAAGTGGAACCCTATTGTTTTTGGGGTCAGTAGGTTAAATGTTGCTATGGCCTCATGTGGCTATATTTATTCCACGTGATAACTTTAAAAACACGACACTCATCTTAAAACGTCATAAATACAGTGTCCTTGGTCAGAGGAGAAACACTGTTGATTTTGGGCTCACTAGGTCAAAGGTCAAGGTCACAATAACCCCATAGGTATACATATTCCAAGTGATAACTCCAGGAGTATAAAACCTACACTCATGAAACTTTATAGGCATATTGCCTTTGGTAAGGGAAGGAACCCTATTGCTTTTGGGGTTAGAAAGTCAAAAGGTCAAGGTCACCATGACCAAATATGCACATAAGCATTCCACATGACAACTCCAAAAGTATAGCATCTGGCCTTACCCGTAGTAAACGTCATATGTGTGCATTGTCCGTAGTGAGAAGAGGAAGCCTTGGAGCTGACAATTGCCGAATCCTGGGAAACATTATTCTATCTGTAAATTGTAAGTATAAGGCCATATTGAAACTTTACAGAAATAATAACCGTGTTAAAATATTAATTTTAGGGTCTGTAGCTCAAAAAGGTTAAGGTCACACTTACCCAATCAACCCAAAAAACGTCTCTTGCGCTGTAATTTATTTACTATTATACCTTCAATCTTGAAACATACAAATACATGTATTATCCATTTTGCAACAACTACCCTATTGCGTTCATGGTAGTAGGTCAAATGTCAAGGTCACTCTGACCTGATCATGAAAACATATTTCTCGGATGTCATTCTTGGAACTATTTGCCCTACAATATTAAAACTTTATAGTGCCCTTTTGATTATCAAACGCCAGCTTCAGCTGCTTTAAAATAGTCTACAACCAGGTACGCCGCATTGGTTACAGAGGGCTCGACAACTCTTGAGTATACGCTGGAATCCTGACAGTCCCTCTTTTACCAAAGTCTTCGAACAGAGTCCCAACACCACCCTACGGCCAGCCATTCCATTCAACAGATTTCCAGATGTTCACATAGTAACAACGTACTACTACCAACTGGAATTTAATTATGTGCGCCTTTTTATAATTTATGCGGGGCGTCCGTGGCAGAGTGGTTGGTTAGAGTCTCTGACTTGAAATCACTTGTTGTAGGTTCGATCCCTCCGGGGCCTAGGAATCTATGTGTGAGGAAGCTATCCAGCTGGCTTGCTGAACGTCGGTGGTTCTACCCAGGTGCCCGCCCGTTCATGAAAAATTGCGGTGGTGGTGAAGATGGGGTGGGGGATGGGGGTGGGGCTGGGGCGCAACATAGCTATAGGTGTAGAATTGATAAACAAAAATAACACAGAAATATGTATAAAAGATCGGGTTTGGGGTGGGGTGGGGTGTGGGGTAAAGATCGGATGGAAAATGGAGAAAAAGGCGGAGGTTGTGGGGGGAGGGGGCACATGAGAAAGCTATATTTGCAAGAATTGACTAAAACAACACATAAATATGTCCTAAATAATTAATTATTTCCATTGAATATAAAACTGAATCACATGGTTTTAGTCGTATGTGTATTTTTGCCTATGCTTTTTCCAGATGGCCTCCAGTCACTTTAATATATTAAAATAGCATGTATATAGGTAGAGCCTCATTTATTAATTTAATCCAAATTGAATAGGCGCTGTCCCCTGTCATTGTGATAGTGAGGATCAGTTACCATTAATGGAAACATTTGCAGTGTCCAGCAACAGATGTGCATTAGCTCTTGACCAATATCATATTCGTGCTTTAAAGTTAGTTTGCTAATAAACGTAATCTTCCATTATTGTGTCGTGTTCATTATCAGCTGATAATATAAGTCTATGTAAAACATGTAACCTCGTGGGGGTGGAGGGTGGGGGCGGGTCGTGGCCAAATGTGACCGCAGGATCACCATTTGAACAGGATTGGTTAGAGGACCATACGCTTATAGTAAATGCAAACTATTAAACCTCTGGCTCTTATAGTTTCAGAGAAGAAGATTTTTTTCCTATATAAGCCTATGTAAAACTGTGACCCTGGGACGGGGCCAAATTTGACCCCAGGGTTACCATTTGACAAACTTAGTAGAAGACACATGTAATACATGAGAGCTCTGTACATTGTGGTTTCAGAGAAGAAGGGTTTTTAATATTGTGTCCTATATAAGTCTATGAAAAACATGTAAAATCTCAATATACAAACTTTGGACCCCCGGGGCACGATCATGTTTTATCCGAGGGACTTTATTTAAACAAGGCTAGGCGTTGGCGATTATTTTTATTTTTTTTGTTGAAATCTCTTCAGTGATTTTTTAGAAGAAGATTAAGGTTTTGACAATATATCGTAATGGCGGCCATCATGGATGTCGCGCTGACCTAATGCTAAAAAGCAATTCATTTAATTATTATCCATGTGATGTTTGGTCTAAATTGGCCAAGCGGTGTCTGAGGAGAAATCGCCACGAACACAAGTTTACGGGCGGACGGACGGACGGACGAACGCCGCACCACGTCATGGTCACGACCGTTGATCAACCGAGCTAAAAAAAATGAACGTTTAAAAACGTAATTTTACATTTGTGTTCTTTTTTTTTTTACATATGTAACTTTTTTTTTTTTTTACATTTGTTAACTTTTTTTTTCACTTTTGTCATTTTTTTTTTTTACATATGTCACCAAACGTATTACATTTGTCGTATGTTTTTACATATGTGACTTTTCCTTTTTTACATTTGTAACCGTTTTTACATTTGTGACATGTTTCACGTTTGAGGTTCCTACATACTATGAACCTTCTAGTCATAAATATTAAGAAATATGAGTTAGATCAAAAAACACCTTTGCAATTGATCGATGCTTATGTGGGGCTGGCGTGGCGCAGTCGGTAGCGCGGCGGATTTGTAACCGGAGGCCCCGGGTTCAATCCTCCGTGGTGCCACTGAGTATCGTCGGTGTGTTCTTGGGCAAGACACTTTACCTTAGCCTCGTCCGTCGGATGGGGACGTAAACCGGGCGGTCCCGTGTATCGGTCTATCCTCCGAGCACGTTAAAGAACCATAGGTATCTACCATAGGAATCAATTCGATAATAAGAGTAGGGCAGGTTCCCGGATTCCTATGTATCCTTCCCCTCTCTCTGGGGCGGCTCTAAATAACCTATACTGTGTTGATGAGCCGTTAAACAACATTCAATTCGATGCTAATGTAACATCTATTCTTAATTTCGTAATTTCGGCAGTCAAGTGTGGAGCTTTCCAAGACAATTTGACCATGTTAACCCATGTTATCCATTATATATAACATGGGCGTGTCAATATCATGACATATAGGCCAAAGGCGGTCACGGCCGTAAATGTAATCCAAAAATCGCTTTCTATGAAAGCGACAAATGGTGAAGATGGTTTTAAAAGAGTTTAAATAAATCGGGTTCAAAAGTCGTTGCTGAATGACAAAACATAAAGAAGTTATTAATTTGACAAATATATTTTAGTTGAGACGTGCTATGATAAATCATTTGTCTCTTTATCCTCATTAATTGAATTGGGGTTTTAAGGCGCACCAACACATGAAAGGTTATATGGCGCCTAACAGGAATGAACATGCCAGGCTCATCCTCCATGTACATCGAGGTAAAATATGGAGAGTTGCTGCAAATTCTATTGTAGACACTCTAGTGATTTGAGCGAGATGGCACCTGAAACAATGCAGGGGTCATGATGAAGACATTTAATGAGCATGAACAAACAATGATAAAATGAATATGAATTTGGGGAGGGGGTTCTACCACTCTGTCTACCCCTCCAACAGGATCTGCAGTGGCCCTATCTTTGCCCCGGAACCAAACGAGCCCCCGGGCTTATCCTCATTAAAATACAGTAAAACCTTTCTATAAAACTGCATTAGACCTCTTTCTGTATCCTCATTAAAATACAGTAAAAACATTCTATAAAACTGCATTAGACCTCTTTCTGTATCCTCATTAAAATACAGTAAAAAAAATCTATAAAACTGCATTAGACCTCTTTCTGTATCCCCATTACAATACAGTAAAAACATTATATACAACTGCATTAGACCTCTTTCTGTATCTCATTAAAATACAATAAAAACGTTCTATAAAACTGCATTAGACCTCTTTCTATATCCTCATTAAAATACAGTAAAAACATTCTATAAAACTGCATTAGACCTCTTTCTGTATCCTCAATAAAATACAGTAAAAACATTCTATAAAACTGCATTAGACCTCTTTCTGTATCCTCATTAAAATACAGTAAAAACATTCTATAAAACTGCATTAGACATCTCTCTGTATCCTCATTAAAGTACAGTAAAAACATTCTATAAAACTGCATTAGACCTCTTTCTGTATCCTCATTAAAATACAGTAAAAACATTCTATAAAACTGATTTAGACCTCTTTCTGTATCCTCATTAAAATACAGTAAAAAAATTCTATAAAACTGCATTAGACCTCTTTCTGTATCCCCATTACAATACAGTAAAAACATTATATACAACTGCATTAGACCTCTTTCTGTATCTCATTAAAATACAATAAAAACGTTCTATAAAACTGCATTAGACCTCTTTCTATATCCTCATTAAAATACAGTAAAAACATTCTATAAAACTGCATTAGACCTCTTTCTGTATCCTCAATAAAATACAGTAAAAACATTCTATAAAACTGCATTAGACCTCTTTCTGTGTCCTCATTAAAACACAGTAAAAACATTCTATAAAACTGCATTAGACCTCTTTTTGTATCCTCATTAAAATACAGTAAAAACATTCTATAAAACTGCATTAGACCTCTCTCTGTATCCTCATTAAAATACAGTAAAAACATTCTATAAAACTGCATTAGACCTCTTTATGTATCCTCATTAAAATACAGTAAAACCTTTCGATAAAACTGCATTAGACCTCTCTCTGTATCCTCATTAAAATACAGTAAAAACATTCTATAAAACTGCATTAGACCTCTTTCTGTATCCTCATTAAAATACAGTAAAAACATTCAATAAAACTGCATTAGACATCTCTCTGTATCCTCATTAAAATACAGTAAAAACATTCTATAAAACTGCATTAGACCTCTCTCTGTATCCTCATTAAAATACAGTAAAAACATTCTATAAAACTGCATTAGACATCTCTCTGTATCCTCATTAAAATACAGTAAAAACATTCTATAAAACTGCATTATACCTCTTTCTGTATCCTCATTAAAATACAGTAAAAACATTCTATAAAACTGCATTAGACCTCTCTCTGTATCCTCATTAAAGTACAGTAAAAACATTCTATAAAACTGCATTTGACCTCTTTCTGTATCCTCATTAAAATACAATAATACATTCTATAAAACTGCATTAGACCTCTTTCTGTATCCTCATTAAAATACAGTAAAAACATTCTATAAAACTGCATAAGAACTCTTTCTGTAACATTAAAAACATTCTATAAAACTGCATTAGACCTCTTTCTCTCTTGTTTCATGTTATATCTGTTTTCCTCAATTTTATTTTATAAATTGGTAAAAGGACTGGTGAAAGGACTAGGTATAATAAGGGCCCATTTTGGCTCCTATGTGAATTTCGATGAAACATGCTTAGATGTTTAACTTTTGCAAAATAACTTTATTTCAACAGAGAGTAGCCAGACATCAAGAGCAACATTCCTGCAAAGTTTCATGAACATCCATCAAGTAGTTTCAGAGGAGTAGTTGCCACAAATTTGTCCTATATAACAAATATGGTCGATAGCGGCTATGCTTGAAAGATGGCCGCTATCAGTCATTTTTAAGTCGAATCAAAAGGATTTCGACAAGGACCATTATCATGTCATGCTAAACATTTTAGAAAAATCCCAACATTAATATCACTTATAGATTTCAAGAAGTAGTCGCTACAAATATGTTTTTTAAAAATCTATTTTTACCTTTGGTGGCCATCTTGGATCAAAGTAAAGTTTCTTGAACTCCATCCGGTAGTTTCAGAGTAGTCGCTACAAAAACAGTTTACTGACATATAGACGGACGATGGATGCCGTACCACGCCATACGGTATAAACTTTGCTGTTATGTGATCAATAGAGCTAAAAAAACAATGAATTCTGATGGAAAAAAGTAGGCTCGTGTTTCCATAAACAGACCTCAGGTAATGTTTAAGCTTCTGCACCATTATAAGCAGAACACAGTTTTCCGGACATTGATGTCCAAGTGTGAAACTGCAGTGCTGGAAGTTTTACTGTTATGAACTGCTATTACATTATTTTATTTAAGTAAAAAAAATAAAATAATAACAATGCTTTGATATTTTTAATACTTGGTCTCCAAGGAAAATTTGCTCATAAAATAATAGTCACGTGTATTCAAAAGTAAGATCTGCTAAATAGTTGTTGCATACAACGGTATGAAGGCAATACAAAGCATGTTTTCTAGATTTTCTTGCATATCGGATATCCAATTAATTTAACCGGGCAGCGGCTATATATGTTCTACTTATTTGATATTATATTCAGGTTATAATAGCGTAAATGAGTCTCCATTGCCATTCCATAGTAAAGGTAGAATGTTGACAACCTGTTAAAAACTCAAACCTCGTTAGAATTCAGGGAAACTTACTTTATCATGCAAATAAACATGTCTGCTATTAAAAATCAGCAAGGAAATAGGGGGTTTAATACCTTCTGATAAACATTTCTTCAGTTGTATACTAACACCGGGTCAAAGGTCAACACTATGTTTACCCCTTGCAATTTCATACCCTGTCTACTTTCACTTCTAAAATCTATATCAAAAACGTCAAATACATGATGAGCTGCATTTTCAAATATCAACAACATGTCCAGAATACAGTTACAGTCAAAAAATAATAGGAAACTGCACTAAAAAAAGTTTTTAAAGAAAAAAAGATTAGCACTCTTTAATACAGAACTACTTTCGACTGCACCAGGCGAGCACATCCTGTTGATTTAGTGCAATTAGACCTTCATGCGCAAGTATCAGTACGATCAGTACGGGGTATCGAAAGCAGAATTTCCATATAATCCAACCCAGCAGTTAAATAATCTATTTTATATTACATTTTAAATGTATTTATGATATCAACTGAGAGTGAAATGTTAAATGCTTTATTGAACATTATTGGTGGATGACGTCGACATCAGCAACACTTTATTGACTTCATGGCTCAACGTCACAGTTATTTAACTTATTTTTGTGTTGGTGGTTTATGTTATAAATATTTAGTAATCATGAATTTTCAGTCAATGAGAAATCGCGATCTTTCACCAATAGAAATGTAATAAATCAACGTATTTATTTTAAATGAGAAATTATATATCTGACAGTGTCATTGTAATCACTCTTGATCAGCGGTTGAGATTATTTCAATCCTTGGTTTCACTTGTTTTTTGGAACACCAGACACAATGACACTGGTACAGTTCACTATATCTATTTCCATTCACAATGCACTAGTAGTTTCGACTTATTATAACAGTTGGCTGGATCCTTTAGCATCAACCTTACTTTAGGTTATGACCTATATATGTGTCGACGTGCCGTAAAACACCATTCATTCATTCTTTGTCCTGTGTATTGTTCTCTTTGTCCTGTGTATTGTTCTCTTTGTTCTGTATATGTTCTCTTTGTCCGGTGTATTGCTCTCTTTGTCCTGTGTACTGTTCTCTTTGTCCGCTCTTTGTCCGGTGTATTGTTTTCTTTGTCATGTGTATTGTTCTCTTTGTCCTGTGTATTGTTCTCTTTGTCATGTGTTCTCTTTGTATTGTTCTCTTTGTCCTGTATCTTGTTCTATTTGTCCTGTGTATTGTTCTCTTTGTCCTGTGTATTGCTCTCTTTGTCCTGTGTATTGTTCTTTTTGTCCTGTGTATTGTTCTCTTTGTCATGTGTATTGTTCTCTTTGTCCTGTGTATTGTTCTCTTTGTACTGTGTATTGGTCTCTTTGTTCTGTATATTGTTCTCTTTGTCCGGTGTATTGTTCTCTTTTTCCTGTGTATTGTTCTCTTTGTCCACTCTTTGTCCTGTGTATTGTTTTCTGTGTCATGTGTATTGTTCTCTTTGTCCTGTGTATTGTTATCTTTGTCCTGTGTTCTCTTTGTATTGTTCTCTTTGTCCTGTGTATTGTTCTCGTCCTGTGTATTGTTCTTTTTGTCCTGTGTATTGTTCGCTTTGTCTTGTGTATTGTTCTATTGGTCCTGTGTATTGTTCTCTTTGTCCTGTGTATTGTTCTTTTAGTCCGATGTATTGTTCTCTTTGTCCTGTGTATTGTTATTTTTGTCATGTGTATTGTTCTTCTTGTCCTGTGTTCTCTTTGTCCTGTGTATTATTCTTTTTGTCCTGCGTATTGTTCTCTTTGTCCTGTGTATTGTTCTATTTGTCCTGTGTTCTCTTTGTATTGTTCTCTTTGTCCTGTGTATTGTTCTCTTTGTCATGTGTATTGTTCTTTTTGTCCTGTGTATTGTTCGCTTTCTCTTGTGTATTGTTCTATTTGTCCTGTGTATTGTTATCTTTGTCCTGTGTATTGTTCTCTTTGTCCTGTGTATTGTTCTCTTTGTCCTGTGTACTATTCTTTTTGTCCAGTGTATTGTTCTCTTTGTCCTGTGTAGTGTTCTTTTTGTCATGTGTATTGTTCTTCTTGTCCTGTATTCTCTTTGTCCTGTGTTTTGTTCTTTTTGTCCTGTGTATTGTTCTCTTTGTTCTGTGTATTGTTCTCTTTGTCCTGTGTATTGTGCTCTTTATCCTGTGTATTAGTCTCTTTGTCATGTGTTCTCTTTGTCCTGTGTATTGTTCTTTTTGTCCTGTGTATAGTTCTCTTTGTCCTGTGTATTGTTTTCTTTGTCCTGTGTATTGTTCTCTTTGTCCTGTGGGTTGTTCTCTTTGTCCTGTGTATTGTTTTCTTTGTCCTGTGTATTGTTCTTTTTGTCCTGTGTATAGTTCTCTTTGTCCTGTGTATTGTTTTCTGTGTCCTGTGTATTGTTCTTTTTGTCCTGTGTATAGTTCTCTTTGTCCTGTGGGCTGTTCTCTTTGTCCTGTGTATTGTTCTCTTTGTCCTGTGTATTGTGCTCTTTATCCTGTGTATTGTTATCTTTGTCATGTGTTCTCTTTGTCCTGTGTATTGTTCTTTTTGTCCTGTGTATAGTTCTCTTTGTCCTGTGTATTGTTTTCTTTGTCCTGTGTATTGTTCTCTTTGTCCTGTGTATTATTCTCTTTGTCATGTGTTCTCTTTGTCCTGTGTATTATTTTCTTTGTCCTATGTATTGTTCTCTTTGTCATGTGTTATTTTTGTCCTTTGTATTGTTCTCTTTTTCCTGTGTATTGCTCTCTTTGCCATGTGTTCTCTTTGTCATGTGTATTGTTCTCTTTGTCCTGTGTATTGTTCCCTTTGTCCTGTGTATGGTTCCCTTTGTCCTGTGTATTGTTCTATTTGTCCTGTGTATTGTTCTCTTTGTCTTGTGTTCTTTTTGTCCGGTGTATTGTTCTCTTTGTCCTGTATATTGTTCTCTTTGTCCTGTGTATTGTTCTCTTTGTCCTGTGTATTGTTCTCTTTGTCCTGTTTATTGTTCTGTCCATTGAATATTTAATTTTTTAATTGTCGCGATGTCATATTGCAATGTTGCGACAACGCAATGCAATGTCACGACATGGCGACAATTATGTCGCGATGTCATATTGCAATGTAGCGTTTTGGTATCTCAACGCGATGTCGCGATGTCGTGACATTGCATTGCGTTGTCGCGACATTGCAATATGACATCGCGACAATTATGTCGCGATGTCGTATTGCAACGTAGCGTTGTCGTATCTCAATGTCGAATTGTCGTATCGCAATGTCGCATTGTCATATCGCAATGTCGCATTGTCGGGTATGCAGCATTGTATCTGGCCCCAACCGGACACCGTTTGAAACTGCACATGGCTGCAGCATTTTAACCTATTTCGTCCAACTAGTTTCTGTTCTGTTTCTTGTTGTTGTTGTTTATCAAAATACCCGTCTATTTACTTATAGTCAATTTAAATTCTTCTTTCCACCAATAAATTTCTGTTTTATTTATTTTAGTAAATACTACAGTAAATTTTCTTTTCAATGTGTGGGACAGACATAGAGAAGTTGAATCGACGGGTAGTGCCTCTTGTTAAGTTATTTGTCCCTGCAGCAGAAGAAGTTTTCAAGGTTACGACACTGAACTTGGACAATTTCAAAACCAGTTGCATCAGACTAGACACATCAGAGTTATAGCCTTTGATTTTTTAAACAAGAAATCCGTGGATTCACATGTCTCGCCTAACTGGGGCTGGACTTAAAACGGTCAATGATGCTTAAATGAGGTTGTAAACAATTTAGTAACTAAAAACAATGGAGTTTGCCGTTTGCTGTGATGACATTTAAGCGCATTTGTTTAAAAGTAAAATGCCATTATATTAAAAACAAGAGGCCCAAGAGGGCCTGTGGATGCTCTACTGGCTAAAACGGCTCTTACATCAAGGGTTGTCGACATAAAATTCCCTTCAGTATTTTTTTTAAACATTGCAAAAACAACATGGATAGGATGGCCTTAGATCGCTCACCTGGTAATCATAGGCAATATGTCTGCTGTGTCTAGTCTGGCATGTGTATTTTTTAAATTGTCCCACTTCTGTGAATGAAGTTTTATAAAAATGGGGCTGGGTGGTGGGGTGGGAGGTTATATTAACATTCTAAATAAATATGGTAAAGATCAGATAAAAAATGAAGTAACTACAGATTTAACAAAGGAAATACAATATAGCAATTTTCAACAAATCAAGGGCCATTACCTGTCGTTACTAACAAGATCTAGCTGGTTTTCGAACTTGTCCGAGATTTCATTGATATACCGCGATTTGCACAACTAGACATCATACTGAGGCTTCCTGCCAAATTTTATAGAAAGTTTAGGAGAAGTACGACAAGAAATTTAAATGTGAAAGTGCCATAACTCCGTCTTAAATCAGCGAACTAGAAAAAAGCGTGATATGCACAACTAGACATCTTACCGATGCTTCCTGCCAAGTTTCGTCGAAATCCAACAAGGCTTTAGGAGGAGTAGAGCCGACAAGAAATTTAAAAGTAAAAATGTCAAGTGGCCATCAAAAATCAACGAACCGAAAAAAATAATGAAATAAAATAAATAAATAAAAAACAACAACAACAAAAAAAAAAAAAACATTTAAAAAAATAAATCAATAAATATATCAAATAAAAAAAAAATTAAAAAAAATAAAAAAATAATAAAAAAAAAATAATTCATATATATATATATTTAAAACAAACTTAGACAAAAAAAATGTACAAATAATAATAAAATATACTTATAATAAAAAAAAGGCAAAACATCTGGTAAAGTTTGGTAAAGATCAGATGAAAAATGAAAGCCCTGTCGTATTAACGGGGCAAAATATAGCATTTTTTAACTAAATCAAGGGCCATAACTCCGCTGTTACTAGTCCGATCTGGCTGGTTTTCGAACTTGTGCGAGCTTTCATTGATATCAACAATATGTCAAAGTTTTGTAAAGATCGGATGAAAAGTGAAGGCCCTTGGCCAGTAGAGCTAAAAATTATCAGCTCCAGAAAGTAGGTCAAGGTCATAGATGAAATCCATGCATTCAAACAGATGCACTACCCAAGACACAACTATGTCAAAATAGAATATGTTTTCTTCCAAAGATTAAGCTATAAATTAGGTTTAACATCTAGTGCATAATTATAATTCATGAGAGAGTGATGTTATTGTAACAATTAAAGTTATCTGCCCTTTGCTTGGATGGTGAAGGTCACATCCACATTTGCTTTGTCACGTTGCAATGTACCACTCAAGATACAACTATAAGCAAAGTTTTAAAGGTCTTAGTGCATACAGTTTGTGAAAAAGTGACCTAAACGCAAAAGTTGAAGGTAAGAATTAAGTTATCTGCCCTTTGCTTGGAGGGTCAAGGTTACTTTCACATTTGCTTTGTCACGTTGTGATTTACCACTCAAGATACAAATACAAGCAAAGTTTGAAAGGTCTAGTGCATACAGTTTGTGAGAAAATGACCTAAACGCAAAACTTGAATGTTGACGCCGCCGCCGCCGCCGGAAAAGCAACACCTATGTCTCTTTTTTTCTTCGAAAAGGCGAGACAAAAACTGTTTTCCGGCCTTAGACTATTCAAGCCAGTAGAGTGATACATGCCCTCTTGTGCATCTTGTTCCCGGAAGACTACTTAATACACGCCACTCTGTAAATGACATAATTTTAGACATGGAGGTCATCTTGAGTGACAGTTTGGCCATGAACACAAATCACAAATCTGTCTATCCATCAGCAATTTCATAAAAAATATTCTAGTCTAGATTTGAAACAGTTTAATGACAATTGATCACAATATATTTGGAATGGATTGACCCTCTAAGATTTTGGTAGGTCACCAAAGATCGCCGAGTTTGCTAAAACTATGTAAAATTTATGGAAATTTGATCGTGCAAATATTCATACAGTCTTTCCTATCAAACCTTGCATTCTCAGTACTTTTGGTACTTTGATTTATCATAATATATATATGTTATGTAGGGGAAATAACCCTGCAAGTGATGTGGCAAATTTCGCCGACAGATGTCGCACCGTTTCACTTTGCACGTAATGAAATCAGTTTCTGTCGAACGGATTGCGTTTGCATCGCACCGACTGTGTTTTCGCCCGATCATTTTACTTACCACCAGACTAAATGTGTTTGCGTTAAACTGATTCATAATGCATCATGCTGATTTACTTTGTTCTGTATCACTTCACATTTTTCGATGAATCGTTTAAGTTTTCATCGTACCAACTTGTATTTGATTGTATTGCATTAGTTGTTTGGTCAAATGGTTTGTCATTGCACTGAATGATTTCTATTTGCATCGTATGGTTTGAAATTTTACACCGTATCATTTCACTTCGAACCGTATCAGTTCACTTTGTAACGAATGAACAGAGTTTACACGTCGCATCGAATCAATATGTACGTCATCAAATGACTTTGCGTCGTATGGTTTGAAATGTTACACCGTATCATTTCACTTCGAACCGTATCAGTTCACTTTGTAACGAATGAACCGAGTTGATACCGTATCATTTCACTTCGAACCGTATCAATTCACTTTGTAACGAATGAACCGAGTTTACACGTCGCATCGAATCAATATGTACGTCATCAAATGACTTTGCGTCGTATGGTTTGAAATTTTACATCGTATCATTTCACTTTGAACAGTATCAATTCACTTTGTAACGAATGAACCGAGTTAACACGTCGCATCGAATCAATATGTACGTCATCAAATGACTTTGCGTCGTATGGTTTGAAATTTTAGACCGTATCATTTCACTTTGAACCGTATAAATTCACTTTGAAACGAATGAACTGAGTTTACACGTCGCATCGAATCAATATGTACGTCATCAAATGACTTCATGTTGAATTAAATGGCCTTTCATTGAATGGTTTGTAAATATCCACATTTTGACGGTTATGGCTTCCCATACTATGCATGGGAAATAAGAATTCTTATGTAAATGATGTATGTGATGACAAGTATTTCATTAAGGTGATATTCCAAAGGTACATACATGAGCCGTTTCAGTGATATAGATTAATTTTGATTATTTCCGATTTTCTGAATGTTATGAATATTTTTAAAAAGGCAGTCATTTTGACCAATTTTTTAAAATGTACATTTGGCAAGAAATGAACATAACCAAGATGTTTATATACTTATCTCAGTTGTTGTTTTTAAACAAATAAAACGTACATGAAAAATTGATTATAATCCGAAAATTATAAAAAAAAAAAAAATACAATAATTAAATCTTCAGTAAAACAATCAAAAAGGTAGTCAAATTGTCCCACCATCATCATTCGACGTTCAATCATAAATGCGTGTTGTGATGTGAAATATTTATTTTTGTGGTATTTTTAAAGATGCTCAGTTTTTATGCTTACATATACATTGTGTCAGCTACAACCTATTTCTTACTTAACTTTGAAAAACTCATGTCTGCAAGTTATATTTTTAAAAAGATCTATGTTAATGTTTTTTTCGAATAAAATCAACGCATAAAAACACGCAGTCAACCGATTACACACGCAGTCAACCAAACACACGCAATCAACCGAACACACACGCAGTCAACCGAACACACGCAGTCAACCGAACACACACGCAGTCAACCGAATACATGCAGTCAACCGAACACATGCAGTCAACCAAACACACGCAGTCAACCGAACACACGCAGTCAACCGAAAACACGCAGTCAACCAAACACACGCAGCAGTCAACCGAACACACGCAGTCAACCGAACACACACAGTCAACCAAACACACACGCAGTCAACCAAACACACGCAGTCAACCGAACACACGCAGTCAACCAAACACACGCAGTCAACCGAACACACGCAGTCAACCAAATACACGCATTCAACCGAACACACATACAGTCAACCGAACACACGCAGTCAACCGAACACACACGCAGTCAACCGAACACACGCAGTCAACCGAACACACACGCAGTCAACCGAACACACACGCAGTCAACCGAACACACACGCAGTCAACCGAATACATGCAGTCAACCGAACACATGTAGTCAACAAAACACACGCAGTCAACCGAACACACGCAGTCAACCGAAAACACGCAGTCAACCAAACACACGCAGCAGTCAACCGAACACACGCAGTCAACCGAACACACACAGTCAACCAAACACACACGCAGTCAACCAAACACACGCAGCCAACCGAACACACGCAGTCAACCAAACACACGCAGTCAACCGAACACACGCAGTCAACCAAACACACGCATTCAACCGAACACACATACAGTCAACCGAACACACGCAGTCAACCGAACACACACGCAGTCAACCGAACACACACGCAGTCAACCGAACACACGCAGTCAACCGAACACACACGCAGTCAACTGAACACACGCAGTCAACCGAACACACACCCAGTCAACCGAACACACGCAGTCAACCGAACACACACGCAGTCAACCGAACACACACGCAGTCAACCGCAGTCAACCGAACACACACGCAGTCAACCGAACACACACGCAGTCAACCGAACACACACGCGGTCAACCGAACACATGCAGTCAACCGAACACATGCAGTCAACCTAACACATGCAGTCAACCAAACACATGCAGTCAACCGAACACACGCAGTCAACCGAACACACGCATTTAACCGAACACACACGTAATCAACCGAACACATGCAGTCAACCAAACACACGCAGTCAACCAAACACACGCAGTCAACCAAACACACGCAGTCAACCGAACACACGCATTCAACCAAACACACGCAGTCAAAACAAACACACGCAGTCAACCAAACACACGCAGTCAACCAAACAACACTTACAAGGATACATAGAAGCTGTGTTTGTTTGTTTGTTTGTTTGTTTGTTTGTTTGTTTGTTTGTTTGTTTGTTTGTTTGTTTGTATTATGTTTTACGTCATTTTAAAACATGTAAGGTTATATATGACCGATTTTTTGTGGTGGAGGCAGACCACCCACTTTTCCTGGTTAGAACTAGTACTGTACATCTCCCGCCATCCGTTAGAATCGACATTTCCTCACTTACAAGTCGAGCTCCCAGTGGGATACGAACCCGCAGCGGTGAGAGGCTTAGGTTTACAACGCAACGCCTTTAACCATTCGGCCACTGAGACGCAGTCTATAAGTAGAAGAAAAAGTATGCGACACCACAAACATAACAGGGTTGACACTATGGTTGTATAAACCTTTTAGCCTTCGATATTTAAACAACACGAATTTAATACCAAATTGCCAATTATGTCGCTATCGATGACACGTCATTCGTTGAAAACTTTTTTTTTACCATTTCAGGTGTGGTGGTGAATGGCATTGAACCAGAACCAGAATGGGGTTTGTTTTCCTATCCTAATTTCTATCGCGCCTTTCATTTAGCCTATTTGAAACGAATTGTAATACTATGTCTAACCTATTCTTATTCTGCGTCTGCTTTTCCGTCTTCTTCTTCCATATCTTTACAACCTCATTAAAATCATATCATAATTACACTTTTTTACTCTCCGCTATATATTACGTGGTCCCGCCTTAATTCCATTAAGCGATGGGAAATCTTATATAAGCAGGATTTTATAATGGATATTTCGACAATAAAACATGTTTAAAACAATTTTTACTGAACAAATGCGATAACCTGTTTAAAATTACCTATTAGATGTTTTAATTTTACAATATGCACATATTTTAAGCCGAAGTTAAGGTTTTATTTAATACCCTGCCAACCCAGTTTTCGCTTCTAGAAGAAGGGGTTGGATGGGGTATGAAAGTTAATACTAGGACCACGTAATGGCAGGGTCATTAAAAACAGACCCTTTATCAAGTTACGATACCCTACACTACTAAGGATCTGACAACACTGCATTGGAGGTCAAGTCAGATTGACCTTGCGATTAGCCAATCAGATTTCAGCCTACAAAATTCCTCGGTATAGACTGCTTCACTGTGCATGTCGCGTTTCAGTTAAACGCGGTGGAGAAGTCTACGCTCGGTATTGAAAGAGACAATGCCCGTAACGTTTAGCTTATAAAACACAAAATAATTGCGTTGACAAACATAACACGCCAACCATTATTGAATATTTACTGGAAAAAAAAGTTTGTTGACGGAATTCAATAGAGGTACAAAAATTGTACCGCTTACCGCTTCCTGGGATTGAACCCACACTAAAATTACACTTGACTCGCGGGTCATAATAAAACGTCGCAATAGTCGACTTCGCTATCAACTGAGCTAAGCGGGCCAGACGTACTAAGAAATACTATTTAGAAAAGTTAATGTCGTTATTAACTCGGTATATTTTTCAGATACTGTTCCGAATCTTTTAAAAGCACATGATTGCGCATGTAAAACATGCCATTTAGTGCATTTTTTTGAATTTATCGTGCAATCCACAACAATAACACACGAAGACTTTAAACTTTTTCGGATATAGATCTATGTGTTTTATGTGGATTTTTATTTGTTCAGTTCACTCGAACATCACCTGAAGTGCATATGAAACGCGTGATTATGAAACGCGCAATCTCATTGTTTGAATTTAATTGAACTGTTCATGAATATTGACGAAAGGTCGATCTGACGTGACCTCTAAGGCAGTGTTGTCAGATCCTATAGCGGAGAGTATCAAAGCGTAATTCGGATATGATTTTAATGAGATTGCATGCAACGCAAATTATACATCAACACGTGTGGCTAACGGCTATATAGTTTATAAAGCAACAGTGCACTAGTTTCTGTACCGTTGCCTTCCGGCTAACAAAGTGTCAAGATTCTGAACTTACCGATCCGTCGAAATACACACGAGGCATGATCCCGAAAAATGCAGCAATAGATGCATTACAATACAAACGTCGAACAGGAAATAGAACAATCAACCAAACACACGTATTCTTAATAAAACATAGATAATCATGCAGAAGTAAAGTGCGTGATACGACAAGCATAAAGGAATGATAACTGTGTTGCCGACAGGGGCGTAGCGTGACCAAAATCTGAATTACTCACAGGGGTAGGTGCGGGAGGGGGTTTTATACTCAGAAATGAAATATAATACGTAATGGGGCCTTTACACAGGATGGCGACTTTTGTGCCTCCCGTGTGCGACCATAAAATTTGCCAGGTCGTCGTTGGAGGCTCAAAGGAGGCAGAATGGTTGCCTAGGTCGTTCAAAGGTGGTACACAGGAGGTTCAGACATCGCCATGGACGCCATGGTCGCCGTGAATTTTTGAACATGTTCAAAACAGTCGCACAAAGGTCGCCGAGGAGGTTGGTTGCTCACAGGTGGCTCAAAGGAGGCAGAAGGGAGGCACAAGCATTACCGTGGTTGCAGAATGGAGGCACAGTTGTCGGCCAATGGTCGCCAGGTAATAGATGCGTTCTGCTGCAAATTTTTTGGCTGAATGGTCGTCCAGTGATCGCCGTTAGTTGCCGTTGGTCGCCGATGATGGCACAGAGGAGGCACAGAGGAGGCTCAATGGTTGCCCAAACATTGCTCAAGGGGTCGCCTATGTAGCCTATAATCGCGTTGGTTGCCGTAGGTTGCACAGGGGAAGCACAGGGGAAGCACAGGGGAGGCAGGCAGGTGGCTCAGTGGACGCACAGGTCGTTCGTAGATCGCCATGAAAATGCCCGGAAATTGCATTTTTAGTGGTTCAATGGAGGCACAAGGATCGCTGGAGCAGTTACATAGAAACATGATTTTCTGGGTTTAGGCGACCATTGAGCGTCCTGATAATAGTATGATCGCAGGTGACAAATCAAATATGTATAATAGAAACACCTTAAACCAAATACAAAGACGGTTCAAGAACAACATCAATGCCAAACTGAGAATGTTATCAAATTATGGTCAATACCCATTTAAGATACTTTCAATAAAAGAAAAATAATCTGTTCTTATTTTAAAGGATAATTATGTGAAGATTTTATTTTTAGGGAAGAGTTAACATGTTATAGGTTATAGCATTGGTATCAGTATGCCATGTGCTTGCTATGAATGAATATACGATATCAATATGCCATGTGTTTGCCGTGGGTGAATATACGATATCAAGATGCCATATGTTTGCCCTGAGTGAATATACGATATCAATATGCCATGTGTTTGCAGTGAGTTAATAAACGATATCGGTATGCCATGTGTTTGCCGTGAGTGAATATACGATATCGGTATGTCATGTGTTTGCCATGAGCAAATTTACGATATTATTATGTCATGTGTTTGTCATGAGTAAATATACGATATCAGTATGCCATGTGTTTGCCGTGGGTGAATATACGATATCAGTATGTCATGTGTTTGCCGTGAGTAAATATACGATATCAGTTTGCCATGTGTTTGCGGTGAGTGAATATGTGTTTACCGTGAGTGAATATACGATATCAGTATTCCATGTTTTTACCGTGAGTGAATATATGATATCAGTATGCCATGTGTTTGCCTTGATTTAATATACGATATCAGTATGCCATGAGTTTGCCGTGAGAGACTATACGACATCACTATACCATGTGTTTGCCGTGAGTGAATGGACGATATCGGTATGCCATGTGTTTGCTGTGAGTGAATATACGATATCGGTATGCCATGTGTTTGCCGTGAGTAAATATACGACATCAGTATGTCATGTCTTTGCCATGAGTGATTATATGATATCAGTATGTCATGTGTTTGTCGTGAGTAAATATACGACAACAGAATGCCATGTGTTTGTCGTGAGTGAATAAACGACATCAGTATACCATGTGTTTGCCGTGAGTAAGTATGTAATTTGTTTGTCGTTGAGTAAATATGATATCAGTATGTCAAGTGTTTTTCGTGAGTAAATAAACGATA
The DNA here is from genome assembly GCA_037043455.1 of Cyrtodaria siliqua. NCBI lineage: Eukaryota > Metazoa > Mollusca > Bivalvia > Adapedonta > Hiatellidae > Cyrtodaria > Cyrtodaria siliqua. The sequence continues at coordinate 101,879 of JAWPHD010003142.1, read as the reverse complement.
TCAGTATGGCATGTGTTTGTCGTGAGTAAATATACGATATCAGTATGTCATGTGTTTGTAATGCGTGAATATACGATATCAGTATGCCATGTGTTTGTCGTGAGTGAATATACGGTATCAGTATGTCATGTGTTAGTCGCGAGTAAATATACGTTATCAGTATGTCATGTGTTTGTAATGAGTGAATATACGATATCAGTATGTCATGTGTTTGTCGTGAGTGAATATACGATATCAGTATGCCATGCATTTGTCGCGAGTGAATATACGATATCAGTATGTCATGTGTTTGCCGTGAGTGAATATATGATATCAGTATGCCATGTGTTTGCCTTGATTTAATATACGATATCAGTATGCCATGTGTTTGCCGTGAGAGACTATACGACATCACTATACCATGTGTTTGCCGTGAGTGAATAGACGATATCGGTATGACATGTGTTTGCTGTGAGTGAATATACGATATCGGTATGCCATGTGTTTGCCGTGAGTAAATATACGACATCCGTATGTCATGTCTTTGCCATGAGTGATTCAATGATATCAGTATGTCATGTGTTTGTCGTGAGTAAATATACGACAACAGAATGCCATGTGTTTGTCGTGAGTGAATAAACGACATCAGTATACCATGTGTTTGCCGTGAGTAAGTATGTAATTTGTTTGTCGTTGAGTAAATATATGATATCAGTATGTCAAGTGTTTTTCGTGAGTAAATAAACGATATCAGTATGGCATGTGTTTGTCGTGAGTAAATATACGATATCAGTATGTCATGTGTTTGTAATGAGTGAATATACGATATCAGTATGCCATGTGTTTGTCGTGAGTGAATATACGGTATCAGTATGCCATGTGTTAGTCGCGAGTAAATATACGATATCAGTATGTCATGTGTTTGTAATGAGTGAATATACGATATCAGTATGTCATGTGTTTGTCGTGAGTGAATATACGATATCAGTATGCCATGCATGTGTCGCGAGTGAATATACGATATCAGTATGTCATGTGTTTGCCGTGAGTGACTATATGATATCAGTATGTCATGTGTTTGTCGTGAGTGAATATACGATATCAGTTTGCTATGTTTTTGCCATGAGTAAATATACGATATCAGTATGCCACGTGTTTGTCGTGAGTGAGTATACGATATCAGTATTCCATGTTTTGCCGTGAGTGAATATATGATATCAATATTCCATGTGTTTGCCTTGATTGAATATACGATATCAGTAGGCCATGTGTTTGCTGTGAGTCAGTATGTCATGTGTTTGTCGTTGAGTATATGATATCAGTATATTCGTATCTTTGACTTGAATACATATGCGATGTCGGTTTATCGGCGTGTTTGTCTTGAATAAATATACAATATCGATATATTCGTGTGTTTGCCTTGAGAAATATACGATATCGGGATGACATGTGTTTGTCGTTGAGCAAATATACGATATCGGTATATTCGTGTGTTTGCCTTGATAAATATAAGAACACAGTATGTGACGTGTTTGTCGTTGAGTAAATACACGATATCGGTATATTTATGTGTTTGCCTTGAGAAATATACGAAATCAATATGGCATGTGTTTGTCGCTGAGTAAATATCTGATATCGGTATATTCGTGTGTTTGCCTTGATACAATATCGGGATGACGTGTTTGTCTTTGAGTAAATATACGATATCGGTATATTCATGTGTTTGCCTTGAGTAAATATACGATATCAGTATGGCATAATTATGTTTGTCATTGAGTAAATATAAAATATCAATATGGTATTTGTTTGTCGGTGAGTAAATATACGATATCGGTATATTCGTGTGTTTGCCTTGAGAAATATACGATATCGGGTTGACATGTGTTTGTCGTTGAGTAAATCTATGATATCGGTATATTCGTGTGTTTTCCTTGAGAAATATACGATATCAGTATGACACGCGTTTGTCGTTGAGTAAATATACAATATCGGTATGTTCGTGTGTTGGCCTTGAATACATATGCGATATCGGTATATTCGTGATTACCTCTCATGAACAGACTCAATAAAACCGAGTCTGCTACTTTTCTCTCTTTTTTTTGTTTGTTGCTTCCAAGGGATCGCCTTTTCAGTATGTATTGACATTCACACTAGCGTTTGTTTAATGCTGTGTGGCGGCCGTAAAAACTCGCCACTACTACAAATTAATAATGTTATTATTTATTGGTCCTGTGGGATCATCAAACCCAATCTGTGTTGCTTTAAAGTAGAATATCGCTTAAGTCGGTGCTAGGAGGCGTGAGAGGTGCTGCATCTTATAATTACCTCTCATGAACAGACTCAATTAAACCGAGTCTGCTACTTTTCTCTCTTGTTTGTGTTTGTTGCTTCCAAGGGATCACCTTTTCAGTATGTATTTGCCTTGAGTAAATATACGATACCAATATGGCATGTGTTTGTCATTGAGTAAATATACGATATTGGTATATTCGAGTGTTTGCCGTGAGTGAATATACGGTATCATTATGTCATGTATTTGCTATGAGTGTATGTTTGATAACCGCATGACATGTGTTTGCCTTGAGTGAAAATACGATATCGGTATGTCATGTGTGTTGCTATGAGTGAAAATACCGGTTAGGGCTGTGTATTGCCAGACCATTTCTGATACGATACTTATTGCGATACGGACAGACCGATACGCGATACGATACAATACAGTTAAATAATTATTTTAGGAGTAATATGTAAAGAAAGAATGTGTTTTCTTATTGAAAAAAACATTGTTTACTCATATAATGCTCTCTGTAACAATTTAAAAACTGAAAACAATACACATGACAACTTACATTTCTTAGAAAAAATAAAATAAGGGCGACAAAATAATTTTTTAAACTAAGTCTTCTTAAAGCTTCTAGAAAACAAAATCCTTAAAGCAAAAAAGGGCATGTTCCGGTCTCCTTTTAGTTCAGGTCTCCTTTAGTCTTTTCTTTAAACTTTTCCTAGACAATTGCGAGCACTCCTTTCAAGTGAGTTGATCCTGCGTTGAATGGCTTACACATTCAGTTTGTTTATACTATATTTTCAGACTTGTGCTCACCTGAAATATTAACCTCAAGGTATTAATGTACATTTACGATTTATACATATTATCGTGTGTTACCCGTGTGTTACCCCTCCCACTGAACTGAAACAAGACTGTGCGTGAAGTCATGATGCCCTTGAGGGAGATGTTGCATTGAAAGCGCTATTATATGGCACCAAACACAAACAACACACATTATGGTGCCTTAATCATTTTGTTATCGGATTGGCGTATGTGTTTGCCAGGAGTGTAAATTTTACATCGGTTAGGCATGTGTTTGCTATGAGTTTATATATGATAGCGCTATGAGTGTATATGTATTATTTTATTCAGGCGACGTAAGACTAATGGATGGAATAACACCTTTGGACGGAAGACCAGAAGTATATATTTCAAGATGGCGACCAATATGCGACAAAGACCTTACACCAAACGTAGCGAAGACAATATGTCGCCAGTTAGGATATCCACCGTAAGTTAAAGTAAAGGAAACACACACACGCGCATGTACGCAGTCATGCATGCTCAAACGTAGGCACGCGCTCGCGCGTACGTACGCACGCACGCACACACACAAACACACATTTTATGATGCCATCGATTTTTGTACGTTTTATGTTTGGTAATTATTTTTTGTTGTTGTTTTTTTTTGTAATTTTTTGTTTGAGTATTTAGAAATCTGTATATGGGGTCTAGGAGTAGGACTAGGAGGTGGCTGGTAAACCTTAATACTGAAAAAAGAATTGAATGTTGTTTAACGGCTCATCAACACAGTATATGTTATTTAGAGCCGCCCCAGAGAGAGGGGAAGGATACATAGGAATCCGGGAACCTGCCCTACTCTTATTATGGAATAGATTCCTATGGTTCTTTAACGTGCTCGGAGGATAGACCGATACACGGGACAGCCCGGTTTACGTCCCCATCCGACGGACGAGGCTAAGGTAAAGTGTCTTGCCCAAGAACACACCGCCGGAACTCAGTGACACCACGGAGGATTGAACCCGGGGCCTCCGGTTACAAATCCGCCGCGCTACCTACTGCGCCACGCCAGCCCCCACTGAAAAAAGAAGCAACGAACACAAACAAGAGAGAAAGGTTGCAGACCCGGTTTTATCGAGTATGTTCGTGAGAGGTAATATAAGGTGCAACACCTGACGTCCTTTAGCAGCGGCTTTAGCGGTATTCTACTTTCAAGCCACAAAAACTGTACTCAAATTTCCCGAAGTACCAGTAAGGATTAACTACTGATTCTTTCGGGTGGCATTTACAAATATATAAGTGCGTATATTCTTTGTTCTTCACTAGACGTACATACACAATATAACTTTCTGTCAGTCTTTTTTGTTTGTTTTAGCTTTTTTTTCTTTTCTTTTTCTTCTTCTTTTATTTTTCGACTGTTCAAAAAAACTCCGGTGTTACTCATCCGATTAGGCTGGTTTTCGAACTTATCTGAGCTTTAATTGATATTAACAATCTTTGCAAGTTTGATAAAGGTCAAATAATAAATGAAGGTGCTAGAGTGTTCACAAGGCTTAATATGGCATTTTCAGCAAACCAAGGGCCATAACTCTGGTGTTACTGACCCAATTTAGCTGGCTTCAGAACTTGTCCAAGCTTTTATTAGTATTAACAATCAGTGCAAGTTTGTAAAGATCAAATAATAAATGAAGGTGCTAGAGTGTTCACAAGGCAAAAACGGCATTTTTCAGAAAAAAACAAGGGCCATAACTCCAGTGTTACTTATTGGATTTGGCTGGTTTTCAAATTTATTTGAGTTTTTATTGATATTAACAACCTTTGCAAGTTTGATAAAGATCAAATAATAAATAAAGGTACTAGAGTGTTCACAAGGCTTAATACGGCATTTTTCAGCAAAACAAGGGCCATAACTCCGCTGAAATTAATCCGACCTGGCTGGTTTTCGAACTTGTCCGAGCTTTCATTGATATAAAGACACTGGCAAAGTTTCATAAATATCCAATTAATAATGAAGGTCCTAGAGTGTTCACAAGGCAAAGGTTAACGTACGGACGGACGGACGACGGACAACTCGTCATCCCAATGATATTATAATGATTTATTTTTCAAGCAATTTTTTATTTACCACTAAAGGTTCCAGTTTAAGTATTGTCAACAATGTTTAGTTCACGTAAATGCTGAAAACACTGGCTAAATATAATTTCAGAACGAATGTGACACTGAAAACAGTCAAGTTCAAGACGAATCAGAATGTCTTCCTGGAATGTAATGGAGACGAAGAAAATTTGTTGCAGGAGTGCCATTGGGCCCGCTGGTCAAAGGATAATTGCTCTGCTGATGAAGCGCTTGGATTGACCTGCAACGGTAAACTTTCATAACTGCTGCTGCTGCTGCTGCTGCTGCTGGTTCTACTATTGGTACTGCTACTGCTACTGCTACTGCTACTGCTACTACTACTACTACTACTAATACTACTGTTACTGCTACTGCTACTGCTAATACTACTGCTACTGCTACTGCTACTGCTACTGTTAATACTACTGTTAATGCTACTGCTACGGCTACTGCTACTGCTACTATTACTGCTAATACTACTGTTACTGCTACTGCTACTGCTAATACTACTGCTACTGCTACTGCTACTGCTACTGCTACTGCTACTGCTAATACTACTGCTACTGCTACTGTTGATACTACTGCTACTGCTACTGCTACTGCTACTGCTACTGCTACTGCTACTGCTACTGCTACTGCTACTGCTACTGCTACTGCTACTGCTACTGCTACTGCTACTGTTACTGCAACAGCTACTGCTACGGCAACTGCTACTGCTACTGCTACTGCTAATACTACTGTTACTGCTACTGCTACTGTTAATACTACTGCTACTGCTACTGATACTGCTACTGTTGATACTACTGTTACTGCTACATCTACTGCTACGGCTACTGCTACTGCTACTGCTACTGCTAATACTACTGTTACTGTTACTGCTACTGCTAATACTACTGCTACTGCTACTGCTACTGCTACTGCTACTGCTAATACTATTGTTACTGCTACTGCTACTGCTACTGCTACTGCTACTGCTATTGCTAATACAACTGTTACTGCTACTGCTACTGCTACTGCTACTGCTACGGCTACTGCTACTGCTACTGCTACTGCTACTGCTACTGCTACTGCTACTGCTAATACTACTGTTACTGCTACTGCTACTGCTAATACTACTGCTACTGCTACTGCTAATACTACTGTTACTGCTACTGCTACTGCTACTGCTACTGTTGATACTACTGTTACTGCTACTGCTACTGCTACTGCTACTGCTACTTCTACGGCTACTGCTACTGCTACTGCTACTGATACTGTTACTGTTACTGTTACTGCTACTGTTAATACTACTGTTACTGCTACTGCTACTGCTACTGTTGATACTACTGTTACTGCTACTGCTACTGCTTCTGCTACTGCTACTGCTACGACTACTGCTACTGTTACTGTTACTGCTACTGCTACTGCTACTGCTACTGTTAATACTACTGTTACTGCTACTGCTACAGCTACTGCTACGGCTACTGATACTGCTACTGCTACTGCTTCTGTTACTGTTACTGTTACTGTTACTGTTACTGCTACTGCTACTGTTAATACTACTGTTTCTGCTACTGCTACTGCTACTGCTACTGCTATTGTTAATACTACTGTTACTGCTACTGCTACTGCTACGGCTACTGCTATTGCTACTGCTACTGCTACTGCTACTCTTACTGCTACTGCTACTGTTGATACTACTGTTACTGCTACTGCTACTGCTACGGCTACGGCTACTG
>JAWPHD010003142.1:0-90000 GCA_037043455.1 Cyrtodaria siliqua | reverse complement strand
AATCGGCTTTCAAATCAAATCAAATCAAATCAAATCTTTTATTCACTCAGTTCATTACAGTAATGACATCATGAGGTCATGAATATAGTATACATATCATAAGGCTCAAACATGAATGTATGTAAAAATGGTACAATGTGTATTTATTAAATAGTATATATTAAGTGTAGATTGTTGGGAGAGTTACTTTAAACGTTAATTCCTCATCATATTTGTAATAGCGTATACAATCTATATTTTCAATCTCTAAATATTGGTTAAGTATAATATAAATAAACAATATAATATTAAAGAGCAAAACACTCTGTAGAAATGTATTCCTAGGAAAAAGCTGTAGGAAATGTACTTAAGCATTTTAATCACAAGTAAAAAGTGCAACTTCTGTTTATCTCGACTTTTAAGATTGAAATATTACTGAAATATTAACCAAACTGCATTGTGCTTAGACAATTATTTTCCGTTTTCATATTTGATTATATTCAAATGAGTTACATATGTATATATGCTTTATATACTACAGGTTAAAATAGCAATCGTAATGGTAAAGGTTGTAATAAAGCAAAAGGAAATAGTTGTCTGAGTGGTATTTTCATACAAAGGTTTGCCGTTTATCTGATACACAAATAAGAAAATATCAAGTTTGTGACACGTTTTCTGGGATTTGTCTGGACTGATACTTTAAATAAATAAGTTAACGGCGTTTCATGTACATTCTCAACGAATTGTATGAAAAATAAGAAGTATACATAATGTATTAGTTGCGAATGAGATTAATTGTTTGCGCATGCGTTACGCATTTAATTTTAAACAATTTAGTATAATCCGTGAAAGCTATATAGTTATTCAATCCCTCTGAAATGATATTTTCTTATTTGTGTATCAGATAAACGGCAAACCTTTGTATGAAAATACCATGTCCCTCTAATATATATCGCCTAGCCTATATATTCACGATTTTTTTAAAAAAATATAATGCATTCTTTAAAGAGACACATGGACTCTTGAAGTGGGATGAATCATCAACATAATCCCGCCGGTTTGTTTAACCCAGTATCATTTTGACTTGACATCTGCTTGCTTCTACATTCTCAAATGTAAATAAATATGAAGAAAAAAAAGTAAATAAATACGCATGTTGCAGATACGTTGATTATAGGTTTGTATTAGACCAAATGCAATGGTGTGTTATTTAAGGATTATAGGCCCTCCACCACTTTATCAATTTAGAATCCGCTACGTCTAAACCAAATGCTTTCATTTCGACGGATATATATAGAAAGAGAGATAAGTGTTATATAACACTATCTCTTCTCGTCGCTTTCTGTTTTTTATCCTTATCGTAATGAAAGCGATCTTAGAATTCGATGACACGGGCCCTATTGCAACGACCCGCTCCATCATAAGCATGAACAATTTAAGATAATGCAATTATTCCGGCTAATAATTTACTCTAATTTAGCACGCTAAACAGTGAACGTATAACTGAACAATGGCTTGGAAATTATGGCGTCACAAAGAAGGTGGGTCTTATGTTTTCGGTCAGGAGCTGCGTTCGTACTAATGGATATGTTTCGTCTTACACACATAATTAAACCCCGCAAAAATATACAAACGATACATTATGCATATCAAATCAAATACATTTCGATAAAATCAAAGGTCGGGGCCACTGAAGGCAGATTAAGTAGATTAAAATGAATTTCGCCGTGTAAGCCAAGATGCGACCTTGGTGTCTTAAAGATAAAGCGGCGTCCACGTAATGAATACAAAACCCTGTGGGGTTTTGAAAAACTGAAAGATCGTGCAGCGCGTGCGCTTATCACTAGAGCAATCAAATTGATCAGTTAACCCTAACATCGAAATGGATGAGGCCGCCACTGTTGAAGGTTAGTTTTTTTTCTTTTACAATGTATGTAATACATGATTGCTCATTTATTAAGGAATTGTTTCGCATTTTCTTCGGCGTTGATGCGGTTTTAAACGTCGATGGTAAATAGCGTAATCCACGAATCGCGTTAGCGCTTTATGGTAAATTTGCCATTGATTACCGGCGCTTAAAACCGCATAAACGCAGAAAAAAGTACGCTTCGTGGATTTTTCCATTTAATACCGGCAAAACCGAATAAACAGCGGGGGGAAAAGGCGAATTAAATGTTGTATTTACATTATTTTCCCGTCGCTATAATAGTATCAGCAACTATTCTAATGATACCAAAAGGAAAAAGAGAAATCACTACTGTCAATGTCTTTTCATGCAGTGGAATATCCATTTTCTGTTAAGACACACCGGATGCAAGCGCAATGTCTGCATGCATTGCGTACAGTTCGTTCACCTCCTTGAATAGGAATAATCACTTTCTATGCGTGCGCAGCCGAGCGTAAATAGTCCCACCTACTTGAAAAATGAAGTATATTCGAGATTAAGCGCTATATTGTTTAAAGGAAAGTATCAAGAAAATCCAAAAAATATTAAGTTAATTAAACCAGTTTGCAAAGATGGTATGAAGCGAATATCAACTTTATTAGGTGAGGCCTAGAAAAGGAAGTGGTCGTTTGTAAAAATGATATATTGCTCTGCAAACCATCTCATCCTATCATGCATGCCAACTAGTTTAATAAATTCTAAAATAATGATTGCTGTTTGGTTGAATTGTGGTGTAAGTTATTTTCAGCACATTTTAGGCTTTATATGACGGTAGATTTTTTGTAGAAGTGGCAGACCATCCACTTTTCCCTACAAGTTCATGACGTGTCAATAATGAATTTCATTGGCCTATATATAGTGTTGCGCAAACGCTTGGTCGAGCATTCAGGGAGTTTTGCTTGTTGAGAAAATCCCTCTGTTTTAGTCGGTATTCCTTATCGTAATCCTTACCGTAATCGTTACCGTAGTTAGTTGTACAGGTCTAATACCAAATTTTCTGAACCAATCAGATTTATTTCATAGTAGTTTCGTATAATATTTTTTAAAATACCTTAACATTGTATGGTTTAAAAAAAATTGCCTTATATGAGGCTCGGACCCTGAACCTTCGGTTCAGTTTCAGTAGGCACATAGTAGACGACGCTCTAACCGACTAAAGGCGCAGTTGGTTTGTTGCGGTATTAAATATATATACTATTAAATCTGATTGGTTACGATAATTTGGCATGTGAGCAATCTCATTGCACGTTTTAATTTCGAGCAAGGCTATTAAGTATAATAACAGAAAGTTTCAATTTCATGTGGGGGAGATCTGTCGTCAGATGGGAATTTAAAGGGTAAGGTGAAATGTAAAAGTAGTGTTTAACTTATATCAGTGAAACAGACATTTGAAGTGTTTACTACCTCGTTTTAAAATGGGTAGAGAAATAAAAAATGTCACGTGCGAATGTTACTTTTGATATGGCACTTCAAATGCAAAATATTTTCTCTGAATCAATAACGGAATTTCTTTTATTATTATTGTTTTTGTTTTAGATCTTTTTATCCAAATTAATTTGTTCGATAAATTAAGACACTATGAAAGTTATATAGCAAACTGAAGTTATTAACAATTTCTTAATTTTCTACTGTCCAGGATTTTTACATAGAAAAAGCTCGAATAAAAAAAGCATTGTGACTATAAAATAGTTAATTCCCAACCGATTTTCAAAACAAACGTTGGTGTTTTTATTTACAACTAAACATTCCAGCTCTAAAGAAATGTAATTTGTGTATTGCTCATGCTATATATATATGTATATATATATATAGTTCACTCATTGGAGGCGGAGCTTAAAACCACTTAACCCCCATATTATGAACACTATTCACTATTGGTTTCACCTAAGGAAACCAGATTGCAAAATAGTTTGTAAATATCTCAATGCTCATTTGGATAAACATCTTTGGTGTACTATAAACTACAGTATTTGGATGGGCTGCGAATTTAATTAACTAATTTTATTAAAATTATTTTCCGTTTCAGAAATAGAGTGGTCCTAGTCGCCAGATCATTTTTCAGCAGTGCTCTGAAACCAATCGCTAAGTATCACGTGACATGCACTGGGCATGAGACTAGTCACGAGCAATGCGTGTACAGCAACGTGAGCGACAGTGAAAACTGCAACAGCTATATTGGCGTTAGCTGTAACGGTATGAATTTCTCTGGTATTTACTTTGCGCTATTGGGGGTATTGACTTTGCTGACTTTGCTGACTTTGCGCTATATTGTGCTATAGCTGATGTTGATTTTGCGCTGTCGGAGGAGTTGAATTTGTTTTGTTTGAATGGTGTTTTACGTAATTTTTAGCACATTTAGGCTATGTATATGACGGTCGATTTGTGATAGAGGCAGACCATCCCATTTTTCCTGGGTAGAACCAGTCTGTATACCTCCCACCATCCATAAGAATCGACACTTCCTCACTTACAAGTTGAGCTCCCAGTGAGATTCGAACCCGCAGCGATGACAGTCAAAAAGGTCTACAAAGCAACATCACCACGGAGACACTATTTGACTCTAAGGAGGTGTAGATTTTGCACTAGAAATATAAGTGTAAACAGCCAAAGGTTTCCATACTGGTTACGTCATCGCGCCTTAGATTCCCGCGAAAACAATTTGCATTCAAAATCAAAGTTATCATCCAAATTTTGCAATGTCATTTACCCGATTGCCGTCAAAAGGATTTTGCGGGTGTTGTCTTTGCACGATCGGTTTTGATTTTCTACTATGTCGAATGGTGACTTTGCAGTAGAGAGGTGTTGACTTTGCGAATAGCGGGTGCTGACTTTGTGCTATAGAGGTGTTGACTTTGCGATTAACCTTCGCGCTATAGCAGGTGTTGACTTTGTCATTGAGAACTACAACACCAACGATTAGTATAAAACAAAATGAAAAGCGGGGTTGACAAAATCAGTGCTAACTGCTATACGTAATTCTATCATGTATGATGCTATTTGGTGTATCATATTGTTCCAATCCACGCGTTTCAATTATTGTTTAGTAATATGACATTTTTCACGATTTTCATTTTTTGCCATACTAGCATTCATTTTGACATTTTGCAGAGACGGTTGACAACGATGTTCAGCTACTAAACGAAGATGGCATTTCGTCCAATCAAGGCAGGATTCGCTTTCCTAATTTTTATCGAACGGGATATTGGTGTGGAAGCTTGTCTGCGATTGACGAAAAGGAAAAAGCAGACATAGAAAATATTGCATCCGTCATATGTAATCAACTCGGCTTTTCAAGGTAACTTAACACACAACCATAAACAGACGTTGTCTTTTGTTTTAATTCAAGTAAATGGTTAAGAGATACAAACATATCAGTTGTTGTTTTAAATAAAACATGGAAAGCGATAACTCATGAACTCCGCATCAATTCATATTTAAAACATTTAATGATCAAGAGACACATTTACTCTAACTTCAAATGTACATATGCGAAATTTAACAGCATACTCAAATCTGCAACTATATTCACCTATATCGAATAGTGAGTTTTTCAGAAAATCGTTTGTTTATTCGGGCTCTAAAATGTGGAAATCACTTTCTTACCATAAAAAAATCCCCAATTTGTTAATCATTTCAAAACGTTGTATTTACAGTGGATTAATCAACCCACATGTTAGTAAGTCTTGCAACTATTTTTATCTTAACATTCATCCAGTGGCTGTTTACACTTATATTTCTATCGGGTGACGTTCAGTTAAATCCAGGGCCAGTACAAACAGACATATCTTTTGCTAGTAGTAACCTGACTTCAAACTTTCTTTATTGTGGTCTTAGTATTGTTCACTTAAACATACAAAGTATCAAACCAAAGCTCAACTTACTAGACATCGAAATGCAACCAAGTGACATTATTGTTTTCACTTACACGGGCGTACCTGGCATTCTCTTATACGACCGTGCGTATAATTCAAAGTTGGGTGTCGGAAAAATGAAAAAGCTAAACATGCGAAAAATGCAATAAAAAGTGAAGCCGAAGCGGTGTTAGTGTGAGGGGTGTATAATTAAGTAAATATAATAACATGTTTTCACCGTGTACAAATGTTCATTAAAATGAGCGCAAAGATTGATTAATTGTTTGTCTTTTGATGATGTCTGTACTATATTGGAAGTAGAAGAAAACACCGTTAGACCAACCCGTCCAATACATATTTAATAAATCAAAGAAGAAAGAAGAACTCTGGAGAATTAGAATAGCGGGAGGGGGACACACCACTTCCACACCCTCGCGTATACCCCAAAACACTTCGCTTACGCCCCTGACTGAAACTCGGTTATCAAACACAATCTCCAATGATGATATATCACTCCCGAACTATAGTAAACCGTTCAGAGCTGACAGATCAAATCCATTCGCAACATCTCGGACACTGCTTCGCATCATTACTCGAAGTACACTGCTTCGCATCATTACTCGAATGTAAATCGAAATTTCCATATTGGTTACGTCATCGCGCCTTAGACTCCCGCCAAAACAAATCTGCATTCAACATCCACATTTTGCAATGTCATTTAGCCGATTGCTCCATCAATAGTTTATTTACATGAAAGCAGTGATAAAACCTTCTTCTGCATTGTAAAAAAATAATATGCAACGCAAATTATACATCAACACGTGTTGCGATTGGCCGTATTGTTTACATAGCAATAGTGCACTAATTTCGGTGACGTTGCCTTCCGGCGATCGAAATTTTAAGATTTTGAACATACCGAAGCGTCGATAACACGAGGCTTTATCTTTAATGCATATTGACCAAGGGAACAAAATCGGGTAGTAGTTTGCGACATATCGAGCGCATTCGATCACGTATGGCACAAAGGTCTTATACACACAATAAAATCAGTTGGTATCAGGGGTTATCTCTTACAATGGTTGTGTTCTTATCTTTCAAATAGAAAACAACGCGTCTTCATAAACAATACTAACTCTAACTGGTCACACGTTAAAGCTGGTGTTCCACATTGTTCTATTTTGGGTCTGATATTGTTTTAATGATATTGTAACTGACACTGAGAGTAACATTAGTTTATTTGCTGACGATACTAGTTTATACATAATCGTTGACGAACCAAAAACTTCAGCGAATGCTCTTAACTCAGACTTGACAAAATTAGTATTACGGTCAAAGCAATGGCTCGATGAATTTAACCCTAAAAAGACTGAAACCAGGTACAAAATCCGAATTTATATTAATAGTTATACATGTTAAATTCCATTAAATGGTATGATAATAACACATAAAATGCCAGCCATATATTTTGCATCAATATGAATGTTAAGAAGATGATTTTATATAAATTTTTATCGAAATCTTATTTTCAAATCCTGTCCATGTATTATTTGACATATTGTTCAACCACATTTCTTGAAATATTGTTTAAACCAACTTTATTTGAAAATATGTCCATCACTGAATAGTGAATATTGTAAAAAAGCATGGAAGATATATAATATATATAGCGGTAACTGTGCACTATTTTCTGTCCCGTTGACTTCCGCCTTACATAATGTCAACATTATGAACATAGAACATACGAGGCATGAATCGCATGTTCCAACATGGCCGGCTTTGTACGTTGAGTATCGTTCAGCAGACAACGACTGTGCGATACAGTCAGAAAAAATTAAACTGAATAATCAAAAAAACAAAAACATAGTTGTATTGCAGTATGCAACCAGTCATTGTTATGCAATAATGTATTTACAGATACAAACCCACACTTCTAGAGTTTGAACTGGAAGAAGAACAAAATGTGTCAGCAGGTGTTCCGGCGTTTCCATATATGTGTTCCGGGCGAGAGGATAGGCTTGATCAGTGTATACATATTTACACTTATTTCAATGACCTCTCCGCGAAGTGCAACCTTTCAGAAATTGGCATCGAGTGCAAAGGTAGGTTACACTGTAGGTTGTAGTACTACACACACCCATTGCAGCACAAGAAGTGTCGCATAATTGCGGCCAGGAAATAATTCTCTCATTTATTTTTGTAAAAAAAAGGCATTTTCACTAATTTAAAGTACCATTTTTGGTTTAAATTACATTGTTGGTATATTTGTTACATTTTTCAAGCATTGCCATGTTAAAATGGTGAGTTTTAAAATTTGTTTGTTTATAAATAGAAATGAGTGTATGAATACAATATTTTCGCATGCCAGTGTTAATGTTTTTAAAGGGAACATGCATTCGTGAGACAAGTTCTTTCTTAGAAGATTCACGACCCCCACTTTTTTGACCCCCGTGGATTTTTTTTGGCAGCATATGGGACATTTGTGATGAGAATATAAGTTTTATTTTTTAAATTGGGCCTAAATATGAATGACAAGACTGCATTTAAATTTCAAAACATACATAATATACTCAAAGTACGCATGCGCAATACATGGATCCAATATTACTCAAGCACTAATAGGTTTTGATTGGTTTGTAGCTTTACATAGAGCATCTAACATGAGTGCCTGTTTAATATTAAATTTATTAAACGAGTTGGATACAATAATATAATGCGAGGCTGTGCCTAGCATCATCAATTTTATCCAACGAGTTTTATAAAATAAATTCAATATTAAATATTAGGCATGAATGTGAGATTCTAGTTATCGCATAACTCCAAAATTCAACCTGGTAAATATTTATTAATTGTATTTAAAACTGCAAATTCAATGAAGAGTTTAAGCCTAAAGAAATATATTGTAAATTATGTATCTTCATGCATCGAACAAAAACGTTACATTGGGAGTCCTATGGGAAGTCTAATTGTGGTGTGAGACGTCGTCTTATAAATGATGGCGTCGTATGTTTGTATGTTGACGTCGTATTTGATTCAGTCGTCTCTCCGTATGACACCGAACAAGAGAACTAACTCGTTGATTTCCGTAATTCGGTATTTTTTTACTGTAACGGAAATCACAGAGACAATTCCGTTGCACCCCAAGCTGAACGGAACAGACCGAACGATAATTTGGCATTCGGCATATGATATTATATCTCGGCTTTATTACACTCCCACACCGCAAGTTATGGCATTAACAGTTATGTACAATATAGACTTTTTTCGTAGGTTAACACTCTTTATGTTATTTGGTTAATATATACATCATAAAAAAAAAATGCTTTGTATTAAAAACGTTATTTCCAAATGCAAACTTTTCGAAAGTGTTAAATGGCCTTTGATGAATGCATAGCATTAAATCGTTAAATTCAGGATAAACGAAGGGGCGGCGCTTTACCATACTCTTAAGTAATATATAGAGTATATATGGCGTCATCGAGTTGGTTGATTTAAACATCGAGATGGGCGTAGCCCATCGAGCATCGAGGTGTTTAAACCAACCAACGAGATGAAACCATACCCTATTTGTTTTGTAGCATGTCCATTTCAACTTCCTGCCATACTCTAACTTCCAATAGTTGTAGTACACCATTTATTCTGACAGGTGTTATTTTCAATTAAACGATTTACACATGTGCTATTACAAAGATAATTTTCAGTGATCATGCTTCTGGTAGTTAGAGTACACCATTTATTATGACAGGTGATATTTTCAATTAAACGATTTACACCTGTGATATAACAAAGGGAATTTCAGTGAACATGCTACAATAGAATTTAGAGTACGGACAGGGTCACAATGTACACCATACTACAAAATATATATAGTTTGTCTCAGCTCGCTGGTTATTTAAAAACCTCGATAGGATAACTATCTGTTGGTCTCTATTAACTTTTAATTAACTCTGTTTATGAATTATTCACATTATATGTTGTGCTTTCTTTTGCCGTATGTTTTCATCTGACTTGTGGCGGGGGTGTAATGGTATAGCGCCCGCCTCGCATGCGGGATGCCGATGGTTCAATCTCCGGCCGGTCATACCAACGTCTTTATAAAATTAGCTCCCTTGCTTGACGTTCAGCATATAAAGACTGGTCGGCCCGATGTCAGTGCACTCTGACTGGGTGGGGTATCATGCCATGTGTCTACGGTGTGTATTCCAGTGTGACAGCATTATAATGCTGAGCATTGAGCTCAAAGTTACACGTTGACATCATCGTGATACTTTTAGTTATTTGGATTCTTGACAGGGGACATGGGATCACATTCCCCGCCTGGAAATTATATTAGTCCGAGCCGACGTGCGATCATCCCAGAAATATACTTGCAAGACAACGAATGGGAGTCCATGTCCCCTGTCAAGAATCCAAATAACGAATTTGTCATACATCAAAGGTGTAATACTTACAAACAACCTTAAAAGCGTGGGTTTTTTTAGCTCGGTTTATTTCGAAGAAAACAAAAGAGCTATTGTCATCACTTGATCGTCGTTTGCGTCTGCGTCCGGTTAATGTTTGTATGTAAGCTTGTATCTCCGAAACTACGTTATATAATGGATTGAAACCTCACACATGTATTCGGCATCATTAGACAACTGCGTATGCAATACATATATTCTTCGAGGTTAAGCCACTTGCGTATTGTATTGTGTTATATCGTATTTGCGTTTTGTATTGTATTATATCGTGTTTGCGTATTGTATTGTATTATATCGTATCTGCGTATTGTATTATATCGTATTTGCGTATTGTATTGTATTATATCTATTGAAATATCCCTTCAGCGGCAATTCGACTAGAAAACGGAACATCAGTTTATAATGGTAGAATTGAACTTCGAGATAACACAAACGGTGTGTGGTATCCTATAGCAGACACCAATAAGGATCATGCCATTGCCAAGGTCATTTGTAGAGAACTTGGCTTTCAAAGGTATGTCATTAAATTGTATAATGTCTTGTTCCTTTATTTAAATTGTACTTACATTTAATATGTAATGATCAATGACAAAACTATATGTAAATTTGATTCTTAAAATAATAATGAATAAGTAAAGAGGACATTATGCAAATTTTGCTTCTTCGAAAAACAATAGGAAAAAAAGAAGCAGATTAGCGGGATGTTTTTGTAATAATTTGCATATTTGTTTAAAAAATTAAAAGCAAGTTATGTTTGCATGATGTATTGAATATATTTCACCAATCATTTATTAAAACCTCATTTTAACTGAACTTTAAGTTGCCAACTCTGACATGATTTGAAACCTTTTTTTCAACTTTCATCTCAGAATGTAAAAAAATGGCATTAAACCAAGCAAAAAAACAAATCTGATTTGCACAAGTTTTATTGGAAGGTGTGTTCGAATGATATCTAGGAAGAGTTCAACACTGAGCAAAAAGTGGTGCACGTGTTATGGAGATTTTGCCGTGTATTATGTCAAAATAAGAGAATGTCAGTTTGTTTACCCAATAATTTAAGTATACGGTTTCTGATTTACATCAACATGCACAAAGTCTGAAAACTGATGCCTACATTATTGGGTTATTGTCCTTGATTGTGTAAACAAATAGAGAATTTCTGTTTAAAATGAGAGTCTATAATAACACGCACGTGCGATTTTTCAGTACGAATGCATCCTTAAGACTTGCAAGTTTCTTTGGTGTTTCTGCACAAGCTCCAAGATGGCATCGTTTCATTTGTTCTGGAGAAGAAGAGAACTTAAAAGATTGTGAGATAGAATATGAAAAGGGCAATTCGACAGACTCACTTGGTGTTGATTGTGACGGTAAGTTAAGAGCTATTTTGTGGGCATATAATACTCATGCAGGATTGTACGTGAGTGCTCAATTATTATTGAATTGTTTAAACAAGTTTTGGTTGACGGCTTTAATAAATGCGTGCACTAGTTTCTACGGAAACTTATAACAAGATGCCTTTCCATGTAAACACAACAGTCAAATTGTTAAAATATGCCTTTCCATGTAAACACAACAGTCAAATTGTTAAACTATGCGTTTCCATGTAAACACAACAGTCAAATTGTTAAACTATGCGTTTCCATGTAAACACAACAGTCAAATTGTTAAACTATGCCTTTCCATGTAAACACAACAGTCAAATTGTTAAAATATGCCTTTCCATGTAAACACAACAGTCAATTGTTAAAATATGCCTTTCCATGTAAACACAACAGTCAAATTGTTAAACTATGCGTTTCCATGTAAACACAACAGTCAAATTGTTAAACTATGCCTTTCCATGTAAACACAACAGTCAAATTGTTAAACTATGTCTTTCCATGTAAACACAACAGTCAAATTGTTAAAATATGCGTTGCCAGAGCATAACTTGAAACATCTTAATGCAGCTTTTATCAATCTGCAGGCCTAATATTCATCAAACTTTTGAGCACAAGAATCGGACTCGACTCAAAATCTCAACATTTTTAATTCCAAATTAAAACAATTTTACAAGCAAATTGCTATATTTACTTACAGAAACGAGTAATTTTAAAGGTAATTTAATAACAGAAAATGTCTGAAAATCACAATTCTTACCCATACTTTTGTGTTGATAGGGTTTGCAAAAAATGAGATTTTGAGTCTGAGTCTGATTCTTTCCTCAAAAAATTGATGAATTTAGGCCCTGGTCAGTTTTTGGTGGCTTTTGATAAAGGCAATGTTACGTGGAATTATAATTACATAAATTGTTGTTTACAGCGACTAACCTATTGATCAAGAATTCCCGAGGAATCTTGCCTCAAGTTTCAATCTCTATCCATTTCTCTACTGCTCTCTATCAACGTAGATATACTGGTTAAGAACACTATAATAGTTTATCTTTCGTTCTGATACATTTGTTTTTTGTGTAAAAATATTGCGTATTGTTGTAGCTATTTGGAAAGAACATATGTTTAAACCAAAGTAGATGTAAACGTTCATATTCAAAGTCCCACAGTCAGCAAAACACGCATGGAAACCAACGACAATTACAAAGATAAACAAGCAAGGGTTTACGCAAGTGTAAAATAGCTGCCGAGAGACAAACATTTAACATAATAAAAGATCGAGTCACGGATGTTAAAACAATATTGAAACAAATAAATGTTGCCACGGAGACATAAACACACCACGACCGTTTTTTATTACCAGACACATTCTTTCCGTATACCATCAGTTCTTCCTACCAAACATTTTGAATCACCTCACTTCTTTCTGTTCAAATACCTTGCCATCATAACACATGCCTTAAATATTGATTACGATTCACCCTTGTAACACGACGTGGTAAAAGTACGTGTACATCAGCACAGAAATGCAATTGTTCACATGTAAGGGATACGTGTGCGTTAGCATATAAACACATATAAACTGCTACCATGTAATTATAAGATTGCGTAATCAAAGTGAAAAATGTAAAGGAACTATTGTTACCTTACCATTTGCAAAAATGAAAACCATAATAATGAAAAATTAAAAAAAAAGTAAAAACGAAAAGTAAATCTGCATGCTTAAACCCAAACTTCCCGTCACTAACACGACTCCTCAGTCAACCGCGCAATAGAGGCTAATGAACGTTTAGTCGCTAATATACATATAACAATTACTGCATGCTACACTTCAGTAGACTGACTTACGAAAACGTTATTTCAGCAAGTGAAACGGTAACCTTTTAACGTTGCAAAATATGTGTTTATACCAGTCAACTAGGAATTGAAGCTGTAATGCATGCTTATCGTCAGCTACATGATTCACAGTCTGTTAACCATAGACATATACAAACCCCATATAAGGATCAGCTGCCTTTGGCATCTGAATAAAAGGCAAGGCATGTGACATCACAAACATGAAATGGTTTGAAAATAGGACTACCTTGAAAAAGGTCAGTGGCAAGAAAAAAGGCCGCTGTGATTTAAACCAGGTTCTAGGGTGCACCAAGGCTCACTCTTAGCCTATTGTCATCGCAATAAAATGGAACAGTTTAAATAAAGAAATCCATATCCGTCTATATAATATGGCGGCATTAATAGGCAATATAACTCAACGATGATCATTTATATTTGAGCATATAAAAAAAGCCACAAAGCAAGTACTCAGTAACTTGGTAGAAGTCAGAGGAATAATAGAATAAACCATTAACGGCACGACAAGACAATATTTCAGACAAACATCAAGCTTTATCGACCTCTCCGGATTAGGTAGACGTCATTATAGGTTCCACAATCTGTCCGGTCATCGCACAGTCGCGAAGGGAGGCATAGTGAGGGACTGTATGGGACTGTATATAGGATGTGTTGTGTTGTATATTTAGCCCCGTGTGTTTATAGGATGTAACTGTATATTTAACTCTGTATATTTTAGGATGTATTGTATATTTATCCCCGTATATTTATAGGATATGTTGGGTTGTCTATTTAGCTACGTGTATTTATAGGATTTTTTGTATTGTACATTTTTAGCCCCATATATAGAAGTTTGGCTGGATGCTAACGAAACTTCAACGGAAGGAAGTGTACTTGTGAATGATGAAGGGGCAGCGTTTTACGCATGTGCAGACGGCCTGCAAGACGACGATAACAGAATAGCTTCTGTATTGTGTCACCAGCTTGGGAACTCAAGGTAAGTGTTATGCTACTTCATGTAAAAATGTTAAAGAGAAAGAAGGCTACCATACATATTATCATATAGTTTATTCTAAACGTCTGTATCACGGTTGCGAAACCACGTGACATTTTGATTGCGTTCACGGCAAAACACTGTCAACAAAGCGTTCGATTCGGGTATGTGTTTGCTCCATAACTTTCAAGTAAAGCGAAAAAAAATACACTATAAAAGTACATGGTAATCTGAAGTCATTATCACGCATTACAGTCAGTACCTCGATTTTTTAATACAGTACCATTTTGACTTCCAACCTGCTTGCATATAATTAAATATAATTTTGGGGTTTCATTTTTTCTTTGTTATTCTACCACAGATTTTAAAATATTATTGATGCATTATAATAAACTGTTACTAATATGCAAAGACAATTTGCGTTGAACTATTCTAATAATTAATATTAATGCTTTAAAAAAAAATCAAATTATGACGAAAAACTAACGGGACGCCGCGAGTTTAAAAACAACCTTTCTTAGGAAAGGGCCATACACATTTTGTTATTTTGTTATTTTATCACGGCACTATTTTTCTAGATTCAACGCACACATTTCCTTCGTTGCCGCGAGGTTTGAATACCGGCTATATTTGACTCTTGCTTCTCTATCGTGTGTCGGTACAGAGGAGCATGTTGGCGAATGCAGCAGACGACAATCAGAGCTGGTATTACCGTGTGACCAAGAACTAATTCTTTCGTGCCAAGGTAAAGAAAGATTTTTCAAAAATGGTGTAAGTTTAAGCTTCGCCACGTCTTTATTGAGGTAAGCTGTTGTTTACCTTTCGAAATATCTCGACAGAAAAAAAAAGATGACAGTATAATGGAGTAGCTCCGCCGATCTCTAGTAGAATCAGACAGCTCAGAGAACCAGACTAAGGTGAGAGGAGCTAAGTTTAGATATCTGGCAATCAATGGGTGCAGAAATGTCGAAAATATGTAGTGGTTACGAAAATCGCCTAGATCGGCGTGATACTCTCATTTGGTGAGTTTATGCATATATGTGTTTATAAAGGTTTAGTCAATTGAAAGATGATGTTTATCTGTGCAGGCATTGCGTAATGTCTTCAGAAACCTCGCCAGAAAGTGCGAACTGGAGTCGTGCCGAACAAGTCTACCGTTTGAGAGAATAGAAATAGCTCGTGGTGGAGAATATTATGAATATCATGCCACGTTAATCGCCTTTCATATCAAGCTACACGCTGTCGAATATCGATGCCCTAAACACTTTTTGTCTAAATATGATAATTCACACTCAATTACACACGCACGCTCAGACGCTTACACAACATGCATACTTAACATATACACATTTTCTTTATATATTTCCAGATGTTCGGTCATGTTCCTCGTCAAACGTATATGAGGAAAAATGGGTAATCTTATTCACTTATTTTTCGTTGAAGAGTTAGCGTTGACATGTTGAAAAGTGAGGCTATTGTACACACATTATATTATAGGGTAAGGCTAGTGTACTCAAATTATATTTCATTATAGGTTTAGGTTAGTGTACTCAAATTGTATTTCATTATAGGTTTAGGCTGGTATACTCAAATTATATTTCGTTATAGGTTTATACCAGTCTACTCAGATTATATTTCATTATAGGTTTAGTCCAGTGTACTCAAATTATATTCATTATAGGTTTAGGCTGGTGTACTCAAATTATAATTCACTGTAGGTTTAGGCCAGTGTACTCAAATTATATTTCATCATAGGTTTTGGCTGGTATACTTAAATTATATTTCATAACAGGTTTAGGCTAGTGTAAACAAATTATATTGCATTATATGTTTAGTCTAGTGTACACAAATTATATTTCATTATAGGTTTAGCCTAGTTTCACAAGTTATATTTCATTGAAGAATAAAGCTAGTGTACACAAATTATATCTAATTATAGGTTTAGTCTAGTGTACACAAATTATATTTCATTATAGGTTTAGCCTAGTGTACACAAATTATATTTCATTATAGGGTTAGGCTAGTGTACACAAATTATATTTCATTATAGGGTTAGGCTAGTGTACTGAAATTATATTGTATTGAAGAGTACAGCTAGTGTACACATATTATATTTCATTGAAGATTAAAGCTAGTGTACACACATTATATTTCATTATATTTAGGCTAGTGTACGCAAATTATATGTCATTATAGGGTTAGGCTAATGTAGACAATTATATTTCATTATAGGGTTACGATTGTGGGATAATTATATACCGAGGAAAAAAAGTTTAGCAAGTTTTTTTAGATGAAATATTACTGTATACAAGATATACTGATTACTGTATACAAGATATACTGACATTTTGGGACTTTACGTTCATTTATTCGTTACGTCATTAAGATGTTCGACTGTTATTTATGTGTGTTTAATAAAATATTGTGTCTGTGGCAGTAGTTTCTTGATTTTACAACCAGAAGTGTATTATTTCCAGGGTGAAACAAAAACTTGCTAAACTTTTTTCCCTCAGTATATTTCATTGAAGGGTTAGGTGAGCGTTGACAATTTATCTTTTGTTGAACAATTAGGTGAGAGTGGACACATTATCTTTTGTTGAAGGCTTAGGCAAGCGTAGATAATTATCAAATTTCGTTGAAGAATAAGGTACGCATGGACCAAATATAGTTTGTTGAATTGTGAGGCTAGTGTAGACACATTATATACTGAACAAAAAAAAGAAATTTCCGACTTTTTTGCTGGTATTTCCATAGGCCAGGTTTTGAGGGCGTATAAAAGCTTAAACATCGTTTTAATAAAACAATGTTTGATGTTTGTAAGCACACTTAAGTGAGTACTGAATATCCCATTAAACAGTTTCAAATTTGCTAAGCAATAATCTTTTATGGATTATATGGAAATGTTAAAGGGAGGTAATTTGATGAATTTTGATAATCAAAAGCTGCCATCTACACAGTCTGTATTATGTGTTTTTGTGTGTTTTTTTTGGTAAGGAACATATAGAGAATATTGTCTCGGACAAATTTCGGTAATTTTCGTAGATTTAATTATTTTTTTTACCAAAATGCATGTTTTAAGAAAAAGGGGGCTAACTCAATTGTGTACTGAACTTTTCAAAAACATCTTTGTTTGGACTATTGTTGGCGGTCTATCTAATCATTCTTGCAACATCATTACTTTTTTCCTGTTTTGCTACCTAGACAATCAGCATCAACATCAGCGGAAGTTTATTTTTTTGTTCAGTATATTTCATTGAAGGAAAAATCTAGTGTAGACAAGTTATCTTTCGTGGAAGAGTAAGGTTAGTGTAGACACATTATCTTTTGTTGAATTTCCAAGTTATCTTTCATTGAAAAGATAGGTAAGTGTAGACATATTTTATTTCGTTGCATAGTGAGGCTAGTGTAAACAAATTATCTTTCGTTGAAGGGTTAGGTTAGCGTAGACAATTAACTCTGGTTGTCATCAGATTATGCAACTTTAAATGGGATTCAATTGGGTCTTGGATTAATTTGCCAACTTGTGAATAATTGCACCCACTGTATTCACATTTTATAGTTTGATTGACATTGAAAATGCCTCTATTGACTTTGGGCTCAGTAGGTCAAAGGTCAAGGACAACTGTGGTCCTCTGATGAAACATTGTTTCTGCTTCTCTATAATTCATAAAGGATTGCACACTCTGTCTTCAAACTTTATAATTTATAAACACCCAGATTTCCCCCATTTCAAATTCATATTACCTACCACCTAACCCATCGCCTCACCAACACCTACCCGCCACAATTGGGACTTGACCTTGTGAATGAACTTACACGTGGGCGAGACAGCAGATTGAATGTTTAAAATTAACTTCAAATAGTTAAGTGCCCTGTCCTTCCGACACCTCTTTTTTAATGTTTCTCTAAATTATATTTCAAAATAGTGTTGTTATTTTTGTTACTTTCATTAATAAATAATAAACTTCACCCTTCCTAATTATTTCCATGCAGCAAGTTGAGCTATCTAGGTCGTTTTGGCCTCGTGTTTATTAATGTTCTTGTTACGTACATATATGTATCCGCTTTGTTTATTTGTCATTTTTTGTATTTTTCAGGGAATTCAATGTTACGACCAATTATGTCTTCGGTCATCGAATTGTAGGGATGCACTTGTGTTTTGTTCACTAGAAAATGGAGGCTCGTGTGTGGTAAGATATTATATAAAGTGAGGAGACGTGTGATGAGTGCCTGTTTAATATTGAATTTGTTAAACGATTCGAATAAAATTTTATAACGCGAGGCAGTGCCCACCGTTATATCCATTTTAACTAACGAGTTTAATACATTAAATAGTAATTAAGCAAGAATTTGAGAATCTTTTTAGCATATATAGTGTGTGTGCATGTGCGTGTGCGTGGTGTGTGTGAGTGTGTGTGTGTGTGTCTGTATGTGTGTGTGCAATAACTACTGTGCATGTATCTGATACCCGCACACGTTCAGTTTTGCACATTTGACTTTATAATATAGACCTCACCACCATTTATTAGTTAAGTTTAACGCGGGTTATAGGATTTCGGAATGGCTGAACCCATTTGAAACAATATTAATGATACAAAATGGCAAAATGATTCTTACGGATGGCGGGAAGTACAGAGAACTGGTTCTAGCCAGGAATAAGTACGAGGTCCGCCTCCACCATAAAACATCGACAGTCACACATAGCCTAAAATGTACAGAAAAATGACGTTAAACACCGAACAAATTATACAAAATTATAATTAGGGGGTTGAGTTTTTCAAAAGGCTTGGTGGAATATTTTTAATTAATCCGAGCCTTGTCTGACGTTTTGAACGCCTTTTTAACGATTTTGTCATTTTATCTAGCTTTGTACAACTTGTAAAATGTCAAAATCGTTAACAAGACATTGAACAGTGGAGTTCGTAGTCCAGTAGTACAGCGGCAAACTTCAGAACGAAAGGTCGTTGGTTCGATCCTCGCCATGGCCATGTTATTTACTAGTATCCTTGAGCAAGATAATTAATCCACAATGCTCAGTGCTAGTAGACCTATCCAGGAAACAAATATACACATAATCATCGAAAGCGGGTATTGCAGTATCAATAGATAGATAGATCATTCTATAGGTATATAGAATTTGAACACGTCAGAGAAGGCTCGGATTAGTCTAAGTATACATACAAAGTTAGTTTAACCATTGTTGACGTTACAACTAATATTGTTACATACACCAGTTGGAAGAAAACGCTAGTCCGAGTCACTGGGAAAAAATCTTGACATGTCAGGAAAACTGCAGGTCAGAATTCGTTCGAGACGCACAACGTCACAGATCAACAGAATGCTGCTATAGCAGCCTTTGTAATGGCAAAACGGTCGGTATGTATACTATGATATGTGTGTCAATGTCTGTTATAGAGGTTGTTGAAAAATACATGTAATAAATCTTCATAGAATAATGTAGCCAGTATTTTAAAGTCTGAGCTAACTGATTGATTTAAAATGTAGGGTAAACAACAACTTACTTTAAATGATGATAAAAATGTATCGACTTTGAGTGATGTTAAATTGGAAATATGTTCAATGTCTCCTAATGAACATATTGCGATCAAAAGCAAACTGTTTTGTTTTCGATGTTTTAAAAGTTGTGTATTGCTTGAGTTTCATTCTGCTAATAGATAAAGAAAATAGTAAATACCGAATTTGGCTTATGAAATTTAATGTGAAATGTATCCCATTAGTTCCTGTAAACATATATAGAGCTAAACCGTGTGGCGGCTGTAGGTGTACCGGAAGTTAATCAAATCCCATTGAGTTCAATGCAATATTGTCCAAGCTTTCTAGTTAGCCATTTTTCAAAATGAAGTTCAAACTAATATTCACTTACATATTCTTAGTCATGAGACCTGCCTTTATAGAAAACTGCTGAGAATAGCAGGGGTCATGTGGCATATACGAAAATAAAATGCTGATCTTTGTTGACATTGTGAACAAACTTCATTCATTCGGCACCTCTTAAATGTGTTCTACTTTCACTTTCAAAACTTTAAAGTCGATAAATAAAATCATCATACAACCATGCAAATGGTTCTTAGCTCTCACAAACAAGTCAATCAAGTCCTTTCAGTTAGAAAAGCAGGCCTTGAATACTCGAAAATGCCTTTTATCACAAAACAAGTTAGGGATTATATATTTGGGAACTCCTTTCGACTACACCAGGCATGAACTAACCAGGCATGAATACCAAAGTCTACACCAGGCATGAATACCAAAGTGATTTACTTCCTGTATACAATACCAGTTGTGTTACTGTTACTACCTACTGCTACACCAGGCATGAATACCACTGCTACACCAGGCATGAATACCAAAGTGATTTACTTCCTGTATACAATACCAGTAGTGTTACTGTTACTACCTACTGGTCCTTCGGGATCATCGAGACCAATCTGTGTGGTTTTAAAGCAGTCTTGATCATCTTAGACGCTTGATTTTAAATGCAAACGTCTTGGCACGTATTATGTTTATTATTATACTATGTTTGACCATCCACATTAAATTCGTAGATATAATGATGAAGAATGCTTCTATATATACCAGTATAAAAAAAGGTTTTAGAGGCATGCGTTGAACACTCCTGGGGAGTCTGTACATTGCGAGGGCAGGATAATGCAAAGTACGAAAGGTCAGATCAATGAAATTTATGAACAAACGTTGACGGTGTTTATTTTTTTGTGTGGATTATCATGAAACTCTGACAATCTCAAACACAAAAATTATACATGGAATTATTAAAATAATACCCGATAATCATTCTTATCTTTTCAGTTTCGTAAATTTTGTTATTTGTATCTAGTTATTCCATTTCATTGTCATATATGTATACAATCATCAAATGTGTGGGGAAAGAACAATTGCCAAAGCTGTATAGGCGATGTAAAAGCCATATCAATATGCATGTGCCAAACAAGTTCATTTACTTAAACTAAAGCACTTAGAAAATATCTGCAACTTTGTTACTGTACGCTACGAAGTAGATGGGATCACCGTTCTAAAAGTTAGGATCTATATCAATAACTGTAGTATGAAAGATAGCGCTTATATGATACCAATATACGCTTGTATACTGAATAAAAACAGAAACTTCCGCTGATGTTGATGCTGCAAAACAGGAAAAAGTTAAGAATAATTAGATAGACCGCCTTTTTCTTAAAACATACATTTTGGCCACAAAAACAAATTAAATCTATGAACATTATCGAAATTTGTCCGAGACAATATCCTCTATATGTTCCTTACCAAAAAAATCATAAAAACATAACATAGATTTGTAGATGGCAGCTTTTGATTATCAACAATCATTAAATTACCTCCCTTTAACATTTCCATATCATAAAAGAGTATTGCTTGGCAAATTTGAAACTGTTTAATGGGATATTTAGTACTCACTATTTATTAAAACGCTGTTTAAGCTTTTATACGCCCTCAAAAACTGGTCTATGGAAATACCAGCAAAACAGTCGGACGTTTCTTTTTTTGTTAAGTGTATATAATAGTGATCTGATATTCTAATGCATTACCCGTGATCACTGCTCACTGCGTACAGATTCCCCGGGAATGAACAGTCTCAACTCTGGTTCTTTTCTCGCTTGTTCCTGGGAATCCGAGTGTCAGTATTTATTATTAGTAGTGCGTGTTACTGTCAGTTTTAAACGTAATAATTAACTTAAAACATAAACTATTACTGACTTGATGAGTGTGTTTGCACATTTAGAATATATTTAAATAAAAAATGGGGTATGTATATGTTAATAGTTAAAGACAAAGACTGCTTTTTTGCTCGAAAACCCATAAGTTTTCGGAAAGTTCAGGGTTAATTTTGCCTTTTAACTCAAAAACAGGTACCGCGACATATTTATTTTATTTCATTATCTTGTAGTATACGCAATATTTGTGTATAATACAGAAGTTTTTTAAAAAAAAATCTATATGAAGTATTTTTTTCGAAATATTTCCGTCCGCTACCTATTTTACATTCTTCTCCATCCACTTTTTTTACGATTTTCAGTTGGAATCAATTTTCACATACTATATGCACAATTGAAATGTTTTTTGAAGTTGTATATCTATTTATAACATTAATTCTGACTGTTACCATATATCGGATATGAAGGTGAGATATGTCGTCCGCCATCTTGTGTGTTTATCATGCGAGGGCGAGAATAGAATAGTATACTGAATAAATATGTGTGTAGAATTCAGCGTGTGATTACAGTTATGTTTAAAAGGCAGGGGTGTGGGAGCGGCATCCCCCAATAATCAATGCATTTCTAGGACAAAACGCGCGGGTGGGGGTGGGGGGTGGCGGGGTACAGCCCACAGCCCCCAATAATCAATGCATTTATAAGTCGGGGTAGTTCAATAATAAAAACACTCACTTACCATATTATCCTTCCATATTAATAATCCTTTCACAAATCACTTATTTAATATTTATCAAATTAATTCGTCAAATAACTGATATCCGTTAAAATTTAACTCTGAATTAAACTGTCATAACAAACTGTTAACTGTTCTGTGAGTAATATGAATATCTATTGACTTATATGCTTAATTTGCATCTGATCCGGGCCCAGGATATAATCGGGCACATCCTTTATGAATGCCCGGAATAAATCTTCGCCGTAATGACGACTACTCCACATGAATACACTATTTAAAGGTAACCTGTATAATGATTCGGTTGGGTTCCATACCTGGGGAATCCGACTTAGCATGTCGCCAATCACATTCTATTCTATTTGTACATGTGCCCGTTTTGGGGTCAACAAAGTTCTTGCTATGGTTGACGGTAGCATGTTTATAGCATTTTGGCAGAGTTGGTATTTTGTTGTAGCTTCGCCAGCAATCACTCCATATATTATAAAGCCTGGTGCAATCCATTTCTGAATAACAGCAATCAATGTCTCCGCTGTCCTGTTTCTACCAGCAACATGAACACCTTCTTCTTATTGTCTCGTTCTCTCCCACCAAACACCAAGCCCACCAACAACTCTATGTCCAGCATTGTATTTTCTCTTAGCAAATTGACTTTCACCAATTTCGACAACTATGTCTTTATACCTCCTATCTTCTCACTACTTATTCATAACCGATATTTCACGTACTTCTCGGCAAAAGCTTGAACAATCCACTTTTAAACGGGTCGACCTTAATTTACCATTTCATCCTATCAAATCAGTCCACTGTAATCACTAATGACGCAATATATGCAATTAAAGAGTAGTTTCCAAAATGGAAATATACGACTTTGCTGAAAGACGCTGGCCACAATCAGTGATATGTATTGTATGGCACTCTCAGTAGGTCAGATACCACTATAATTGTGGTCTATAATTGCAATTTCCATATTCTTACATTATGCCTTTTGGCCTACAACCCCATCTCCTAGAAAAACCATAACTTTTCTAAAAGAACTACCTTAGATACAATCAAAACTTACCAGCAATTTGGAGGAATGTGATGCTTTCAGCCTCTAATAGTTCACTGAATGTTGTCACACCCAGAATGGTAGTACAATAATTTGACTTTTTGCAAATAATATACCCTCAGTACAATTTTATCACTACAAATGCATTTTCACAAATAAACATGTTTTATGATGGAAATATACTAGTTGGGTGTTTTTTTTTTGAGATTTGGTATGATTTGGGTAATTTAATACAATCATAATCTACCTTACATACTGCTTATATGCCCTAATAGACACTTTACCTTTTTCAACCAATCAGGAGCCCCAAAACAATAGTGGTGTCTGACCAGTATAGGATAGACACTATGAAGAGAAACCTTCACCATTAAGACAACGAAAGGGGGAAGGGGGTGGGGGGAGCATATCCTCTATCCGATTTAGTGTGTACCACAGGCTTATCGATAGTCTATATATAGGCCACGCTATTAAACATATTTTAGAGGAAATCTTCATGAATAATGGGTGCAAGTATTTAAAACTCAGAGGCAAATGATTGGTTGAAAAAGTTGGGTAAACTCTGTTTTATTCTCATTACTCAGACATTAGTAAATGTTCAGTTTTACAGATTTGTCATTATTATACAATACGCCGATATTTTCATTGCTTTTGTTTTGGAGAGACACGTGACAAACAGGATATACGACTTGACGGCGGAATTGCACAAACCGATGGCAATGTACAGGTATTCTACTCGGGTGTATGGCACTACATAAAGCAAGATGGTGTTGATGAAAGCCTCATTCAGGTCCTCTGCAGAAACGCTGGATATTTTGGGTGAGCCGTATGATTTTTTTAGCTTAAACGAGCCAAAAGCTCAAGTGTTCTTTTTCCCATCACTTTTCGTACGTCTGTCCAAGTTTGCTCAAATTGCGGGTCCTGAGGTCAAATTTGCTCCCCACTCCCCCGCCCCCACCCCCGCCCCCATCCCAGAGCTAACAGTTTTACCTAGATGTATACAGGGAAATTGTTGTTGTTGTTGTTGGTGGTGGTGTTGTTTTGTTGTTGTTGTTTCTTGTACATGTGAGCACTTTTAGACCATCATCTTGTTTTGTTTTTTTAACATTGACGGTTAATGTTTATATTTCGTTCTATCAGTGTTAGGTATGTCAACATGTATGACATCATAATTGCTTTCAAGGATACGCATAGTCATGAGATTATTGAACTATAATCTCCCAATCGACGGCAACGCCACGTGCATTATAGTAGTGTTCTTCCCTTGTTCATTTAATGATATGCATGCATTAAAATGAACGATAAGCTTTACTTATATAGAAAAACAATTACTGTACATTGAACGTTTTCTGTTAAAAAACACAGAATGTACAATATGTTTAAATACGGATGACATTTTTTCCTTAAAGATCGAATGTTGCTAAAGAACCAAATATCGACCGAGTTGGTACTGTGACTTGTATACAGGGTCTAAAGAAGTGCGATCGGCTAAATGATACAATTCAGTTGTGTGGTGGTACAACTGCAACATGCAACGGAGACATCCTCAGAGTGAACTGTCATGGTGAGAAAGTTTTGTTATAATTTGGACTATCATCAGTATCCACACTCGCATGTTCTTCATCAGTATCCTTTTTACATAGTTTAGAAATATCCTCAGTCACATCTTCTTCAATCACATCTTCCTCATCGGTATCTCCACTCACTTCTTCCTCATCTGTAGCATCAATCAAGCGTCCTAATCAGTATCCTCACTCACAACTTCCTTATCAGTAGCCTCACTCACATCTTCCTCACCAGCATACTCACATCTTCCTCACTAGTAGCCTCACTCACATCTTCCTCACCACTATCCTCACTCACATCTTCCTCACCAGTATCCTAACTTACATCTTCCTCACCAGTATCCTCGCTCAAATCTTCCTCACCCGTATCCCCAATCACATCTTCCTCATCAGTATTCTCACTCACATCTTCCTCACCAGTATCCTCACTCACATATTCCTCAACATTATCCTGACTCAAATCTCCCTCACCAGTATTCTCAATCACATCTTCCTCAATAACAAATTCATCATCTATATCCTCACTCACATCTTCCTCAACAGTATCCTCACTCACATCTTCCTCATTAGTATCCTCAGTTACATCTTCCTCACCAGTATCTTCACTCACATCTTCCTCACCAGTATGCTCAATTACATCCTCTTCACCAGTATGCTCAATCACATATTCATCATATGTATCATCACTCACATATTCCTCATCAGTAATCACATTTTCCTCGTCAGTATCCTCTATCACATCTTCCTCATCAGTATCCGCCATCACATCTTCCTTCCTCTTCAGTATCCTCAATCACATCTTCATTATCTGTATACGCAATCACATCTTCCTCATCAGAATTCTAAATCACATATTCCTCATATCTTACTCACATTTTCCTCTTCAGGATCTTTAATCACATCTTCCGCTTCAGTATACTCATTTACTTCTTCCTCGTCAGTATCCTCACTCACATCTTCCTCATCGGTATCCTCAATAACATCTTAATCGTCCGTTTCCTCAATCAAATCTTCTTCAGTATCCTCAGTTACATCTTCCTCATCATTATCCTCATCACATCTTCCTCATCGGTATCCTCGATCACATCTTCCTCATCGGTATCCTCGATCACGTCTTCCCCATCGGTATCCTCAATCACATCTTCCTCATCAGTATCCTTGATCACATCGTCCTCATCGGTATCCTCGATCACATCTTCCTCATCAGTATCCTCACTCACATTTTCTTCATATGTATCCTGGATCACACCTTTCACATCTTCCTCACCAGTATCCTCAATTCCCATCTTCCTCATCAGTATCCTTACTCACTTCCTCATCGGTAGCCTCACTCACATTTTACTCATCAGTATCCTCACTCACATCTTCCTCATTATTATACTCACTCACATCTTCTTCGTCAGTATCCTCTATTACATCTTCCTCATCGGTACCCTCAATCACAACTTCCTCATCGGTATCCTCAATAACATCTTAATCGCCAGTATCCTCAATCACATCTTCCTCATCAGTATCCTCAATTACATCTTTCTCATCGGTATCCTCCATCACATCTTCCTCGTCGATGTCTTCGAAATCATCTTCCTCATAGCACATCTTCCTCATCAGTATCTTCACTCACGTCTTCCTCACCGCTATCCTCAATCACATATTCCTCATCAGTATCCTCACTCACATCTTCCGCATCAGATTCTCAATCACATCTTCCTCACCATTATCCTCAATCACATATTCCTCATCAGTATCCTAAATCACTTCTTCCTCCACTTCTTCCTCCTCTTCTTCTTCTTCTTCTTCTAGTTGAGTGTAGAATCTCAGAATGAGTATTGTCACACTTGGGTAAAATCCAGTCATCAACTTAACGTATATAAATTGCTCCTGTACAATTGAGTGAGGTTAAAAACGGTTAAAAACATCGCTGTAGGTAGTTGGTGGTTTGCCAGCGCCTGTCTGAATGAGTCCAGGGAGCTTATGCAGACCATGTCAGCAGGAAGCATGTTCCAAAGTCGAATAGTGCTTGGGGAAAATGAAGCCTGGTAGCTCTGGATGAGGGATTGTGGCTGCAGAATACGGCTATTGTGGCCTCTGGTAGTGGTTCCAGCTGGAATAAGGTATTGAGTTGGCGGAATGTCGATGAGCAGGTGTACTATTCTGTAAAGCAAGATGACCTTTGCTTTGGCTCTACGTTCCTGGAGGGTTTCTCACTGGAAGTTCTGCAGGAGATGTGACGCTCTGGTACCTGTCGTATGAGTTAGTGACGAACCGTGCTGCGCGCCTCTGGAGCTTGCAGACATTGGTTTGTGACGGAGGGTCCCATATTGCTGAGGCATACTCAAGAGTGGGCCTGACATATGTGTTGTAGCATTGGGTTTTGGCTTCCTCGGGACATTTGCTTATGTTGCGCTGTAGAAAGCCTTACGTAGCGTTTGCTTTCTTACACACTCTATCAACATGGGTGTTCCATGACAGGTCCTTGGAGATGTTGACGCTAAGGTACTTCGCACTCTTCACGGTTTGCAGTTTTTTTCCGTGGATGATGTAGGAGTCTTCAATAATGTTCCTGTTGTTTGTTACTCTCAGGACTTCACACTTGTCTGGGTTGAACTGCATCTGCCAGGTGGACTTCCATTGTTGAAGTTTATTTAATATCATCAGTAGCCTCAATCACATCTTCCGCTTCAATATCCTCCATCACAGCTTCCGCATTAGTATCCTCAATCACTTCTTCCGCATCAGTATCCTCAATCACTTCTTCAGCATCAGTATCTTCAATCACTTCTTCCGCATCAGTATCCTCAATCACATCTTCCGCATCAGTATCCTCAATCACTTCTTCCGCATCTGTATCCTCTATCACATCTTCC
This sequence comes from Cyrtodaria siliqua, assembly GCA_037043455.1. Taxonomy (NCBI): domain Eukaryota; kingdom Metazoa; phylum Mollusca; class Bivalvia; order Adapedonta; family Hiatellidae; genus Cyrtodaria; species Cyrtodaria siliqua. Next base: position 61,658 of record JAWPHD010003142.1, on the reverse strand, counting down.
GCATCAGTATCCTCAATCACTTCTTCCGCATCAGTATCCTCAATCACATCTTCCGCATCATTATCCTCAATCACATCTTCCGCATCAGTATCCTCAATCACTTCTTCCGCATCTGTATCCTCTATCACATCTTCCGCATCAGTATCCTCAATCACATCTTCCGCATCAGTATCCCCAATCACTTCTTCCGCATCTGTATCCTCAATCACATCTTCCGCATCAGTATCCTCAATCACATCTTCCGCATCAGTATCCTCAATCACTTCTTCCGCATCAGTATCCTCAATCACATCTTCCGCATCAGTATCCTCAATCACTTCTTCCGCATCTGTATCCTCTATCACATCTTACATCTTCGTACTATCGTACGATCACGCATCAAATGTTATGGTCCATCTCGACATGTAAACGCAATGTTGCGATAGTATGGTACGAGTATATACGTAAGTTAGACAGGTTGGGTTTTTTTTTCGCTCATGTTTATGTGAGCCCTATGGAAAATACAAAATCCATACACTATCTAGTTGAATTGGTGGTGCTTCGTTTAAACACTTCAGAAATTTGAATGAACCCTCATATCAACATGGGATTTTCTGTAGCATCTGTCTTTTACACTGCAGATATATGCTAAAGCAAAAGCAAAAATACATATTTTTTAAATTAAAAATTGCCTAAAATGGAGAAGGAAAAAAAGCAGTATTCTCTGTTTTCCTTTTGTCTCTAGGTTCGTGAGCATTCCGGGGAGATAATAGAGGTGTGAGACCTTAGGTGTCTTCCATGCTTCACAGGCGACATAAACATGTAGTGCTGTTATTAAAGACACATTTCCCAACTGAATGTAGTCGTTGAAAAATCATGGATAGCATGCTTTTTAACTGCTTACTTCTCGCTGACTGATTACCACAGAGACATTATATTGAGGCCCCATCACAGTTTTTTTCTTTTCATTTACTATTTTTGATATAAAATATATTGTAACTTAAAACACTAGATTGTTTATTATGGGGGAGCATATAGTCCCCACTTTTTCCGTCCGTCCGTGTGTGCGTTCGTGCGTCACACTTTTTGTCCGGAGCATAACTCAAAAGGTATGCTTGATTAAAGTTTGTGTAAATGATTAGGACAATGAGACGATGTTACATGCAAAATATCATAGCTCTATATCTTGTATTTTTGCAGAAGATTTTTTAAGATTTGTTAAATGAAACTGATAAGCCCCATTGCGGGGGCATTTACGACCTCAGGTGCACCATTCGAACACACGTATAATGATGCTTCACATAAACTTGGGGTCGTCCGTGGTCGAGTGGTCTCAGACTTGAAATCACAGGACTGTTTAGTATGTGAGTATCAAGCTATATCCAGCTTGCTTGCGGAACGTCGGTAGTTCTACTGAGGTACGCGCCCGTGCACCTGGGGTCTTCCTCCACCAATAAAAGCTGGAATGTCGCCAAATGACCTTAGCTGTTGGTGCAACTATAAAATCCAGTTTAATGAATTAATATAAGATTTGGTTGAATTCCGACAAGCGGTTTCTGAGAAAAAGTCGTCAGAAGCAAAAGATAACGACGACGACGGACAGACAACGGATGGACGACGGACGAAGAGTGATTCCAAAACATCACATTGAGCCTTCGGTTCAGGTGATCAAAAACACTGACAGATGACAACGATTTTTGAATTTTGAAGTCCCGATGAGTTTCTTGCATTTGACATTTACTAAAACATGGCAGAGAAGTAACTGATAATAGAGTATATTGTGCTAAAAATACAAAAACTATTAATTGTTAACACGGGTCTTTTAAAAAAATCCATCTATACATAGTTGTTTTAAAATATACAAGTGCACATAAAATGCAAAACGGTTATAATTTTTACTACATTATTATACACTCTTTATGGGACGGGCCTCATCCTTTGACAAAAAACTAATAATCTCAATTTCCTGTGCAAATGTATTTCTAACAGCGATTTACAGTTACCTATAGAAATTCTCTCTCCCCCCACCAAATACAATAGGCTCATTTCCCAGCTGATTGTAGTCGTTGAAAAGTCATGGATAGCATGCTTTTTCACTGCTTACTTCTCGCTGACTGATTACCACAGATTACCACAGAGACATTATATTGAGGCCCCATCACAGTTTTTAGCTCTACTGATCAGAGATCAGCAGAGCTTATGCCGTGGTGCGGCGTCCGTCGTCCCTCCGTCCGTCTGTCCGTCCGTCTGTCCGTCTGTCCGTCCGTCCGTTAACTTTTATTTGTAGCGACTACTCCTCTGAAACTACTGGATGGATATTCATAAAACTTCACAGAAATGTTGCCCATGAAGTCTAGTTGATCCTAGCAAAAATTCATGTTGATGTGAAATCCAAGATGGCCGCCAAAGCTAAAAATAGATTTTTTAAATTCAAGTTTGTAGCGACTACTTCTTGAAAACTATAAGTGATATTGATATGGGACTTTTTCTAAAATGATCAGCATGACATGATGTTGGTCCTTGTCGAAAATCGTTTTGATTTGACGTTAAACATGGCTGCCAGCGGCCATCTTTGTTTACATAGAGTTATATAATGAAAACTTGTAGCGACTACTCCTCTGAAACTACTTGACGGATTTTCATGAAACTTCACAGGAATGTTGCTCTTGATGTCTAAATGATCCTAGCAAAATTTCAGGTCGGCCGGAAATTCAAGATGGCCACCACGGCTAAAAATAGATTTTCAAAAAACCAGTTTGTAGCGACTACTTCCTGAAATCAAAATCAATCAGTAGAGCTTCAAGGTCATTGACCTCTTGTTTTCTTTTCATTTACTATTACCTTAGTTTTTGATATAAGATATATTGTAACTAAAAAACCCACCAGATTGTTTATTATGGGGGAGCATATAGTCGCCGCTTTTTCCGTCCGTCCGTATGTGCGTCCGTGCTTCCGAGCATAACTCAAAAAGTATGCTTGATTAAAGTTCCTGTAAATGATAAGGATAATGAGACGGAGTGCAGTTCATAGGAACCATAACTCTAGCTTCACTAAATTTTTAATTATCTCCCCTTTTTGAAAAATCTTATCCGGAGCATAATAGAGATCCGTACGGATTCATTTTGAATAAGGAAAGGTTATGAATGAATGAATATAAATACACTAAAAGGAAGCAGAACAGGAAATGTTCAAATCTGACCACAGAGTCACGATTTGAAAAAACTTGGTAGATGACCATAACCTTAAGGTAAATGCAAAATATTAAACCTCTGGCTATTGTAGTTTCAGAGATGAATATTGTTGAAGTGTTTCCCTATATAAGTCTATGTTTAATATGTGACCACTGGGGCGGGTCCAAATTTGACCTCAGGGTCACCATTAGAACAAACTAGTTAGAGGACCATAAGACGATGTTACATGCAAAATATCACAGGTCTATATCTTGTATTTTTGCAGACGATTTTTTAAGATTTGTTAAATGAAACGGATAAGCCCCATTGCGGGGGGCATTTATGACCTCAGGTGCACCATTCGAACAAACATATAATGATGCTTCACATAAACTTGGGGTTGTCCGTGGTCGAGTGGTCTCAGACTTGAAATCACATGTCCCTCACCGCTGTGGGTTCGATTCCCCCATGGGGCCAGGACTGTTAAGTATGAGTATCAAGCTATCCAGCTTGCTTGCGGAACGTCGGTGGTTCTACTTAGGTGCGCGCCCGTGCACGAAAAAATGCCCGGGTTTGCACCTGGGGTCTTCCTCCACCAATACAAAGCTGAAATGTCGCCAAATGACCTTAGCTGTTGGTGCAACTATAAAATCCAGTTTAATGAATTCATATAAGATTTGATTGAATTCCGACAAACGGTTTCTGAGAAAAAGTCGTCAAAAGCAAAAGATAACGACGACGACGGACGACGGACAGACAATGGACGGACGACGGACGAAGAGTGATTCCAAAACATCACATTGAGCCTTCGGCTCAGGTGATCAAAAACACTGACAGATGACAACGATTTTCGAATTTTGAAGTCCCGATGAGTTTCTTGCATTTAAGATTTACTAAAAAATGGCATAGAAGTAATTGATAATAGAGTATATTGTGCTAAAAATACAAAAACTATTAATTGTTAACACGGGTCTTTTAAAAAAATCCATCTATACATAGTTGTTTTAACATATATACAAGTGCACATAAAATGCAAAACGGTTATAATTTTTACGACATTATTACCGTATACACTCTTTATGGGACGGGCCTCAAATTCTCTCGCCCCCCCCCCCCCCCCCACCCCCCACCACCACCACCACCACCCAAATACAATAGGCTCGAAATGTGTCTTTAAAAAGGTAGTCGGCTGTGTTTTGTTTCAGTTCGTTCACCACCGATACGTCTTGTAGCCAGCAGTTCACCTTCAATGGGTAGAGTGGAGGTGTTCCGCAACGACACGTGGGGAACAATATGTAACCATGGCTTTTCTAAGGAGGCTGGCGGAGTGCTCTGCAGAGCATTAGGATATCCGAGGTAACGTTATTTAACTTGTTTGTTGTATGGTCGGTGAAATTGTCTTTGATGAATGTTTAGCATTAAATTGTTTAATTCAGGATAAACAAAGGGGCGGCGCTTTACCATACTCTAACGTCCGATACATGTTCAGCGAGTTGGTTTAATTAAACACCGAGATGGGCGTAGATGGACTCTATATATTACTTACGGATGCCTCCACTAAAAACAATCAGCGAAAAAAGTAACATTTTACGAAATAATGGCCGTAACTCCGGTAATACAAGGAAGATTTTGATGCCAAATCGATATGCACATCTTGACATCATAGGTAAGCATCCTTTAAAGTTTCGAAACAATCGGTTGAAAACTGTGGGAGGATATAGACATACAAGATATTTTAAAGTAAAATTTGACAAAAAAGGCTCGTAACCCCGGTCATACAAGGTGGACTTTGACACCAAATCGACATGCACATCTTGACATCATAGGTAAGCTTCTTGTAAAATTTCCAAACAATCTGATGAACGTGTGGGAGGAGACAAACACACGGAAAAAAAGTTAACGTACAATTTGACATGTTGACGCCAAATTGATATGATGCACATCTTCACATCATAGGTAAGCATTCTGTAAAGTTTCGAATCTGTTGAAAACTATGGGTGGGAGGAGATAGACACACAAGATATTTTAACGTAAAAAAAATACAAAAAGGACCGTAACTGCGGTTACAATGTCGATTTTGACACCGACGCGATTTGCACATCTTCACATCATGGGTAAGCATCCTATAACATTTCAAAACAATCGGTTGAAAACTGCGGGAGAAGGTAGACACACAAGATATTTTAACGTTATATTTGACAAAAAAGGACGTAACTCCGGTAATATAAGGTCGATTTGACGCCGAACCGCTGTTTACATCTTCACATCATAGGTAAGCATCCCGTAAAGTTTCGAAACAATCGGTTGCAAACTGTGGGAGAAGATAGACACACACGATTTTTTAAGGTAAAATTCGGCCAACAAAATGCAATAACTGCGGTAATACAGGGTCGATTTTGACGCCGAATCGATTTGCACACAATATATTCTAACGTTACATTTGACGAAAAAACGGCCGTAAATCCTGTATTATCAGTTGATTTTGACGCCGACCGATATTCTCATCTTCACGTCATAGGTAAGCATCCTGTAAAGTTTCGAAACAGTCGGTTGAAAACTGTGGGATGAGATAGACACACAAACTTCTCTGGACGGACGGACGGACATCCCCACCGATGGCACCGTAAGAGTGTTTACCTTTGTTTAAGACCCTTGAAATGACCACTTAAAGAACAATAGGCTTAAGAGGTTACGGAATAAATTGTATTGAATTCCTTTGTGTTAAGCCACACCTCCAACACCTAAAGTAGTGAACGTGTGCGTGGACAGACTCTCGGGACGGACATGGCTACCGCTATATGCCCCATCACCATTCGGTGGTGGGGGCATAAATAAAAAGAGTATGAAAGGAGAAATTTGAAAAACACCGAACACGATAAATATAAAAAACATTGCAGTCTGGGTTTGATTGAGGATGTTCAGTAGTGCCGTTCATGTCCTCTAGTCCCGAGTTGAGCAGAACTCAATATTTAAAATGTCAATAGTACGATAAAATGTGTACCATTTCTGCTATACAGTGTAGGAAACAAGTGTCACAGTATGACATCAGCCTTAAAGTGACTCGTGTCTGTCGTGATATATGTTAATCCAATACTGTTCTGATGAAAGTCCGTACTGTTTATGGACTGATGAAAGTCCGTACTGTTTATGGGCTGATGAAAGTCCGTACTGTTTATGGACTGATGAAAGTCCGTACTGTTTATGGACTGATGAAAGTCCGTACTGTTTATGGCCCGGGCAGTCAGATCAGAAAGAGAACATGTACCGAAGCGAAGACGTATACATATTTTCTGGTCTAACTGCCAGGCCCGTGAAGCTTGCATTATGACACCAAAATGTCAAACTCCCCGCAGTGGTTACTTCCCCTTTCTGTTACAATAATCACTGCCATCACACAGATTTATAGCTGACATTTTTTGGTTAAATATGTTTTAGGCCAATATTTCAACTTGCTTTGTTCATAATATATGAAAATAGTGTGAAAAACGGTATCTGGGTACAAAAATAATTGACTTATATAAAAAAAAATTTTTTTTTAGCGAACATGCACATCGGTTACTAAGCGACAGTACTTGTAAACAAACAAACATGTATTCCGTTGAGAACATAACGGGAGCTGTGCGTAAATTTAATAAACAGATTACACCGAAGCCAAAACCAGGTTGAATGTTTTCAACATCTTCTCGAAGGTGATGGTCGATGTTATTGTCAATTGCATGTTGGTTTCGGCAAGAGTTTGCTGTACCAAGCATTACCTAGTGTATCGCCATTTTTTGTAATCACATGGCCTGATTTGTGTGGTGGCAGGGATTAGTGGCTACAATATCCCTGCGCGGAGGTTGCCAAAATGCATGCAGTATATGTTATATTATACCGAATCCAAGTTTGAGCGGTACATTTTGTTTTTCAAACTGACACAGATTTCTTGTTTTAGCATGTTCGCAGTAAATTAGTTCGATTGATCTGTTCATTTCCATGTGAATAAGGTGAAGTTTTAAATTCACAGTTAAATTCGTTTGAAGTTTTCAGTCCTTGTTTATTGTTTTATTTGCATAGTGTTTTTTTCATGCTAATTCGTATACACATTTTTATTCTCACACGCAGAAAAGTATGGCAAGCCGTTTTCACATTGCGGTATCGCTAATTCAGTTACCGATAGCAACAATTCAATTACTGATATCAAAAACTTATTTATCGATATCGCTAATTATATTAGTGATATCGGTAATCCAATTCTTGATATCGCTAAATCAATGTTTTAAATCGCTAATTCCATTACCGTATTACCGATATCGAAAAATTATTTAACGATATCAAACATTGAAAAAACTATTATTGATAACAATAATTCAAATTTTGATATCGCTAATTCAGTTTTTGATATCGCTAATGGGAGTAGTGTAAGTGAATATGGACTTCTTCCTTTTTTAAAAAAAATAATTGGCCCTTCTTCAAAAGGGTACCAGTCTCGCGCTCAATTCAACATGGACGGGACAACCGTGAAACTCAGCCAATCCCGTCATTCTTCGGGATTCCGCCTCGTGTGTATATTGAAACTTCGGTATGTTCAAAATCTTGACATTTTGTTAGCCGGAAGGCAACGGCACAGACAATAGTGCACTGCTGCTAAGCTGTTGCTACATGCACAATATATCAGTTAGCCACACGTGTTAATGTATGATTTACGTTGCATGTTTGTTATTTACAATACAGATGAGGGTTTTATCACTGCTTTCATATAAATAAACTATAGATGGAGCAATCGGCGAAGTGACATTGCAAATTATTGAAGCTAACTTTGATGTTGAACGCAAATGTATGCGCTTTGGCTGGAATCTGACGCGCGTCACGCTAGTATGATGTATACGTAGCACATACTTATGTATATTCAAGAAATGTTGCAAAGCAGTGTACACATTTAAAGCTATAATAGGGAGCGTTCAGTGCGATTCTTGAAAGTTTAATTAGCGATATCAAAAAACGAATTTTTGGTATCAAAAATTGAATTACTGATAAACTATAACTAGTTTACATGAATTCTGTGATAAAACTTTCATCTGTATTGTGAAAAAAAAAGACATGCAACGCGAATTATACATCAACACGTATAACGGGTAACGACCATATTATTTACATTTTTACATTGCAACAGTACACTATTTTTTCTGTGCATTACCTTCCGGTTAACATAATGTCAAGATTTTGAACATACCGAAGCTCGATATCAGACACGAGGCGGGATCCCGAAGAATGACGGGATTAGCTAAATTCGCGCAGTATTATACGCGGAAAAAATCGTTCATATGTATTAGTTATAGAATGTCCAAGGAGGTGGTACGAGAATATTTCATGATATATACGTGTAACACCAAAGTTGGATATTCTATAACTGTTTTATCGCTAGCCACGCCCCCTTGTATGATATCTGGTATAAAAAGTGTGCCGTTATACGAAATATCAGTACACTTTCGTTTTCCTGTATTGAATATATCATAGGCATGCGATAAATCCCAATATAAATCTAATAACTTATAAATATTTTCTTGTCTAGTCTAGAATCAGTTGTGAAGGAAATCTTTCACTTTGCAGGACGTTAAACTCATTTGAAACTGGACATAAGACATTTTTAAAACTAGACACAAAGAAATGTTTTCCTGTGAAGTTTCATGAAAATATGCAATATGTTTTTGAAAAGAAAGAGATAACTAGAAAAAAGATGGGACGGACAACGCATAACAACTCGTGAAGGTTTACCACCACCAATTGTATATAAACCTCCGAGATGTAGTCGAATGCAGTTCCCACAATAAAAAAGGAAATTCCTTCTTTTTTGTTGGAAGGAGCATAATAAGTAGGGGAAACAGTCCAGTTCTACTGGATTTTGTTGCTATATGTATAAGAAGGGTTTAATGAATGCTTCATTAGCTATACTTGTTTTGATGTTCTGAAGCCGGCAAGACGCCATGTTGGTGCGACTAGAAAATCCAATTTAGTTCAATTCAATGATTTGAAGTTGAAGCAGATCATTAATATGTGACATTTTAAAATCGGTGTGAATAGGGAAAATAATTGGTGTTTCATACCTGAAAACAGTAGTATCATAACACCATTCCGGCAACAACACAAACTCTCAATTATCTGAGATGTGTTCGCTAATGAGAACGAGAACAATTAGTTCTAACCAGAGACGTAATTCTTAGGTCTATGCAGTGAATTAAGAAGTTTATTGCGTCTCTGGTCTCTGTTCTAACGAATCATTATACTAATGAGGAACATCGTTATTCTGATACTCTCTAGTGTTTCCTTTCAGTGGTTGCAGCGAGGCCACAGCAACGGAATCTGGAATTCTGAGGTTCCGTTCAGGCGAGGGTACAATTCACTTCACAAACCTCGAATGCAATGGTAACGAGAAAAACATTCTATACTGTAACTACAGCACATATGACGTCACATCGGGTTGTAGTCATAAAGACGATGTAGGAATTGTGTGCGAAGATGGTCAGTATCTTAATAAAAAAGTACCTATTTTTAAAAAAAAAAAAAAAAAACACGTCAATATTGCTATATTAACTCTTAACCTCTAAGCACGACTATAATAGCCTTTGCGTCCATTGTAAACCCAGATCTGCATCGCAGGCTGTTGATTAGTCATTTCCCCCAAAAACACCCATTTGTCACATAAATGGAATGGTCTTTATTCAAAGAAAGAATAGTCCATTATATATATGTAGCGGGTTAAGGATTAAGCTGTCTCTGTATCTGGTACTTGCAACCACATTTAAAAGGTGTTTGTTAAGATGTGTGAATTGGTTGTTAATGGTACCAATGTCTAATTAGTTTACTGTTAAAGGGACACATGGCAATCTTGAGTTTTATATCAGGCATTACAATTAGTACGGCGATTTATTAATCCTGTATATCTTTTGACTTTAAAACTGCTTGCATATAATTTAAATAAAAAAATGAGAATTCTACTTACTTCATTATGCTACACATTTGTTCAATATATTATTGGTGCAATATTATCAAAAGTCAATAATATGTAAAAACAAGTTGCTTTGAACTATTCTAACAATTAATATTAATGATTGGACAAATGCAAGTTACGAGCAAAAACTAACGGGACGCCGTGAGTTTTTAAAAAACCAAGATTGCCGTGTGTCCCTTTTAAGGGACATTCAGTACTCATAATTACTTCACCATGTTTAAAGGACACTGTAATCTTTATAGCTTCGCCATGTTAAAGTATGTAGCACAATAAAGCTTATGTACGTATCATATTAAAGCTCATGTATGTATCGCATTAAAACTTACGTACGTATCATAATAAAGTGTATGTATGTATCCAAGTAATGCTTATGTATGTATCATAAAAACGTGTATGTATGTATCCAAGTAATGCTTATGTATGTATATTATTGAAGCTGAATTGTGTAACTTAATTAAGCTCATGTATGTATTATATTAAAGCGTGTGTATGCATCATATTTAAATATCTTATGTAATTAGCACATAAAAGCTCATGTGTATATTGTATGATGTATCGGTATATATGTATGATGTAAACGTATACATACATGTATAATTATCATAATAGTTGTACGATGCATCGGAATATATACATGCTGTACCGGTAGATATGAGTGATATATCGTAATATATGCACGATGTATCGGTATATCTGTACGATGTATCGGTATATGTGTACGATGTATCGGTATACATGTATATGTACACTCAAGAGATATGAAAACGCAACACGGGAATTTCCGCTATATATTGTATAATTATACTGCACACTTAATTGCACATAATACTCCAAAGAAATCCCAAGATATTTTGTAAAAAAAAAGTTGCAGTTAATTAGAGAAAGGACACAGTTGTGATGTTGTAACAAGAAATTCATAAATTTTGAAGTTGCACTTTGAAAAACTGAGCCAGTTCAGTACTGTATTTAACGTAAATAGTTTGCAAAATTTTGCATTCTAAGTTTGCTCACATGCTTGAGCTAAACGCGTCCTCTGTCAATAATGAAACTTTGAAGGAATACTATTTGCTGTATTATGTGTTATTTTAGTATTTTTTCCAAAAGTAAAGGTCTTACGTAGCCATGTACCATTCGACTAAAAGCAACATATTGTACATACAATATATAGCGGAAATTCCCCTGTTGCATTTTCATATCCCTTGAGTGTATATGTATTATTATGATTATATCAGGTCATCTTGATAATGACGTCACGATGACGACACTTCCTATGACAACAACGCCGCCAACACCTCGACGAAGACCCGTGGTAAATGCTATATCATATCGAGAAAATAAAATCATACACATATTCTTTAGAAGAATAGTTGGATGTTTCTCTGTGAATGTTTAACCACAGACATATTAATAGTTCTGTGGTTTAACATAGCTTTAAAGATTATAGTTATATTAACGTGATTCAAGAAACCTATTATATAAACTTACGTTGAACAGTTTTTAAAGGGACACAAGACAATCTTGCGGTATGTTTTCAAATGTTCTCGCGTCAAAGCAAACGCCAATACAAGTAAAATATTTGATTGCATCCAACCCAACTATTCAATAAACTAAATTGTATCTGTTTGAAATATAGTGTAGTGTTGTTTTTTGTTGTTGTTTTTTGTGTTTTCTAAAAAACTAACGGTCTCTCGCTAGCTTGAGAAATAATGAAAAAAACATTTTAAATGATTATAAAGTTTTATCGTTACATAAAATAACCTCAGTCAGTAATATGACGGTATACGTGTATATAATATGCCGTACATTGTAGTTAAAATGAAATTAAAACATGTAAATTTGAATAATTTGAATTTTGGCCAGAATTCCCTTACTTTGATATCAAATAAAGCGGTATGACAGTATGGACAACGTCTTCAAAAAATCTTGAACAGATTGGAGACATCCTGATTTGTAATCCAGTGAAGAAGCCAAAATATCACATATGGCACCTTAACTAAGTCCTTTCTCAAAAAATCAATGATTTTAATGAGAATACATTCACAAGATTCATAATGAATAGACAATGAGATTATACAGATTTATTTTTATTTCAACATAAGAAACTTGAAATAAAAGGCTGGGCTTTTATCTTAATTGACGTTGTCTCCTTCGAACTCGTTTTTTGCTTAAAATGTTAAGTAAGGAAAATACCATCATTAGGAAGAGAAATAAATCTGCGATGAGTTTTGACATAAATGAAACGTATATGCATCCAACTCTTCATGATATGTATGTTTAAAGTCAGGCAATAGTTTGTTTGCAATAGTTTGTGAAATTTCCGTCCTGTGCCTCCTGAACGTAAGATCAATTTCACAGTTTCCTGTCTATTTGTTATTAGGTCTGTGATGTAAATAAAACATGTCACGTGTCCTCTTCATGAAGCCCTGAACCACATTTAACATTCTTTGACCTCATTGTTAAATATATATGATGAAAAGTCGTTATTCTATCGATGTACTTTTAGTCAAACTTAATTATTATCCAGGACATGTTGTGTTATGAGGGGACTTGTGATGAGGATTGTGTCACACCTTCACGTGGTTACCCTGAGTGTACAACCTCAACTGAAGCATTCTGTTACATTGTAAGTTCAGACGGATAAAGCCCATTATTTGTATGATGTTTTACGTCATTTTAAACTAATGTAAGGTTATATATGAAGATCGATTTTTTGTGGTGGAGGCAGACCACCCATTGTCAGACGACCACCCACTTTTCATGGGTAGAAGCAGTACTGTACACCTCCCGCTATCCGTAAGAATCGACACTTTCTCACTCCCAGTGGATTCGAACCCGCAGCGGTGAGAGACGAGAAGTTTTACAACCCAACGTCGTTAACCCCTCGACAACGGAGACGCTCGGATGAAGCCCATAAACACACTTTGCTGATTTAAATCGTATTGTGGTTGGTAAATTGAAATATAAAATTACCACCCAAATGCACCTCATTTTAAGCAATCTTGCAACATATAGCCCAGTAATATTCTGGCATGCAGAATGAAATTGTATTAGTAGCAATTTAGTCATCAATATTTTATCTAGTGCAATAACAAATACATTTTACCATTTTAAGTTTGAATACTATCACTTAAAACTTTGCATCTATAGTACAAGCACACCTTTTCAAAAATCAAATTTCGATAGGCAACTGTAGGTGACAATTTAAGGACTATTGGTCAGCCATCTTTGAAAAGAAAATCCAAAATGTATGGGGTATGGTTAATAGAAATTTTCATCCAAATGCATATTATAGGCATGAACTCTGTCAATGATATAATATATGACATTAATTTCAACACTATTGATGTGAACATAATATCAGAAACAATATTTATTTGGCAGAAATAGTGCCCTTTATATTCGAAAAGTTTAGTACAATTTTACTCGAAGGTGTTTTGTTTTTTATGTTAAATAAATTTGTCCATAGAATTGTCCATTTATCTAAAAATGGCACACGAGACTTTCTAAATAAAGTAAGCCATGTTATCACATCATCCAAATTTCAAAGTCAGTCATTACAAAAAAAAACAAGCTATTCTTTCAATGGCATGTACTTTCAAAATAATCTCAATGCTATAGTATGGTGGCACTGACGGGTTTTAATTGTCAAACTATTATAAATGGCAACTATATTTTTGGATGTATTAAACACAACTGAGTGACTGTTGTGAATAGAAACATGGCAAAACAAGAGTAATTTCTTATTATATTCGAATTAAAACAGCACAAACTAAATAAAAACATATGAATACGATCACATGATCTGTTTATCCGAATGTTTCACCATACAGCATGTTTCAATTTACAATTCACGTGCATGCTTTTCATGTGTATCATGTGTGTGTGTTGAAGGCACATGGCGTATAAAGAAAATCTTCATTTTTAACAATGGTGTACTTCGAATTTTGGATGATGTGATAACATTGCTTACTTTATTTAGAAATGATTTTTAGATAAATGGACAATTCTGTGGGCAAATATATTTAACATAAAAAAAAACATCTTCGAGTAAAATTGTTCTAAACTTTTTCGAATATTGATTTACCGCATATAATTAAAAGTGCACTGTATATCATGAAATATCTACCACATATAAAGGGAAATGCACTGCATATATTAATCGGCAACATCACAAGACAGTCATGGCGTTCCATATACATAACCCGTTTCCGTCTTATTTTTTGTCCATGCATTGTCATATATATATATTTGGAATGATCACTTGTTTGTCTGTCATTTCATATAAAGTACTATCATCTCAACGCTTTTCGTTAAGTCGTTAACAGATGAAACTATTAGTTGCACGGCTTGGTTCTCTCTTTCTTTTTGTGTCGGTTTATTTACTTCCGGTCCAGTGCGTGCTGTTTGGAAAGAATATATCTGGTTGGCGTATTCTTTTGAAAGAGGTAATCTGATTGGCTGATAGGAAATAGACGAAAACGAAAGAAGACTCGACTGTTGCCTTTATTAGCAAATCAGATCCACTACAAACCGGAAGTAGATAAACTTCGATCACAGATTTTTATCTTAAAAAAATCCTAATCAAAATAAATTCAAGGTAAAAGTTTTAAATAGAAAAAAACACAAGTTGAGATGTTTTAAATGCATAAAGATCGATATTGAAATACCCATTGATATGAAGATATTAAGCGCAGAGCTGAATGAATTTCCACTTAGGTACCTTGTGTTAGGAAAATTAATGACGCATTGTTTTTAATTCATTGATAGAGACATAATTATAGATGTGATATATACTAATTTGATAGTGTGGATTTATCGATAAAACTGTCGATGTTTATGATGTAAACAATTCCCAATTGTGAAACTCGTCCTTATTACACCATTGATACGTTCTACATGCATAATTATGTCGTCTGCTTCCAGGAGAGACGTGCAACAACGCATGGCAACTTGTTTAATTTCGGCTGCACTGATACCTGCACCAACGGCACCACACAAAAGCCGTATCCGGCTCTGGAAAAAATCCAGGTTAAGTACTGCTGTAGCAGTGCACGTTGTAACCTAGACCAAATGATCCTTGACTTGGTAACCGACCTCTCCAACGTTGGCAGTCTCCTATTTGACGACGTCGCTGGTAACATTACAGACAATGTCGATAACAATATTGCAAACGAAAGTATTGTGGTGATCTTGCAATTTGCAATTGCTTTGTTTATGAATATCTATTAAAGCGTGTTTTTATTGTACATTATTTAGTAATAGAAAATATATTATAGGTTTATAGTTGAGCCATTTTATGATATGCTATAATAAAACTTGCCTCCGGAATTTCTAAACTGAAATGCCCTTGGAATATTATGAAATAGTAGTTCTTGTTGGACAAGAAATCTTATAAAACTAAAAAAAAAACGTTCATAATAAAAGGTAACACTTTTCAATTATAAGTCATTATTATAACACAACCCAGATTCGAGCAAATAGTTGTATCGTAACTTATATAAAAAAATAATTATATATATATACTTTTATGTGCGTTTTTAAATACCATCGATGTTGTATATTTTTAAAGTTAATTTTATTTTAAACGCCGTAAAACAAGTTTTTCCTTTCATACCACTCTTGTGTTGGCAGCACAGTTTACCTCACTGTCCCAAATACATGAGTCTAAAAAGTAATAATTCTGGCGGCAAGCAGCTTAAAAGCGGGTACATCTGGCTTTGTCTAGAAAATTCTAAAATTTTAAAAAATGTCCAGTTAATGATAACGAAACATGGTATTAGCATCGTGATGACTTGTTCAGGTCTTTACATTTGACTTCAGCATAGTTTTTGAATGAGATCTGACTTTAATTGCTTAAATTAACCTAGGATAGATCTGACTTTAATTGCTTAAATTAACCTAGGATAGATCTAGCACATTTTACTACACAAAATGAATTTCCGTACAAATAAATCATAATTTTTAGGCTCATACATTATAACATATTTTTCAAATTTAGTCGGATCCATAGACACATACGAACAGTCTAAAGTACTCTATTAATTTGATGACCAGTATGGGAATGATCAGTATGAGAATGCTCAGTATGAGAATTATCAGTACGAGAATGATCAGTAAGAGAATGATCCGTATGAGAATGATCGGTATGAAAATTATCAGTACGAGAAAGATCAGTATGAGAATGATCAGTATGAGAATGATCAGTATAAAAATGATCAGTACGAGAATGGTCGGTATGAGAATTATCAGTACGAGAATGATCAGTATGAGAATGATCAGTATGAGAATGAACGGTACGAGAATGATCTGATCTGTATGAGAATGATCGGTAAGAGAATGATCGGTATGTGAATGATCAGTATGAGAATGATTGGTGCGATAATGACTGGGATGAGAATGATCAGTATACAAATGATTAGTACGAGAATGATCAGTACGATGATGATCTGTATTCAAGAGAATGATCAGTACGAGAATGATCTGATCTGTATGAGAATTATCGTTACGAGAATGATCTGTATGAGAATGATTAGTATGACAATGATCAGTATAAGAATGATCAGTACGACCATGATCATGATCGGTATGAGAATGAACGGTGCGAGAATGATTGGTACGAAAATGATCGGTATGAGAATGATCCGTTTATGAATGATAGGATGAGAATGATCATGATCGGTATGAGAATGAACGGTGCGAGAATGATTGGTACGAGAATGATCGGTATGAGAATGATCCGTATGTGAATGATCAGATAGGGGATAATGATCGGGATGAGAATGATCAGTATAATAATGATTAGTACGAGAATGCTCAGTACGAGAATGATCTGTATGTGAATGATCGGTACAAGAATGATCTGATCTGTATGAGAATGATCGGTACGAAAATGATTGGATGAAAATGATTAGTATGACAATGATCAGTATAAGAATGATCAGTATAAGAATAATCAGTATGACAATAATCAGTATAAGAAAGATCAGTATGAGAATGATCTGTATGTGAATAATCAGATGAGAATGATCAGTACGACAATTATCAGTATGAAAATGATCAGTATTGGAATGATCAGTACGATACTGATCAGTATGAGAATGATCAGTAAGAGAATAATATGTATTGGAATGATCAGGATGAGAATGAATGATCATTACGATAATGATCAGTATGAGAATGATCGGTGCGATAGTGATCGGGATGAGAATGATCAGTTTAAGAATGATCAGTACGAGAAAGATCGGTATGAGAATGATCGGTGGGAGAATGATATGTATGAGAATGATCTGTATGAGAATGATTAGTATGACAATGATCAGTATAAGAATGAAGAGTACAAGAATGATAAGTACGAATGATCAGGATGATAATGATTGATATGAGAATGATCTGTATGAGAATGATTTGTATGATAATGATCGGTATTGGAATTATCAGGATGAGAATGATCAGTACGACAATGATCAGTATACAAATTATCAGCATGACAATCATCAGAATTGGAATGATCAGGATGATAATGATCAGTACGATAATGATCAGTATGAGAATGATCAGTAAGAGAACGATTGATATTAGAATGACCGGGATGAGAATGATCTTATGAGAATGATCAGTATTGTAATGATCAGGATGAGAAGGAAAGATCAGTATGAGAATGCTCAGTATGAGAATTATCAGTATGAGAATGCTCAGTATGAGAATGATCAGTATGAGAATGATCAGAATAAGAATAATCACTACGATAATGATCGGGATAAAAATGATCGGTATGAGAATGATCAATACGAGAACGATCAGTATGATAATGCTCTGTATGAAAATGATCAGTATGAGAATGATCAATGAATTAATGGTCTTTTACGACACGTCGACACATAAATAGGTTATATTGTGCTCAAAAACTGATGAAAGATGAGAGTGATCGGTATGAGAATGATCAATACGATAATGATCAGTATCAGTATGATCAGTATTGGAATGATCAGGATGAGAATTATCAGATGAGAACGATCGGTAGGAGAATGATTAGTATTGGAACGATCAGTGTGAAAATGGTCTGTATGAGAATGATCTGTGTGAGAATATTCAGTATGAGAATTTTCAGGATGAGAATGATCAGGATGAGATTGATCGGTATTACAATGATCAGTATGATAATAATCATCATGATAATCATCACGATGAGAATGATCGATATCTGGTAAATATAAGATATAATATAAGAATATAAAGAAGTGTTTACGTTGCTTTAGTATTTCAAACATATGTACTTAACACAATTCCTAATTACTCACTTGTGTATCTTAATTTGTTTCTTTTAAAATAGTTGTGTGATAAGAATTTTGTTTTGACACATAGTTTGTAAAATCGGGATGGCGAGTTGTCCGTCGTCTGTCGTCCGTTAACTTTTACGTCGTTAAGACGATAGAGTCTTTATTTTTCATCCGATCTTTACCAAACTTTTACAGATTGTTAATATCAATAAAAGCTCGGACAAGTTCGAAAACCAGCTAGATCGGATCAGTAACAGCGGAGTTATGACCCTTAATTTAGATAAAAGTGTTATATGTTGCCTCGTTAAGATGATAGGGCCTTCATTTGTCATCCCATCCGTTTCGAACTTTACCAGATTATTATTATCAGAGACAGATATGGCCCTTGATTTTCTAAAATATGCTATATTTTGGCCTCATTAAGACTAAAGGGCATTCCTTTGGCCGGATTTCAGTGAAACTTTGCAGGGATGATCAGAACCAAGCCTAGTTGTACATATAGTACCGTGTTCCGGTTGAATAATTTTTGGTGGAATTATGGCCCTTTAAAGGTTTTATTACACAAACTTTGTCCTGACTAGCTCTCCTGAGCCACTGGCCCAATTTAAATGATCAGTTCCGGGTGTAGTTGTGCATATCATCGCCATGTTCCAGTTGAATGATTTTGGCAGAGTTATGGCCCTTTAACGGTTTTAGTACACAATCTTTGTCTGGACTAGTTTTCCTGAACCCCTCGCCGGGTTTCAACGATGATCAGCACCAAGCCTAGTTGTGCATATCATCGTCGTGTTCCGGTTTACCTATTTTGGTTGAGTTATGTCCCTTTAAAGTTGTTTGATACACAAACTTTTTCCGGGCTAGTTCTCCTGAACCCCTTGCCGGATTTCAACGAATCTTGACAAGAATGATCAGTATCAAGCATAGTTGTGCATATCATCGCCATATTCTGGTTGAATGATTTTTTGCAGAGTTATGGCCCTTTCAATATTTTCTTGCCGGATTTCAACGAAACTTGGCGGGGATGATCAGTACCAAGTCTAGTTGCACCTGTCATTGCCGTGTTCTGGTTGAATGATGTTTGGCCCTTTTAAGGTTTTAATGTACAAAGTTTGTCCCAACTAATTCTCCTGATCCCCTGGCCGGATTTCAACGAATCTTGACAGGGATGATTAGTACCAAGCCTAGTTGCGCATTTCATTGTCGTGTTCCAGTTGAATGCGTTTTGGCAGAGTTATGACCCATTAAAGGTTTTAATACACCAACTTTGTACAGACTAGTTCTCCTGAACCTCTGGCTGGATTTCAGCGAAACTTGGCAGGGATGATCAGTACCAAGCCTAGTTGCATGTTCCATTTGAATGATTTTTGAAAGAGTTATGGTCCCTTATACATAAACTTTATCTTTAGCCAGTAGAGCATCCACAGGCCCTCTTGGGTCTCTTGTTTAATTGTTACATATTTTGAGAGTTACCCTCCCTTTATATGAAAATATGAAATGTGCTGATAAAACGCATAACATGAATCGAAGTCCGTTTAAAGATATAAACTTATTACAATTGGTGTGAAATGATGTAAAAAAAACATAAACAGTTGACCCATTTATTGCAGATTCTCCGTCTATAAGAAAATGTAACATGGATAATCCTAAAGTACGTCCTTTTTAATTGAATATCGTTTGAAATTCAAGTAACTGTAATTCAGCGTTAACATGAAATATTTCGAATATTTCTTTCGTAAACGCATTTTGTAGCGGTAATGCTAGTAAAACATGATGTTTAAATAATTTTATCTGGCATATTTGAGACGAAAGCTGCTATAATTCGAAGTACTTACCAAAATCCTATATACCCAGTTGTATACGTGTTTTAACTTATTTCTAAGAAAACACACCGACTTGAAAACTTTAAAATATGTCCATGCAATCAGAGCAGACGAATTACACTCGTTATTTTGCACTTTTTTCTCCAATCAAGCGCGAAATACACAAAACAACGAGAATATTATTGACATATTCTTAGGTGGGTGCATGGACATTTTGACTAGTATATAGTGTAAAAAACAAAGCAAATACATGTATGTATATTGTCTTGTATTCAGTTATTCACTTCATTCAAGTGATTTTATAATCACAACCTTTGTACGATCATTTGTAAGGCGTTTAATTTAGTAAAAAAAAATTGGAAGGAAACTTGTTAGATATAACATGTACACTACATTATTTTCATTTTCCTATACAAAACATGTATTTTATGTTAGATTGTTTTTCTAAAATTCTTGAATATACACATTGAAACACAATAGTAAGACTAAGAGTAAGCAATGCTTCCTTAATATGACAGTTGATATTAGTTAATAATTAAATTATATACTGAAAGGAAAAAGAAAAACAGGGTGCGTATTTCCGCTATATATTCTATGTTTAATATGCTACTGCTAATCGAATGGTACAGGGCGACATTAGGCCTGTCCTTTTAGAAAGAAGGTTTAAACAGCACTGAACACACCAATGGTTACCCCTTTAAAGTTTCATTATCGTCAGAATGCGCATTTGGCTCAAGCTGGTGAGCAAACTTAGGCTTTAAATGTTGCAATCACTTAACATTAAATACAGTACTGAACTGGCTCAATTTTTCAAAGAGGAACTTCAACATTTATGAATTTCTTGTTACAACGTGAACTGTGATTAAAACGTCTACAACATCACAGTTGTGTCCTTTCTCTAACTAACCGCACTTTTTTTTTTTTGCAAAACATCTTGGGATTTCCTTGGAATATATATAGAATTAAGTGTGCAGTATATGCAATATATAGCGGAAATACGCACCCTGCGTTTCTTTTTCC
This sequence comes from Cyrtodaria siliqua, assembly GCA_037043455.1. Taxonomy (NCBI): domain Eukaryota; kingdom Metazoa; phylum Mollusca; class Bivalvia; order Adapedonta; family Hiatellidae; genus Cyrtodaria; species Cyrtodaria siliqua. The sequence continues at coordinate 40,405 of JAWPHD010003142.1, read as the reverse complement.
TTTCAGTATATAATGGCATGTTATATGTTGTCATATGTTGCCATAAACGCATTAACGCATTAATCTTGGACATTCTAAATCAGTTAATGATCATTTGTAAGTGTTTCCTTCGATTTTGCAAGTTCATTTGAATTAGTTTCCAATGGGGGAATTACCAAATTTGAAGCTCTCAGGATGAAGTATGAAAAATGTTAAGCCCGATATCAGTTTTTTTTAGGTAATCAAAGAATTTTTGTATTGTTATTTACCGGCTCAATGATAATTCTAGCCACCCAGGAAGAGTGGAGATATAGGGAACCATCTAGTGGAGTTGTCTCGATATTTTACATACATGAATGAGGAATAGTGTCCAGTACATTGAACCATCTGTATGAAGTTCTCTTCCGATGGACGAAGCAGTTAGACGGTGTCTCGTGACTCTTCGGTTACGTGGTACGCACGAGATAGCCTACGAAAACACGATGGTAGAAATGTCTCAAGTATTAAATACACACTTTGAACTAAATTAGGACTGCGTGCGAAATCATTGTTTTGAAAATTGATACATGTCTGTGGACGTTGCATTTGCACAGACATTTAGGAATACAAATGTACACTTATATAAGGCTAGTGGGCGTATACCTAAAGCAAATGGAGACGATTTAACGCTTGATTTACTATCAACTTCAAGCTCGTGAAACATGGTTGGAAACCTGTATTTAAGGCATTAGTATAGGGAACCTAATTCATTTCTTTACATTAATTAGATCGACAAAATAACATCAAAAATAGACACCCAATCACTGAAGAGTATTAATAGCCTATGCGAGTTTCGAACCCATGACTATCGGATTGAAAAGCACTACGCTTTAATACTGGGTTAATCTAGTCAGTTGTTTTTATCGTTATTGTAAGCACTGTAGGCGTTATCCTTGTTCATTGTGTGTGTGTGTGTGTGTGTGTGTGTGTGTGTGCGTGTGTGTGTGTGTGTGATTCAGTGCGTTTTTAAGTACATACGTACACCAAAGACCTTCGAAAAAACGCCCAAGAAAATATAGATTACGAATTCCAACATCTACCCGGCAATCTTGACACATTTTTACGAATTAAGAAATTTAAACAAACAAAATGTGTCTGTCTTCTTTAGTTTTTTGGGTTTTTTTTTGTTTTTATTTCAAATATTCATTGTGTGTTGTTTTTTTGTGTGTTTTTTAAAGTGTGTTGATGTTTGTTTCTAAAACAAGTGGTTCCCGAAAGAGAAGAATTCTAGATGGTAGTTTTATTATATTGAAAACGAAAACCACTCCATTCCCGCGATGTCGAATGGAAATAGATCTCTGTCATTGGACGCTTTACATTACGTGGTCCGAGTATTAACTCCAACCCCTTCTCAAAGATGCGAAAACGGGGTTGGCTGTGGTATGAAACAATACCTTAATTTAGGCTTAAACAAATTGCATATTGTAAAATTAAAACATTTAATAGGTAATCTTAAATAGGTTATCGCATTTTTTCAGTAAACATGTTTTAAGCAGGTTTGAAACATGTTTTTTTTTTGTCGAAATACCTGCTAATATAAGCTTTCCCATCGCTTAATAGAATTAAGTCGGGACCACGTAATGAGAAGTGGGATAATTTGTTTCGTGTAATTAAACCAAGAGTCAATGAGAGACTGTAGACTAATCACCTGACAGTCGATGATCGAACCGAAAAGGAGTGTATAGTTCAAATTACTCACATACACGTGACTGCTCCTCAGCCAATGATATCAGAGTAATTGTAAGTGATATGTAATAAAAAAAATAACGTGCAATACTTTTGAGAATACACGGTTATCCAGCGCGTCAGACACCAAAATGCTTGTCTGTTATGTAATTTTGAAGTCTGAAATAAATACTTCGTTGTACTCGTATGATTTTACTGTGTGTTGATCAATATACGCATGTTTTTTCTTGTTTTGTTGTATTTTCCTTCACTTCTACTTGGTAAACCATCGTTAGACATAGGTGCACACCATTATAAATGTGATGCACATGTGATTTCAAGAACTAATTGCTTTTAATAACATATTTTTCCAACAGTTTGTTATATTTCTTAAATTTCTGAAATACCGGCTGGAGTCGAAAAAAAGCGTTTAAAGGAAAAATGATTAGCACTCTTTAATAGAGAACTACTTTCGACTGAACCAGGCGAGCACATAAGGGTTGATTTAGTGTAATTAAATCTTAAATAACATAAAGAAAACGTATGTTGGTTTCGGAAAAGGATGATAGCAATGTTTGTGTCATTTATACGGTTTACATTGTATTATATTTTTTCTGAATATACGTCGTCAGTCCTTTGTATTATTATTATTATTATTATATGATGTATGTTACTGTTAACACGAATGTTACCTTCCATAATTTTTCAAGCTACTATCGATTATTTTTCATTTACGAATGGTCTGTCCGTATTTCTTAAAATAATTAACTGTTGTTTGGAAAATATTGGACTAATAGAACGATATCTAAATAGCGTACAGCAACATCACATGATGATGACGTCACAAGTATGTGCTGACGTATGGTGCATAACATCAAACTCTTTTAATTATCGAAATAAATTAGTATGTCAGTTATCGGTGTTTGTTTTTATTTATCTATTATAACTTTCGCATGGCATCCTGAAATTAATTTCACAAAACAGAGATCAATATAATTGCACACCTCCATAATACACTCTATCATCCCTGAAAGTTTCAAGCCGATACAAGCACCACGAGTTGGTGTTTAGAGGGCAACCACAAATATTGGGCTCCAATCGGTGTGTATCGTTGATGCTTTAAACTGAGTTTAACCCTTCTCACACCTCAATTAATTTTCCCATATGATTACTGTACAGCTTTTCCCAACATTTGAGCTTCAAAGCAGGCCAGCAGACATTGTTGTTGGTTTACTATCGTCAGTATAGTCAAGACCAGTAATTTAAAACAATTAAATACATAAGATAGCCAGAGTTTTTTTCTCACTCATGTTTATCACTCTGTGACCCCTATGGAAAATACAAAATTCATACACTGACTAGCTGAATATGTGGCGCTTAGGTCAAACACTTCTGAAAGTTGAATGAGTTGAATGAAATATCATATCAACATGGGATTTTCTGCATCATCTGTCTTTTACACTACAGATGCATGCTAAAGCAAAAAACAAAAACACATATTTTTCATATTAAAAAATGCCTAAAATTGAGAGAAAAGAAAGAATTATTTTTTGTTTACCTTTTGTCTCTAGGTCCGTGAGCTTTCATGAGAAATAATAGAGGTGTGAGACCTGAATACAAATCATTTATAGTGAGCATTACATCAAAAACTTGTTTTTATCTATATTTACGTATCTTCTTCTTTTGGTGCTGCCATTCGGACAGATATTTTTCCCGGTTCTGAAAATTTGAATCGGTCCAGCTTTCAACATCCACATCCGGTAGCATTTCCCCTATCCCTCTAAATCCATCATATGACAGTCTATTAAATTATTAAGGTTGGTTCAACGATACTAGGGAGTGGAATGGAGCAAATAAACCTGAATATAATCCAGAAGCTCTTTGATATCACCCTTTCCTGTTTGAGTCCTTTCACTTTAAGTCAAACACTGTGACCTTATCACAGTCACAAATTGCAAGCAGCATTGGAGTTTCCTTATCTATCAAGACTGACCATACATTCTTATCTGACCCACTGTGACTACCACACCAATCTGCTGTGTACCAGACTTATCTAGCTGTATCTGCCCCGCCCATCCACACATACTCCAACAGCTGCATTGAGTTCCGTATCAGTGAACGTGGACAGTAGATAACTATTGTTGTTCAGTGTCACCAGTGCATTGCCCATGTTGGCCACATAGATATTGGTGCCATCATGACTGACAGCAATATGCCTTATAGGTGAGAACATCTCCACGCCATTGCTGTTTTTTAGAGAATCTGGAGGCAGGTACCGGATGTGTCGTACATGTAAACTGTGTTGTTGTTGTCGGAGATATACAATTGACCGTTGTTGTGTAAGTCGGACCAAAACATGTATGATTCATCTTGATGGACCGGGTAACTGCCGTCTTGTTACTGCCTACGGGCACGGATTTGGTTTCCATCTGTTTTATGACAGCAGTTTCCTGCTGACAGTTACAGCATACTGCTATTGGGAAGCACAGGTCACAGAGATCAATCATCTTGTATGAGGTGTCTAGATGTTTCTGTTTACTGTTGGTACTATCTGACAGAGTATAGAAAAGGTGTATTAAAGGAGAAATTTGGAAACCGATTAACACAACAAATACAAAAAAGATTGTAGTCTCGGTTTGATTGAGACTGTTCATGAACGGTAGTGGAAAATGCTTGCTCCCGTTCACGCCCACTGTTTCAGGTTGAGCAGAACTCAATTTTTAAAATGACAATAGTACAAACCATCCCGAAGAGATCAGCGATCTCCAAATATCGGAATGAATGACAGTTCTGTATGCAAGCATGGCTAGAAACATCTGGCATGTGGACCAATCGTCTTACTGCGCATGTATTGGGATCCGCTTTCATCTTGACATTATAGTCTCTGCTATTCTGAGCTTTTTCAGTCTGATTGGCTGTTTCAGGATCACCTCCCTGTCCATATCAGACTTGACCAATTCAAGATTCTCATATAGATATCCTGCAGTTTCAGACTTTAAGCTATAATTATTCCTCTAGCTAAATGTGAAATAAAGTCCAGGTCTGTACATGTTCTGAAATAAAGATATTTATTGTGTGTCCATAGATGTTCTGAAATAAAAAGATGTAGTTTGTATCCCAAAATGTTCTGAAATAAAGATCATAAAGTCATGCTCTGACTTTATGTTAAGCGTTATGTAAATAATTTCCTTAAATGTTAAAGCATATTATTTTTCCACTATACACTATCATATATTTCAAACAGTTAAAACATTTTTATTATTGAGGTGTTATTTTACAGTCATTTAATTATTGCATGCGTTAGAAATGAGACTTCGGGTGAATAAATCATTTCAGTTACTATACAGAGCAAAAATAGAAACGTCCCCAACTTTACCCATATATTTAGACACAATGAAATTATATTTTATTTAATCGTATATGCCAATACCTTTGTTAAAGGCCAGCACTGTCATGAAAACAATTTTCTTTGAATCAAACTTGTGGGCAAACTTATTCCCTTGATTTGGTTTAAACTGCATTTCCGGGTCTTGTGGTTAAAACTTTGAGTTAATACAGTTATGTTGTATTCAGAGAATGACCTCATCGCCACAAAAATAGAGAAAAGGCGCTGACCTTTTCACTCATGTTTGCACCATACAGCTTTCAAGAACAAATATTTTTAGATTACCTCCCTTTATAATAAAAATATAGTGATTTCGCAAGTTGAATAAAACATGTTTTAGTAGCAACAGACAACCTTTGGATTTCGATGATTATTAATATTGATCAAAATGACTGAGTGATAAGTATAAAATGTATCTAGATCGGTGTACAAAGTGTAACGAAGTCAACCCTATGCAAATCACAGCTTAAAAGAGGGACGTTTCTATTTTTGCTGAGTATATTACTACATGGGTTGTTGGATAATCTGTTAGCATCCTTCCTTTTTTTTTGCTTTATCTCAGGTTCAAGCTAAGATTTAGTGCTAAAGCACTGAGCCTTAAACACTCTAACCGTAGGTATACGAATTTAGTTTGAACTTATTTATTTTGCATCGATTGTTACAATCTCTATCAACTTATATGAATCACCCTCGATGTCTTCCTGGGTAGAACCAGTACTAAGCAATGCAGATAAAGTGTCTTGCTCAGGGACACAACGCATATGGAAATGGCGGGAATCGAACCCACGACTTTTGGATCGTGGCTCCAACGCTCTACCACTAGACCACAGCGCTTTGATTCGCAAATTCTCGGATTGTATGTTTTTTTTTTGGTGGTTCCACTTTTCCATCCTTTAAAGCTTCTGAGTATTGTCAGGGAGTAAGTTACTCCCTGGTATTGTGTAATGTTACTTGTGATCTGGAATGAAAATTGAAGTGCAGGGCCCTGTTGTGATACGATAACCTTAATTTGTTCCCAACTAAATTCCATTTTGTTTATTTCGCCCATTGTTTTCTCGTTTAGGGCAATGCATTTTGTTAGAAACTGGGACCATATGCCGCTGAACATGGAATCGTATGAAAGTACCTCATTGAAGGTTCCATGTTCGCCGACTTATGCATACCATCTTTGGGATGACTCAATGTTAGTCCAGTTGAAATTTTAAATATTTAGTTCTGCTCAACTCAACCCGGCGCTAAAGTGAGTAAACGGTAGCAAGCATGTTTCACTAAGGGTAGTGAAAAATAGTCTCAATCAAACCGAGACTGCGATATTTTTTGTATTTATCGTGTTAGGCGATTTCCGAATTTCTCATTTCATACTGTTGTTTTTTTTTAACGCCGGCAGAGAATGACGAATTCCATGAAGTTCTGTTTACAGTAAGTATAGCAATAGTGAATATAGAACAGAACAGATTCGTATTCACTTAAACTTTACAGTTTTTCGTGATACACAAAAGCATGAGAGATAATAATATTCAAGTAAAGTTCAGGGGCAAAACTTTATATTTTATACAACGTAAGAACCTGATTCGTATCAACTTTGACTCGGAGTTGATACAAACTTTGACTTGTACAAAATCATCTAGTTATCGTTGTTTAATAATACAAGAACTTATTGATATTTTCTGAATTTGGGTTATTCCAAAGGTACATAAACCATATTTCTCTAGCAACATTTTAACCAGAAGAAACCAGTTTGTATATCCCTTTTCAACATCTAGGCACGATGATTCGCTTACATATGTTATAATGATATTTTCACTTATTACATAATGTTAAACTTCATAATACGTACATACCTATTTATATAAAGTTGAAATCTTGCAGATTCCTACACTGAACGGCACAATTGCTTCTGGATAATCTAACTCCCAGTACTACTTTCCAGAACCTTAAATGTAAATTTTCTAGTGGTTTATACTTTGAAAAGCCCCAAACTTTGCTGCCGTAATTTATAGTGGATGAAACAAATACATCAAACAATTGCAAAGCTAATATCGCTTTAGTACCATTCTTTTAAGTTCACCTAATATACACGCAAATAGTATGAATGATATAATTTACCAACGGACACACGGACAGACGAAACATAAAATATACTGACAGATAGTAATGTAATTTAGTTACACTAAGTTCTAAAATAAATGTATATGTACATATACATATAAAATAAATGTATATGTACAATAATTTATATTTGTCACTGACTAACCAACGGACGCACGGATAGAATTGAATTGAATTGGGGTTTTAAGGCGCACCAACACATAAAAAGGTTATATGGCGCCTAACAGGCATGAACATGCCAGGCTCATCTTCCATGTACATCGAGATAAAATATGGACAATGGGCCTAGAACCTTCTCACCCTGAACTGCAGAGTTGCTGCAAATTCTATCGTAGAAACTCCATTTACTCTGGAGCCACGTTATTGTTTTTCTGCCACTGCTCTTTTGATGCGAGCGAGATAGCACCTGAAACAATGCAGGGATCATGATGAAGACCTTTAATGAACATAAACAAAAAATGATAAAATGAACATGAATTGACGCACGGACAGACCGGACGTTTTCCGACACACGGATCAATAATAATTATTGTTTACAACAAGGATTCATCCAACAATTGAATTGAATTGAATTGGATTTTATAGTCGCACCAACAGCTAAGGTCATATGGCGACTTTCCAGCTTCCATTGGTGGAGGAAGACCCCAGGTGCCCCTCTGGGCAATTTTCGTGCACGGGCGGGCACCTGGGTAGAACCACCGACGTTCCGCAAGCCAGCTGGATAGCTTCCTCACATAAAGATTCCTAGGCCCCTGAGGGATCGATTCATCCAACAAGGATTCATCCTTGTTTACAATAAGTGTATCACATATTAATATAGGCCTACATGCGTACATTATGAAAAATATATACTTTACCAACTAATTACACCCACGTTTTTGAAGAAGAAAAAACAGGGTATATTAAAATCGCCTCCGTTTGTCCGTCTGTCCGTCACCGCATCTCCTCCTAAACCGCTAAACGGAATTCAACCAAACTTAGGGTATGACATCACCATTTGTCATACTGCAAAGAAAATTCTCAGGATGTCATTGGTCAATGCTCCGTAGACATGAGCCGTAGACATGAGCCCATGTCTACGTCTCGAGACTTGAACATAGGACGAATTCCCCGTAGGTTCCCCATTCCTCAAATACACAAAAACAAAATGGCGACGATAACGTTGCCGATTCGTTTTGGAAACCGCCGATTGTTTCCTTTTTTATCCACTTTTGATTTTACAACAGGAAACTCTTCAGAATTGTATAATATTGTATGTAGACTATATAACCAGGTGTGTGTGTTACATGTTTCTTCACTTCTCCTGCTCTTCACAGCGTGCACGTCGCGGAGAGGGCACTGGTGACACTCATGGTGTTTGTATAGGGGTCGCCTTGCCAGCCCTATACAACATTACTGGTGTTGTGAAGCACTATATTCGCGTATAGTGACCACCACACACTGGTACTACTGAACTGGTTTGTCTCGGTTCAGTAGCCTGAGTGTCACTTGACTGATAGTGAAGAAGTCCCCTGCGCCCCCATCAAGGCACTCATCATCAGATGGAAGTAGAGAACTTGGAAGTTAGATCAACCAACACAGAGTAGAAGTAGCAGCAGCGGTATATAGTTAGTGATAATTAGGGATCGACGCCGAGGCCTACATTCGACCGTAGACTGACAACAGAAGAGGGATTCATGAAAAATACAGCCATCTGATAATGCTTGCAGCGCAGGGGCCATATGTGATGGGTGTGGCCCCAAACACAAGGACCCCCGACCACTAGCGGCTGTAGGACAACACACTAGCGGATGTAGCTCAACCACCGTAGCGGATGCAGGCCACCTCGACCACCAGACCACCACTTCACCGCCACAGCGAAACAACACAGAGCAGCAGCGACACAACACTACACATCTACAAGAGAAACGACTACACTACACAGCAGCACCAGATCAACCTACACACTCATCTAGAACAGACCAGACTCTATTGTGCCCATAGCGCCAGGGTTCTCCTGGCGTTTTAGTTGGCGGACGGTCTATAAACCTTAGAACAACACACACACACACACATGTTTCTTCATTTGATGGCCTCAGGGGAGAACAATTGTTGTAAATGTTTAACGACGTTGCATTCTAAACCTTCACCTCTCATCGCTGCGGGTTCGAATTACACTGGGATCTCGATTTGTAAGTGAGGTAGTGTCGATTCTTACGGATGACGGGAGGTTTACAGTACTGGTTCTACCCAGGAAAAGTGTGTGGATGCCTCCAACACAAAAAAAATCGACCGTCATACTAGTATATATCCTTACATGTGTTGAAAATGACGTAAAACACCATACAAACAAACAAACTATGATAAAGATCGAGTTTGAGTTTACCGCCTACCACAATTTAGAGGTGTGTCAAATGCCTAGGCCATTGCTTGGTCAGCTGACTTGGATGATCGAAATTATGAATAGTCAATTAATTTACTCATACGTTGATCGCCAAGAAACATAAGGTTAGTATTTTATCACAACAATACAGAATAATTATTAAGAGTAAAATATTTGGTTTACAAGTTAAATTTTACATGCGATCCGATATATCATGTGGGTATTAATTTTAAGAGCTCTGCTCGGTCTTAGGCGGTGCCTAAAATTCATATTATTATTATTATTACTAATTCAATTAGCAATTTAGTAAACGCTACTGGTACTGACGTCAACGTCAAATATGACGTAAAACGGTTGACGTTAAAACTGCGACGTGACGTAGTCTATTCTATTCTATTCTGTTCATTCAACAGATTAGGTCAATGATGGGGCAATGAAAAAGCTGGAATTCCTGGCGTATCCCACAATTCATAGCGCGTTAGCGTTCTTAGTTTCAGTAATGGCGGCGGTTTGTTTACCGATTGATCCTGATGTAACTGGGTTTTAGGTGGTTTATCATTCCTTTATTGAACTTTAAATATAATTTTATTCTTAGAAATAGAAAAACGACATAAATGATTGTTCAAACGGACACGTAAAAGCGTTAATTCATGAATTTCATTTTTCCAAATCGGGCATGCCAGGGCACATGCACATGACCTGTTCACTCGCGTCACTGTAACCTCGAAGTGTCCATCTCTCGTATTTGATACATGCAGGGAGTACGTTATATAACGTACTCCCTGATACATGGTAGTATTTCTTTTGTTTGTGTTGAGGGTCGGGGAAGTTGGCGAGTTTGGAAGGGGCGTGGAGTAAATGGAAAACATTTCTATTGATATAATTTGAGCTGTTTATAACACAGGAACTGGTCACTTATAATGTTTTATATAATATTAATTATATAATAATAGAGGGCAAAAATTAAAAGTGACCAGTTCGTGTGGTTCATAACATTAAACATAGGAGTACGATTGGGATATTGGGGGTGTACATTAAAGCACCATAGCATAGGGATCTGTTTGCCAGTTTCGCATTATTTTGTAGATGCAATTTTACTATACATGTATCCTTCCTCTGTCTTTTGGGCGGCGCTAAATAAACTATAATAGGGTGGTGATATTGAGTTCCTGGCGGTCCAGTTGGCAGATAACTCACCCAGTAAGCTAGGGATGGGGGGATTCTGGGTTCGAGTCTCGTACATGCCTCACTTGGTCTCAATCTGTTGAAGAGCTATTGAAAAAATCCAATTCAATCGATACTTCCTAACAAGGATCGTCAACTGGCCCGTAGCTAACCGAGACAAATCTCTTATTTCGGGTGTCCGGTGGCATTAACCTCCATCACCGCCCATTCAATCGAGGCAACTGCCTTGGTGTGCCTCAGGGTAGCTACGTGCCTGCTCAGTCAAAGTGATAGTTATGTTTAAACTTATTTAGTTTACATTGATAGTCGGAATGTAACAAAAGCTCTAAACTTTAATCACTCTCAATGTCTTCCTGGGTAGAACCAGCACTCACCAACTGAGCAAATGCAGATAAAGTGGCTTACTCATGGACACAACACATATGGTCATGGCGGAGATTAAACGACTTTTTGATCCTGTGTCCAATCTTCTACCACTAGACCACAGTGCTCCACTGTTTGTTTGATGTTTCAAGAAGAGAATGTGATGCTCTCCTATGTTTAGTTACCATGGTTGTTTTTGACTGGTATGTACACATTCTGTCAGGCATTTACAACATACATAGGATGGTGACACAAGCAACAATTCAAAGATTAATGGACCACAGAGATGTTAAAGTAGCTGTCCTGCCAACAACATTCAAATGTACAATATATGTACACCGTTTCTAAACCTATTGATGACCAGGTATATATATATAATAACTTACATATTTTGAGAATCCAAACTCTATAGACACAACATGAGACTGGTTTGATAACTTGAGATGCTAATTTCAATGCCTGAATAAAACTTCTCGAAATTACATGTTTAGACAAGCTTAACCTTTAACCCGCTACATATATATAATGGACTGTTCGTTCTTTGAATTAAGACCATTCCATTTATGTGCGAATTACTCGCAGGCTGATCTGGGTTTACAATGAACCCAAAGGTTATTATAATCGTGCTTAGTGGGTTAAGGGTTAAGTGAAATTTACATAGCGGTAGTTTTTGTTATTTTTAGCTCGACTATTCGAAGAATAAGACAGCTTATGTAATCACCCCGGGGTCGGCGTCCCACATCAAGGTTTGCGTGTAAGCTGTGTTTACAAGTCTATATCTCTTACATTTCGTATCCTACCACAACCAAATTTGTTCATGGGCTTCCTTGTAGCATTATCTTAAGGGCTGCATAAGCAATTTTGGTTCCTGTAACCCATGGGCTCCCATGGAACGCAAATTCTTACTATAGCTTCTTACACATATATGTTGCACTCACCACCCCCACTTTCCCCACCATCCACCCCCGCCTCTCTCCCACCCCCACCCCGCACCCCACTCAAAACTTTTTTTTTTTTACATATTTCTGTGTAGTTTTGGTCAATTCTTACACATAGTTATGTTGTGCTCCCAACCCCACCCCACATTGTTGTAGCCTTGTTTTCTGATCGTATATACTAGCTATAAATTTATTATTCTCCGAAAAATCGAATAGTCGAGCGGCACTGTTCTCCGACAGCTCTTGTTTTATTCTTCTTATTTCTAGCCGAAATATCCCTATTTTTTAAAACAATCTCTCTACTTGGTCTGTAAGATTTGGAATGGTGTGTGAAAGCGGATAACCACTGATTTGGTTATCAAAGGCAAGATAAAAGTGTAAATGCAATATAATTGAATTTTTTTTTTTTAATATGTAAATGTATTTCATGTTACTATAGGTTATGAAAACAACATCGGTGACAAGAGACGGTGACCCAGATACTCTATTACTTCAAAATAATGTGGATGTTACAAGTAACATGGACAACTGCAAAGAGAACGTGCCTTGACAGAAAATGCAACTGGATAAGCTTTAAGGTACAGAATGTATTTGTATGAGCTTCAATGTAGTTACACTCCAATGATTAAAATATAAGATATTTGCACGTTTATGGCAAGCCAATTGTCCAATAATTACGTGAACCCTTTTTCGAACGTAAAAGCATGTTAACCTATACTTTCGAGCGAAAACATAGGATAACGTCCGTAAACCATAGTTCACGCTCGTAATCATAGGTTCACGTTCGTAAAACCGGGTTTATCGACTTATAACTATGCTTTTGGACCGGTATCTGCGAGCATTGCCAATCACGACCGTGAACCATAGTTTACGAACGTGAACTATAGTTTACGAGCGTGAACCATAGTTTACGAGCGTGAACCATAGTTTACGAACGTGAACCATAGTTTACGAAGGTGAACTTGGGTGTACGAGCGTGAACCATAGTTTACGAACGTGAACGTAGGTTTACGTTCGATAAACTAGGTTTCTCGAACAAATCTATGATTTTCGGTCGTTATCCTATGTTCACGAGCGTGAACCCATGTTCATGGTCGTAAACCCAAGTTCACGGTCGTAAACATAGGTTCACGTTCGTAAACATAGGTTCACGTTCGTGAACCCAGGTTCACGCCCATAAACATAGGTTCACGCTCGTGAACATGTGAACTTAGGATAACGACCGAAATTCTTAGTTCAATCGAGAAACCTAGTTTATCGAATGCAAACCTGGGTTCACTATTGGACAATTGGCTTGCCATACACGTTTAAGGGACTGGAGGCAATCTGGAAGAGAGATATTGGGGTCAGTCCAAAATAATTCAAATATTTAAAAAAAAATGTGCTTCAATTTTAAATGACCTTAAATTAAGCTGCATATACCTTTGGTTTGATTAATATTGTTAATGAAAATGTTTGGTGTGGACAAATGGCCAACTTGACTGGATTTTGATGAATATTAATTCAAATAGGTTTTATCGCTAAATTTAGTTGTTCATATAATTCAGATGAAGTGTACAAAACAAGAAGTCATAAGCACCTTACAGCATTACACGAGTTTGTATTGTTGATTTATATTATATAACAAAACTAGTCGAGTAGTTTTCCAACCCAAACAATTTCATAAACAGTCATCAAATCAGATGGATCAGGGAGCCTAGTTCAATGAATATGCATATTAAATATGCAGCTGAAACATGCTTTTATTGGTATTTGGATTGACACGCATTATTCTTTAAGATCGCCACTAGTCCCTTAAAGAATGTTTGACCAGATTCATGGTTCTGACCTTTTATAACGTGCTGTATAGGATAGTCCGAAGCGCAATGACCAAGTGATTAAAGCGCCTGCCTTGCATTCGGTAGGTCGTGTGTCCCGGCCGCCCCATACCAAAGATTATAGAAATGGTAGAAGGTACTTGTAACCCTTGCTTGATAAGCAAATAATGGGTAGTGCTACGTCAGGCCCAGTGTCAGAAAAAAGTAACTAGATGTGGTATTATGTGTACTATGGCATGGTATTCAAGTGTGGTAGCAAGTAGACAGTAGATAGATCCACATTACACTTCACAAAATGAACCATACTCTACTGTGCCCAGCCATACCGGGATTCTCTGGTGGCTTGCAGATGAAGGGACTTGAAACCTTAGAAGTACACACACACACACTGTACAGAATTAAGAAGTATATTAACATTTATGCATAATAAATAACAATCTAGACTGTATTATCTATCACAACTTTGGTACCACGTTCAGATCATTATCACAAGATAATACTTAAATAGACACAAGGTCAATCTGAAAACTTTTACTTCATTTGGAAAAAGTCCATATTTGTTGCATGTGTTTGCCTGGCTTATTGTTTTACAGTTAATTTATATACACATATTTATTCCCTTTTTCTTCAGGTCTTTTTGTGACCCCACCGTACAAGGACTTAGCCTAAGTTAGGACAACTACAATGATAACCAGTAAAACGAGCAAACTCTGAGTGTGCGATTGTACCAACCCAGAAGGAACATTTGTATCTTTGGATTGCAACATTTTAAACAGATTCATGTTGTATCAATGCTGAGCTAGTCCTCTTTACTGTCACTGTGATTAGAAAATAGTTTGTCTTTTACATGAAAAAATATGTACACATTCCGCTTGTAAATCTTGTAGCTTGACAAATGTCAAGTTGTTGTGACCAGCCAAGCTATTCAACTTTGGTGGATAAACGCTGTTTAGATGGTGTTTGTTTTAATGATCGTATATATTGAAAGAGAAGTGCTAATCAAAATCTATCAAATTAAGCTGAACATACTAGGCAGTGGCAGACAGCTTGATTTGATATTAGAACATGGCAATCTAGCTTTATTTTCACCCAAAATTATTCTGTGCAAGAATCATGCCATGCTGTAATAGTGAAAGTTAAACCCGATAGAGGGTGTATAAGCGCTTTATTTGTTGTCCACCACCGAAGGCTGAAGACTATTAAATTTGCATTTCCGTCATGTTGTCGCCAATTTTGTTTCCGATCAATAACTTTAATATTTAAAATCCGATCTTGATGAAACTTTAGGACAATGTTTATGTTCAAAATATCTAGGTCAAGGTCGATAACCAGCCAGATCGCACGAATCTTGCCGGAGTTATGGCCCTTGGACGTCTTAAAAATTATTGATTTTTGTGGTTTCCGCTTAATAACTTTAACATTTATAATCCAATCTTGATGAATCATGGGGACAATGTTTATGACAATAATATCTCGGTCAAGATTGATAACCAGCCAGATCGCACTTATGATGCTGGAGTTATGGCCCTTGGATTTTGAAAAGTGAAGATTTGTTTGCGGTTTCTGCACACTAACTTTAACATTTAAAATCCAATCTTTATGAAATTGGGGTTAATGTTTATGGACATGATATCGCAGTCAAGTTCCATAACCAGCCACATCGCACATATCTTGCTGGAGTTATGGCCCTTGGATTTTTGAAAATTAAAGATTTTTGTGGTTTCCGCTGAAGAACTTAAACATTTATAATCCAATCTTGATGAAATTTGGGGTCATTGTTTATGGGCATAATGTCTTGGCCAAGTTCGATAACCAGTCAGATCACACTTATCATGTTGGAGTTGTAGCCCTTTGGTGGTGGACCATAATTCTCTAAAATGTTTAGTGTTTTATCATTTTGTATGATATTTTGTATGATTGTATTGCATATTACAGCCTACACTCAAGAGATATGAAAACGATACACTGGACATTTCGCTATATATTGTATATACTGTACACTTAATTGCACATAATATTCCTCAGAAATCCCAAGATGTTTTGTAAAAAACAAGTTGCAGTTAATTAGAGAAAGGACACAACTGTTATGTTGTAGACGTTTTAATCACGCTACACCTTGTAACAAGAAATTCATAAATGTTGCTATTTGAAAAACTGAGCCAGTTCAGTACTGTATTTAACGTAAATAGTTTGCAAAATGTTCCATTCTAAATTTGCTCACATGCTTGAGCCAAACGCGTACTGTGTCAATAATGAAAATTTGCTGTATTATTTGTTGTTTTAGTATTTTTTGTCCAATAGGAAAGGTCTTACGTAGCCATGTAGGGCCTACCATTCGATTAAAAGCAGCATACTGTACATACAATATATAGCGCAAATTCCCTTGTTGCGTTTTCATATCTCTTGAGTGTATTATACTGTGTCCTAGTCTAATACTTCCTTTTATTACATTTCTATGGGTGAAAGATTGGGATTTCTCTGTGAAAGAATATTCATAATCGCTAAATATTAATACCTAACTCCTAACACAAAAATAACTAACTGCGACGTTGTAATGACGTCATTAACGTGTTGGTGACATCGACGTCATCCGCCGATAACGTTAAATAAAGCGAATAATTCTGGTTAAAATCATATAGAATCTGATTTAAAATGTAATAAATAAATTATTTAACTGTTGTGATCGATTATAGGGAAATCCTTCACTCGATGGTAGGCATGTGTTGCTTACGCTTGTTCGTGAAAAGAACCACACAACTACCATCTCGTGAAGGATTTCCCTATAATCGATCCCAGCAGTTAAATTATCTCTATGTACTCTATCTACCTTCTAATCAAATGATTGTCAATATATTTCATACATATTTAAGCATTAATTATTAAATATCCTTTATGAAAAAAATGGATGTTTTGTTATATAATTGTATCATTTCCCATTGAACTTGAATTTAAATATGTAAATAAATCACACACAAAAAAAGAAGTTTTTAACAGAGTAGGAAATAATGCAGGCAACCAAAATCCTTACACTGAAGCACTTTCTGAATGGAAAATAGTTTCTTTTTCAAAAAAAATCCAATGCCCAATTATTGTCCGCGGAAAAAATCCGAAATCTGACTAGATTCTAAATATGAATAATAAAAAGTAATAAATAATAAGTTGCATTTTTTCTTAACATAATGCTCAATTTCTGGTAGAAATATTCATTTATTGGAAACTCAGAAGCTATATCCAGGTGTTCAGGTCATATAATAAGGTATATGTGCTGATTAAAAGTATAGGTTTATTAACGGGTTCTTAGAATACCTGTGATTGAATATGCGTAAAATTAATTATGAGTTGGTAACTCTTAATTCGATGCTCCAGCTTTGGTGTTGGGCACGGCTGGTTAAAGATGAAATTTGTCCTAAATCAACAAATCCGTGGTTGATATGTTTTTAATTATTAAATATCATTATAAATACGATGTTTACTATGCTATTGATGTATGTTTAGTGAAAATATGTTTTTAAAGATAAAAACCGAAAAGGCGAACAGGCATTGCTAAAAAATCGAAAAAAACTCTTGCGCGAATTACCGGAAATGACGTCATTGGGAACAAACTATTTTTTGTTTACATTGGGACTGAGCGCAAAACAGTATACCTTGTGTGAAAATGTGAGAATTAAGCGATGTCAGAGGAAATGCCCGTGATTAAACGGTTACACCATGTGCAACCTTACGATTTGGAGCCAGAATACGTGTCTGAGGACGAAAATACATCGGATTCATCAACTGATGATGAAGTCGTACGCGGTGCAGGTGCAAATGGATAGCTACCATGTTTATGTAGACATATCGACAAATTGTACCAATTGCAGAGTGACAGTTGTGTTGGTAAGTTCGTTACCGCTTTATTATATTTGTGTTTAGCGTTGTTAAAGGATTACCCGAATAAGTATATAAAGCAGAATATGCAGAATTTAGTAATTCAACTAAATTTAGTAATATTAACACTTCACAGTACCATGTTTTTGTAGACATATCGAGGGTTTAACGCGAAACTATTGTAACTCACTTTTAGAAAATGTTACAGGAGAAGCAAAAAACATCTTATTTTCATCATGAATACACTTACGTACTTTGTTCTCTGGCATGTAATAAAGAAATGGTATTCATTTATGACTTGAGAAGAAATGAAATAATTTGTTATTCTGTATGAGATATTTAAGAAATATTGACTTACAATAGTTTTGCGCTAAAACAATAAAGAGCGAAACTAGTGTAACTAACCTTTTTTAGCAGTTCTTGATACATTTTTCAGATATTTTTTTTAAAATCTACATACTTCAGGAAAACTATTGGACAGTATAGTTTTAGGCGGTAGGTTGTATGTTAAGGCTCATTTTGGACAATCCTAAAAATCGTATGCAACCGAAATCCCTTAAATTCTTGTTATCTTTATTTTACGTTTAGTTTCACAATTGAAGCATACAGCAGTTATCATTATCTTCCTTTTAGATAATTATTATTAAATCTTTTCCCTCTTCATTAAGTTAAATGAGAACTAATTTGACTTTATATTGTTTTTATGATTTAAATAACTGATTTTTAAACGAACGATACATCTAAATATGCTATAGACAATACTTGTTATAGACAATGCTTTTTCTAAAGATCATTTAATGTAGTAAATTCAGACAATATGAAGATAACAACACTTGTATGGAGTGCAATATCTTATAATTTCTTTATAAAACCAAAAAGTATTTGTAAAAAAAAATTGTGTGGCAATAAGCTTATTGAATGGACATTGAACCTCTAGTTTCTTACGCCACTGTGTCTCCTCTTTTGGTTTAGAAGGTGGATATGAGTGTGTTGTTTGTAGGGGTCGGGATAGGGGGTGTCGGCAGTAAAAACTTTAAGAATTGGACCACATGAGCCTTCCAGTATTATTTAACTTGATTGAAATAGCCCATATAAAATAGTGTCTTAGTTGCAACTGCACAGTTCTGATTTTCTATCAACGTTTCTGCAATATTGCAAAATATCCCTTCACTCTGATGATTCGTGATGGAGGCATGTGTCTGTCCCTTCACTCCGATGATTCATAACGGAGGCATGTGTCTCTCCCTTCACTCTGATGATTCATGATGGAGGCATGTGTCTCTTAATCATGCGTTTACAACTTTTACAACATTTTATATTTTACAACATTTTATATGTTGCAAGAAAATCGCCAGAGATGTAATTGCCGCTAGCCGCAACAATATATATATGCAAAACACTATGTTCTGGCGATAAAAACTTGTGAGTACATCAGGATTTTTCTAGAAACAGCTTAAATTATAATAATGTTCCATTTCATGATAAAACACTTATATCAATCAAAATATGATGTTAGAACCATTTTGTTAATGTCTAAACTTTGAAAACACCACATAGCTAAGACGGAATCGGACGTAAAATGTTGAAAATAACCCTGGTGCGTAACCTAGGATAGCACATATTACAGTGCAGAATCAATTTCTTTGCAAATAAGGGGTCATTTTTATACTCATTCATTATGTTTTGGCCATGTAGAGTAGAAAATATTAATATTTGTCAATTTTTAGTCTGGCACCTAGACCCCCATGAAAATCCTGATGTACTCCCTTTAAGGGATTTTAATAAAACTACACAGAAATATTCAGCATGATGAGAAGGACTTGTCGTGTGCACAAATTAGGTCCATGACCTCAAAAGGTCAAATTCGCACTGATTGGTCGAAGGTCAAAATTGTGTCTCATAGCCATATTAAAAGTACTGATGTGAATTTCATGTTTTTCAAATTGCTTGAAGCTACACATGTATTTTAAAATAACTGCAGTACAAGTAAATAATGAAATCATATATATGTTTCATATTGTATAACCGAAAAAATAATTGTCCAAGGTGGATACAGTACTGATTAGTTGGCTGTTTGAGTGAACTAAAAGGCTTATATTGAAGTCATTGTTAGAGTGAACTACTTTTCAGTTTTCTTAAAGCCCGGTACACACGGTAAGATTTATCTCATAGGACAAATCTTATAAGACAAATCTTATACAATCTATCTTATGAGATTGGCTGTACACACGGTGAGATTAATATTATGGGATTTTCTGGTGACCTTCATAAATAACAGTAATACATACATGCATGCATGCACGCACGCGCATAGGAGTATAAGTCTATTGGTTCGACTCGAACACACATCAGAGCTTTCCATCATGTCGGTTTTGTGAGCAATATTGGAGAAATTGTGACTTGACACCCCAACAGCTTGTCCGTGACTATTCGTGTCCGTAAAAAAACGCACAGTGGTTCACCACGTACGCCGAGACGGACTCGGAACGGATACATTGAATATACCCAACATTTTCTCTACTTCACCGATTTTTTACGGACACGGACCAGGACATGGACCAGGACACGGACCACGGATCACCTACACATGGAATGCAGTTAAGACATGCAAAGACATGTCTGTGGTCCTATTCATAGACAAATGATATATATATGTTTCCTGCCATGTTGCTATGTATGAACTAAAATACCCGCGTGAACAAATCTACAATGCATGTAGCCCCTATGCTGCGAAATCTATGTCAAATCTGGAACGCAGTACACCTCGGCCTGTCGCCATGTTTGGTTGGATGGCGGTGCTTTCGATCTTGTCTTATGGAAATTGAGCATGTTCTATTTCTAGAAGACATCTTTCAGGCCATAAATTGTGTCTTAAGCCCCTGTACACACGATGCAATTTGTCTCATAAGACATATCTTATAAGATAAATCTTACCGTGTGTACCGGGCTTAACAATTACAACTAATCTTTTCTGAATATTTTTAGACACCTGTTTTTTTACCTTACTTGGGAAATACGATCCCTAGCTGATTGGTCAACTGTTGTGACTGGAAAAAATATCATTAATTGGTTAGTTTTAACTGTAGAGTGAACTGCTTTTCAGTTTAATCCTTTTTTAATCTTGCATCTCTGGTCATACTGCTGAAATACTCAGAAAGGAACAGATGTGTCTGTTTGGACTCTTGATCTATATAGTGAGGTGAACAAATTCTACTTACAAAAAGGTATGTGGCATTATTTTAGTGCAGTATTTATACATACAATGTATAACATGTAAAGGCAAAAGATATGTTGATAGGCTGAGAAAGTTGAGTTTACTTCTTTTAGAAACAAACGTTTTAAAAGTTGATGTTACAAACACATAACGGATTACAGTCTTTGCATAATAATAATTAGTTGTACAATATATATATATATATATATATATTATACAGATCAAATAGTTTTTATTTAATGGACAAGGATATAGTTTTCTTGGCAGAACCAACCTTGGCTCTTAGTTGTATCCTTGGAAACTTGTACCACATAATTGACTAGTTCTTTTTATCTTTTCTACTATTCAAAGAATAAGAGGGCTTTATGGTGTAATCACCCAGATGGTTTGCCTCTAACTTCACCTCGAGTTAGTTTAAACAATATTTTTATTCTCAAATGTATACAATTATTATGGTTACACAATATTATAATAAATTTAACACAATTTGAAAACGTGGATTCGGAAAAAAGCTTTTAGCTTATATCAATCCGTTTCCATAATTACATAATGTTATGAAACGAAGAGTTGTGCATATAAGCTGTTTCTTGTCCTAGTGCAATTAATTTTGGCTATGAGGTTCCTCAACACAGTATCAGGTCTCAAAAGCTATAGGTGAATTCATAA
This sequence comes from Cyrtodaria siliqua, assembly GCA_037043455.1. NCBI lineage: Eukaryota > Metazoa > Mollusca > Bivalvia > Adapedonta > Hiatellidae > Cyrtodaria > Cyrtodaria siliqua. The sequence goes on along the minus strand of JAWPHD010003142.1, from coordinate 18,816 downwards.
ATGTTGGTTCAAATAATCTCTGGGCTCCAACGGAACTCAATATTGTGATTAAATGGATTAAAGGGACACACGGCAGTCTAGAAGTGACGCATCAACATTATCACCTCAGTTTATTAATCCAGCATGATTTTGACTAAATTTACTTGCATTAAAAATAAAATTGAGTTTTCATTTTAAGCTCTGTTCGAAAAACAGGCCTGCCAAATCTAAGTGTACAATCTCCGGATTTTCCATCAAAACCAAAAGTTCGATTTAATTATCCTATGTCATTTTGACTTTAAAGCTCCTTGTATATAATTAAATAAAAAATTGAGATTTCAATATTCTTCAATATATTACCATTTTTTAAAATTTATTATTGGTGCAATATTATAAAAAGTTAGTAATATCAGGGAGTACGTTATATAACGTACTCCCTGGTAATATGTAAAAAAAAATACTGCTTTCTACTATGTTAACAATTAATATTAATGATTGAATAAATGCAAGTGAGGAGAAAAACTAACGGGACGCCGTGAGTTTTTAAAAAAATCAAGATTTACCTTTAAAAACAAAATAGTGCGAAAACCAAGTCGTGCACTCCAAATTTCCATTTAAAATGTTCTTCGCGAATGTTTTTATTATTTTTTTAAAAAATCAGGATTTTGTGTTAAAAAGTTTTGTGTCGCCTTTTCGAAGAAAACTGCGACACATAGGGATCACTTTGTCGTCTGTCACTAAATCTTAACGTTGGCTATAACTTTCTCATTTCTTGATTTTTCTTCTTCAAAACTTCAATATGTACTCATCTGCAGGACAATATCAACATGATCATACTAAAATATAAGGTCATGGTCACACTGAAGGTCATTATATGGGTTAAATACTCATTATTTTCTTCAAGAAAACTTAACATTGGCTATAACTTTCTCATTTATGATATTTCTTCATCAAACTTTCAATATATACTTGTCATGACAACATAGACATGGCCATACTCAAATAAAAAGGTCAAGGTCACATTGAAGGTCATTATAGGGGTTAAAAATACTATTTTTTTCTTCACTCAGGCCAGTTTGTCAAGGTCATTTATCTGGGTCCAGTAGACCTTGTTATACTGACAAAGCTCTGACAGGTGACACACGTGTTCTGCGGAACACCAATCTAGTTTTATAGTTTTTTTGTGTTTTTTTTAATAATCATATTTTTTTTTTTTTTTTTTTAGCTTTAATGGCCAGCAGAGTTTATGGGATGGCGAGTTTCCATCGTCCGTCGTCGGTCCGTCCATTAACTTTTACCTCGTTAAAACGATAGGGCCTTCATTTTCCATCCGATCTTTAGCCATGTTCTGGTTGAATCATTTTTGACAAGAGTTATGGTCCTTTTTACATAAGCTTTAACTTTAGCCAGTAAAGCCTCCACAGGAGGCTTATGTCCCCTTGTTGGATCAGTTTTACATAAAGTTATAGATAAAACACAACAAAACTAGGTCAATTTTAATTACAAAGACCTACCTGTTTCCTTCAGTTTACTTTCAAGGTTTACATTCAGGTATTTAGATTGTCTATTTTTGAATTGACAGACGTAGGATCGAGTCACAAGTCACAGACGTTGGATGGAGTCACAAGTCACAGACGTAGGAAGGAGTCACAAGTCACATACGTAGGATGGAGTCACAAGTCACAGACGTAGGATGGAGTCACAAGTCAAATACGTAGGATGGAGTCACAAGTCACAGACGTAGGATGGAGTCACAAGTCACAGACGTAGGATGGAGTCACAAGTCAAATACGTAGGATGGAGTCACAAGTCACAGACGTAGGATGGAGTCACAAGTCACAGACGTTAGATGGAGTCACAAGTCACAGACGTAGGATGGAGTCACAATTCACAGACGTTGGATGGAGTCACAAGTCACATACGTAGGATGGAGTCACAAGTCACAGACGTAGGATGGAGTCACAAGTCACAGACGTTGGATGGAGTCACAAGTCACAGACGTAGGATGGAGTCACAAGTCACAGACGAAGGATGGATTCACAAGTGAAGTTGGGGCTAAAAGGGCTATAATCATGTTGGCTGTAACATTTCTTTAATTGGGAGCTTAGGGTCAATTTTAATTACATCGACCTACATGTTTCCTTTAGTTTACTTTCAATGTTTACATTCAGGTAATTAGCTTGTCTATTTTTGAATTCACAGACGAAGGATGGAGTCACAAGTCACAGAAATTGAATGGAGTTGTATTTCAGTCATCGGATGGACCTTATGTCACAGTTGTTGCCAAGGATGGAGTCAGAAGTCACAGACGTTGGTTGGAGCCTGTCATCTCAACACTGCAAAAATGGTAAGGACAAGATTAATTTATTATGCTCCACTTTCACAATTGAAGTGGGGTATATATTGTAATCACCTTGTCTGTAACATAGCCTCGTGTCCCATAACAAATGTTTGTTCCATCGCCACGCGTCTCGTAACACATTTGTTTGCCCCGTTGCGTCAGATCCCGTTGCGTTACATCCCGTTGCGTCACATCCCGTAACACTTTTTTTCCGTTGCGTCGTTTCCCGGGACCCGTTTTGTTTCGTTGCGCCCCGTAACACATTTTTTCCACGTCGCGTTACAGTCATTTGATTGAGTCAGAAGTCACAGACATTGCATGCTGTCAGAAGTCGGACGTTGGATGGAGCCTGTCATCCCACTACTGCAAAAATGGTAAGGACAAGATTGATTCATTTTTTAGTAACCATTTGTTTTCTTTTTTACATGAAGCCAAAGACGTGGGATGGAGTCAGAAGTCACAGACGTTGGTTGGAGCCTGTCATCTCAACACTGCAAACCGGTAAGGACAAGATTAATTTATCATGCTCCACTTTCACAAAGTGAAGTGGGGTATATATTGTAATCACCTTGTCTGTAACACAGCCTCGTGTCCCATAACAAATGTTTGTTCCATCGCCACGCGTCTCGTAACACATTTGTTTGCCCCGTTGCGTCAGATCCCGTTGCGTTACATCCCGTTGCGTCACATCCTGTAACACTTTTTTTCCGTTGCGTCGTTTTCCGGGACCCGTTTTGTTTCGTTGCGCCCCGTAACACATTTTTGCCACGTCGCGCTACAGTCGTTGGATGGAGTCAGAAGTCACAGACATTGCATGCTGTCAGAAGTCGGACGTTGGATGGAGCCTGTGATCCCACTACTGCAAAAATGGTAAGGACAAGATTGATTCATTTTTTATTAACCATTTGTTTTCTTTTTTACATGAAGTCAAAGACGTGGGATGGAGTCAAAAGTCACAGACGTTGGTTGGAGCCTGTCATCTCAACACTGCAAAAATGGTAAGGACAAGATTAATTGATTATGCTCCACTTTCACAAAGTGAAGTGGGGTACATATTGTAATCATCTTGTCTGTAACATAGCCTCGTGTCCCATAACAAATGTTGGTTCCATTGCCACGCGTCTCGTAACACATTTGTTTGGCCCGTTGCGTCAGATCCCGTTGCGTTACATCCCGTTGCGTCACATCCCGTAACACTTTTTTTCCGTTGCGTCGTTTCCCGGGACCCGTTTTGTTTCGTTGCGCCCCGTAACACATTTTTGCCACGTCGCGCTACAGTCGTTGGATGGAGTCAGAAGTCACAGACATTGCATGCTGTCAGAAGTCGGACGTTGGGTGGAGCCTGTCATCCCACTACTGCAAAAATGGTAAGGACAAGATTGATTCATTTTTTAGTAACCATTTGTTTTCTTTTTTACATGAAGCCAAAGACGTGGGATGGAGTCAGAAGTCACAGACGTTGGTTGGAGCCTGTCATCTCAACACTGCAAACCGGTAAGGACAAGATTAATTTATCATGCTCCACTTTCACAAAGTGAAGTGGGGTATATATTGTAATCACCTTGTCTGTAACATAGCCTCGTGTCCCATAACAAATGTTTCTTCCATCGCCACGCGTCTCGTAACACATGTGTTTGCCCCGTTGCGTCAGATCCCGTTGCGTTACATCCCGTTGCGTCACATCCCGTAACACTTTTTTTCCGTTGCGTCGTTTCCCGGGACCCGTTTTGTTTCGTTGCGCCCCGTAACACATTTTTGCCACGTCGCGCTACAGTCGTTGGATGGAGTCAGAAGTCACAGACATTGCATGCTGTCAGAAGTCGGACGTTGGATGGAGCCTGTCATCCCACTACTGCAAAAATGGTAAGGACGAGATTGATTCATTTTTTATTAACCATTTGTTTTCTTTTTTACATGAAGTCAAAGACGTGGGATGGAGTCAGAAGTCACAGACGTTGGTTGGAGCCTGTCATCTCAACACTGCAAAAATGGTAAGGACAAGATTAATTTATTATGCTCCACTTTCACAAAGTGAAGTGGGGTATATATTGTAATCACCTTGTCTGTAACATAGCCTCGTGTCCCATAACAAATGTTTGTTCCATCGCCACGCGTCTCGTAACACATTTGTTTGCCCCGTTGCGTCAGATCCCGTTGCGTTACATCCCGTTGCGTCACATCCCGTAACACTTTTTTCCGTTGCGTCGTTTCCCGTGACCCGATTTGTTTCGTTGCGCCCCGTAACACATTTTTTCCACGGCGCGTTACAGTCATTGGATGGAGTCAGAAGTCACAGACATTGCATGCTGTCAGAAGTCGGACGTTGGATGGAGCCTGTGATCCCACTACTGCAAAAATGGTAAGGACAAGATTGATTCATTTTTTATTAACCATTTGTTTTCTTTTTTACATGAAGTCAAAGACGTGGGATGGAGTCAAAAGTCACAGACGTTGGTTGGAGCCTGTCATCTCAACACTGCAAAAATGGTAAGGACAAGATTAATTGATTATGCTCCACTTTCACAAAGTGAAGTGGGGTACATATTGTAATCACCTTGTCTGTAACATAGCCTCGTGTCCCATAACAAATGTTGGTTCCATCGCCACGCGTCTCGTAACACATTTGTTTGGCACGTTGCGTCAGATCCCGTTGCGTTACATCCCGTTGCGTCACATCCCGTAACACTTTTTTTCCGTCGCGTCGTTTCCCGGGACCCGTTTTGTTTCGTTGCGCCCCGTAACACATTTTTGCCACGTCACGCTACAGTCGTTGGGTGGAGTCAGAAGTCACAGACATTGCATGCTGTCAGAAGTCGGACGTTGGGTGGAGCCTGTCATCCCACTACTGCAACAATGGTAAGGACAAGATTGATTCATTTTTTAGTAACCATTTGTTTTCATTTTTACATGAAGCCAAAGACGTGGGATGGAGTCAGAAGTCACAGACGTTGGTTGGAGCCTGTCATCTCAACACTGCAAACCGGTAAGGACAAGATTAATTTATCATGCTCCACTTTCACAAAGTGAAGTGGGGTATATATTGTAATCACCTTGTCTGTAACATAGCCTCGTGTCCCATAACAAATGTTTGTTCCATCGCCACGCGTCTCGTAACACATTTGTTTGCCCCGTTGCGTCAGATCCCGTTGCGTTACATCCCGTTGCGTCACATCCCGTAACACTTTTTTTCCGTTGCGTCGTTTCCCGGGACCCGTTTTGTTTCGTTGCGCCCCTTAACACATTTTTGCCACGTCGCACTACAGTCGTTGGATGGAGTCAGAAGTCACAGACATTGCATGCTGTCAGACGTCGGACGTTGGATGGAGCCTGTCATCCCACTACTGCAAAAATGGTAAGGACGAGATTGATTCATTTTTTATTAACCATTTGTTTTCTTTTTTACATGAAGTCAAAGACGTGGGATGGAGTCAGAAGTCACAGACGTTGGTTGGAGCCTGTCATCTCAACACTGCAAAAATGGTAAGGAAGAGATTAATTTATTATGCTCCACTTTCACAAAGTAAAGTGGGGTATATATTGTAATCACCTTGTCTGTAACATAGCCTCGTGTCCCATAACAAATGTTTGTTCCATCGCCACGCGTCTCGTAACACATTTGTTTGCCCCGTTGCGTCAGATCCCGTTGCGTTACATCCCGTTGCGTCACATCCCGTAAAACTTTTTTTCCGTTGCGTCGTTTCCCGGGACCCGTTATGTTTCGTTGCGCCCCGTAACACATTTTTGCCACGTCGCGCTACAGTCGTTGGATGGAGTCAGAAGTCACAAACATTGCATGCTGTCAGAAGTCGGACGTTGGATGGAGCCTGTCATCCCACTACTACAAAAATGGTAAGGACAAGATTGATTCATTTTTTATTAACCATTTGTTTTCTTTTTTACATGAAGTCAAAGACGTGGGATGGAGTCAGAAGTCACAGACGTTGGTTGGAGCCTGTCATCTCAACACTGCAAAAATGGTAAGGACAAGATTAATTTATTATGCTCCACTTTCACAAAGTGAAGTGGGGTATATATTGTAATCACCTTGTCTGTAACATAGCCTCGTGTCCCATAACAAATGTTTGTTCCATCGCCACGCGTCTCGTAACACATTTGTTTGCCCCGTTGCGTCAGATCCCGTTGCGTTACATCCCGTTGCGTCACATCCCGTAATACTTTTTTCCGTTGCGTCGTTTCCCGTGACCCGATTTGTTTCGTTGCGCCCCGTAACACATTTTTTCCACGGCGCGTTACAGTCATTGGATGGAGTCAGAAGTCACAGACATTGCATGCTGTCAGAAGTCGGACGTTGGATGGAGCCTGTGATCCCACTACTGCAAAAATGGTAAGGACAAGATTGATTCATTTTTAATTAACCATTTGTTTTCTTTTTTACATGAAGTCAAAGACGTGGGATGGAGTCAAAAGTCACAGACGTTGGTTGGAGCCTGTCATCTCAACACTGCAAAAATGGTAAGGACAAGATTAATTGATTATGCTCCACTTTCACAAAGTGAAGTGGGGTACATATTGTAAGCACCTTGTCTGTAACATAGCCTCGTGTCCCATAACAAATGTTGGTTCCATCGCCACGCGTCTCGTAACACATTTGTTTGGCCCGTTGCGTCAGATCCCGTTGCGTTACATCCCGTTGCGTCACATCCCGTAACACTTTTTTTCCGTTGCGTCGTTTCCCGGGACCCGTTTTGTTTCGTTGCGCCCCGTAACACATTTTTGCCACGTCGCGCTACAGTCGTTGGATGGAGTCAGAAGTCACAGACATTGCATGCTGTCAGAAGTCGGACGTTGGGTGGAGCCTGTCATCCCACTACTGCAAAAATGATAAGGACAAGATTGATTCATTTTTTAGTAACCATTTGTTTTCTTTTTTACATGAAGCCAAAGACGTGGGATGGAGTCAGAAGTCACAGACGTTGGTTGGAGCCTGTCATCTCAACACTGCAAACCGGTAAGGACAAGATTAATTTATCATGCTCCACTTTCACAAAGTGAAGTGGGGTATATATTGTAATCACCTTGTCTGTAACATAGCCTCGTGTCCCATAACAAATGTTTCTTCCATCTCCACGCGTCTCGTAACACATTTGTTTGCCCCGTTGCGTCAGATCCCGTTGCGTTACATCCCGTTGCGTCACATCCCGTAACACTTTTTTTCCGTTGCGTCGTTTCCAGGGACCCGTTTTGTTTCGTTGCGCCCCGTAACACATTTTTGCCACGTCGCACTACAGTCGTTGGATGGAGTCAGAAGTCACAGACATTGCATGCTGTCAGAAGTCGGACGTTGGATGGAGCCTGTCATCCCACTACTGCAAAAATGGTAAGGACGAGATTGATTCATTTTTTATTAACCATTTGTTTTCTTTTTTACATGAAGTCAAAGACGTGGGATGGAGTCAGAAGTCACAGACGTTGGTTGGAGCCTGTCATCTCAACACTGCAAAAATGGTAAGGACGAGATTAATTTATTATGCTCCACTTTCACAAAGTGAAGTGGGGTATATATTGTAATCACCTTGTCTGTAACATAGCCTCGTGTCCCTTAACACATGTTTGTTCCATCGCCACGCGTCTCGTAACACATTTGTTTGCCCCGTTGGGTCAGATCCCGTTGCGTAACATCCCGTTGCGTCACATCCCGTAACACTTTTTTTCCGTTGCGTCGTTTCCCGGGACCCGTTTTGTTTCGTTGCGCCCCGTAACACATTTTTGCCACGTCGCGCTACAGTCGTTGGATGGAGTCAGAAGTCACAGACATTGCATGCTGTCAGAAGTCGGACGTTGGATGGAGCCTGTCATCCCACTACTGCACAAATGGTAAGGACAAGATTGATTCATTTTTTAGTAACCATTTGTTTTCTTTTTTACATGAAGCCAAAGACGTGGGATGGAGTCAGAAGTCACAGACGTTGGTTGTAGCCTGTCATCTCAACACTGCACAAATGGTAAGGACAAGATTAATTTAGTATGCTCCACTTTCACAAAGTGAAGTGGGGTATATATTGTAATCACCTTGTCTGTAACATAGCCTCGTGTCCCATAACAAATGTGTGTTCCATCGCCACGCGTCTCGTAACACATTTGTTTGTCATGTTGCGTCAGATCCCGTTGCGTTACATCCCGTTGCGTCACATCCTGTAACACTTTTTTTCCGTTGCGTCGTTTCCCGGGACCCGTTTTGTTTCGTTGCGCCCCGTAACACATTTTTGCCACGTCGCGCTACAGTCGTTGGATGGAGTCAGAAGTCACAGACATTGCATGCTGTCAGAAGTCGGACGTTGGATGGAGCCTGTCATCCCACTACTGCAAAAATGGTAAGGACAAGATTGATTCATTTTTTAGTAACCATTTTTTTCTTTTTTACATGAAGTCAAAGACGTGGGATTGAGTCAGAAGTCACAGACGTTGGTTGGAGCCTGTCATCTCAACACTGCAAAAATGGTAAGGACAAGATTAATTTATTATGCTCCACTTTCACAAAGTGAAGTGGGGTATATATTGTAATCACCTTGTCTGTAACATAGCCTCGTGTCCCATAACACATGTTTGTTCCATCGCCACGCGTCTCGTAACACATTTGTTTGCTCCGTTGCGTCAGATCCCTTTGCGTTACATCCCGTTGCGTCACATCCCGTAACACTTTTTTTCCGTTGCGTCGTTTCCCGGGACCCGTTTTGTTTCGTTGCGCCCCGTAACACATTTTTGCCACGTCGCGCTACAGTCGTTGGATGGAGTCAGAAGTCACAGACATTGCATGCTGTCAGAAGTCGGACGTTGGATGGAGCCTGTCATCCCACTACTGCACAAATGGTAAGGACAAGATTGATTCATTTTTTAGTAACCATTTGTTTTCTTTTTTACATGAAGCCAAAGACGTGGGATGGAGTCAGAAGTCACAGACGTTGGTTGTAGCCTGTCATCTCAACACTGCACAAATGGTAAGGACAAGATTAATTTAGTATGCTCCACTTTCACAAAGTGAAGTGGGGTATATATTGTAATCACCTTGTCTGTAACATAGCCTCGTGTCCCATAACAAATGTGTGTTCCATCGCCACGCGTCTCGTAACACATTTGTTTGTCACGTTGCGTCAGATCCCGTTGCGTTACATCCCGTTGCGTCACATCCTGTAACACTTTTTTTCCGTTGCGTCGTTTCCCGGGACCCGTTTTGTTTCGTTGCGCCCCGTAACACATTTTTGCCACGTCGCGCTACAGTCGTTGGATGGAGTCAGAAGTCACAGACATTGCATGCTGTCAGAAGTCGGACGTTGGATGGAGCCTGTCATCCCACTACTGCAAAAATGGTAAGGACAAGATTGATTCATTTTTTAGTAACCATTTTTTTCTTTTTTACATGAAGTCAAAGACGTGGGATTGAGTCAGAAGTCACAGACGTTGGTTGGAGCCTGTCATCTCAACACTGCAAAAATGGTAAGGACAAGATTAATTTATTATGCTCCACTTTCACAAAGTGAAGTGGGGTATATATTGTAATCACCTTGTCTGTAACATAGCCTCGTGTCCCATAACACATGTTTGTTCCATCGCCACGCGTCTCGTAACACATTTGTTTGCTCCGTTGCGTCAGATCCCTTTGCGTTACATCCCGTTGCGTCACATCCCGTAACACTTTTTTTCCGTTGCGTCGTTTCCCGGGACCCGTTTTTGTAAGTCGCTTTGCGTAACCCATTTTTATTATACCCCACTTTTCTTAAAGGGAAGTGGGGTCTAATGGGGCTTTAAAGGAATCACGTTGTCCGTAACATCGCGTCGCATCCCGTAACACATTTTTGTTTCGTCGTGCCTCGTAACACATTTTTGCCACGTCGCGTTACAGTCGTTGGATGGTGTCAGAAGTCACAGACATTGCATGCTGTCAGAAGTCGGACGTTGGATGGAGCCTGTCATCCCACTACTGCAAAAATGGTCAGGACACGATTGATTCATTTTTTATTAACCACTTGTTTTCTTTTTTACATAAAGTCAAAGACGTTGGATGGAGTCAGAAGTCACAGCAGACATCTGTCCATTGCCAGCCTGTCTTTCAGATTCTAAATCCGTCCATTGTAAAACATATTTGCATTTATTACAGATTTTACTTACGTCTTCACCAGCCTGACCTTTCCAGATTCTAAACCTGTCTTCATTGTAATACGTATTTCCATGTCTTTCAGATTCTACGTACGTTTTCAACAGCATGTCTTCCAGATTCTACATCTGTCAATTGAAATACCTATTCGTCCGTCTTCCAGAATCTACATCTCCAGCCCGTCTTCCGGATTTGTCATCTCTGGGAGCTCCATTTGTAAGTGAGAAAGTGTCAATTCTTACGGATGGCGGAACGTATACATTACCGGTTATACCAAGGAAAATGTGGGTGGTCTGCTTCCACCACTGAAAAATCGACTATCAATATGTCCATTGAAATACATATTCTCCCGTCTTCCAGATTCTACTACATCCATCTTCACTGTAATACATATCCAGTCCGTCTTCTGTGAGAATGTGTCAATTCTTACAATGGAGGGAGGTATACAGTAATACTGGTTCTACCCCGTAACACATTTTTGCCACGTCGCGTTACAGTCGTTGGATGGAGTCAGAAGCCACAGACATTGCGTGATGTCAGAAGTCGGACGTTGGATGGAGCCTGTCATCCCACTACTACAAAAATGGTCAGGACACGATTGATTCATTTTTTATTAACCACTTGTTTTCTTTTTTACATAAAGTCAAAGACGTTGGATGGAGTCAGAAGTCACAGCAGATATCTGTCCATTGTCAGCCTGTCTTTCAGATTCTACATCCGTCCATTGTAAAACATATTTGCATGTATTACAGATTTTACCTACGTCTTCACCAGCCTAACCTTTCCAGATTCTAAACTTGTCTTCATTGTAATACTTTCAGATTCTACGTACGTTTTCAACAGCATCTCTTCCAGATTCTACATCTGTCAATTGAAATACCTATTCGTCCGTCTTCCGGAATCTACATCTCCAGCCGGTCTTCCGGATTTGTCATCTCTGGGAGCTCCATTTGTAAGTGAGAAAGTGTCAATTCTTACGGATGGCGGAACTTATACATTACCGGTTATACCAAGGAAAATGTGGGTGGTCTGCTTCCACCACTTAAAAAACGACTATCATATATAGCCTAATATGTGCTGAACATTAAGTAAAACTCCATTCAACCAACCAGATTCTACATCTGTCCATTGAAATACATATTCTCCCGTCTTCCAGATTCTACATCCATCTTCACTGTAATACATATCCAGTCCGTCTTCTGTGAGAAAGTGTCAATTCTTACAATGGAGGGAGGTATACAGTAATAATGGTTCTACCCAGGAAATTGAGGTATACAGTAATACTGGTTCTACCCAGGAAAATGTAGGTTGTCTGCATCCACCGCTAAAAAACGACTGTCATATATAGCCTAAAATGTGCTGAAAATGACGTAATACACCATTCAGCCAACCAACCAGCCTGTCTTCCAGATTCTACATCCGTCTTTGCTGTATTACATCACCAGCCTGTCTTCCAGATTCTACATCCGTCTTTGCTGTATTACATCACCAGCCTGTCTTCCAGATTATACACCCATCTTCGCTGTTATAAATCTGGATCCAACTCATCTTCCAGATTATACATCCATCTTCGCTGTAATACATCTCCAACCCGTCTTCCAGATTTAACATCCAGCTAAGCAGAGCTCTAGATAAGCTGCGTATCTGCATAATTTATGCTTACGCAAATAAATGAACTAGACGCAAAAGATTTTGTTCTATAAGAAAAACAAAAACATTTCAGTGCGTATCGAAACATAAATATACAGTGTTAAAAATTGTGCCGATCTACATCTTCTGAAATCATGGTTAGTATCTAGAGCTCTTGCTAAGGGTGTCCGGGTAGCGCGCACTCTTTCCATCAATGCAACCCGGGTTAGTTGCCCTGTCTCGGTGTTGTTATTGAGAGTCGCCCGCTCGTCGGACACGTGGGTTTTCTCCGGGTACTCCGGTTTCCTCCCACAGCATGACAGCGCGCTGTCATGTTATCCGCGCTGTCCTCAAGAAGCCGGAAGGTTGGTAAATGGTTGTAATATAAAACGTAATTATGCTTTATATAACAACAAGTCCTAGTCACACCTCCTCGTGGTACCAACTGGTAACTATGGATTCTCTAATCAGAAAATCTATAGGCTAAGGTGACGGGTCGCAATTCAAATATACACACTAATTATATTCCAGTTTTCCAAATATATATATACTTAAGCGCAAAAGAAACGCAACTCGGGAATTTCCGCTATATATATATACTGCACACTTAAATCGACATAATATTCCAAAGAAATCCCAATATGTTTTGTAAAAAAAATATTGCAGTTAATTAGAGAAAGGACACAACTGTGATGTTGTAGACGTTTTAATCACAGTACACGTTGTAACAAGAAATTCATAAATGTTGAAGTTCCTCTTTGAAAAACTGAGTCAGTTCAGTACTGTATTTAACGTAAAGAGTTTGCAAAAGTTTGCTCTTATGCTTGAGCCAAACGCGTACTCTGTCAATAATGAAACTTTAAAAGGAATACTATTTGCTGTATTATGTGTTGTTTTAGTTTTTTCTGAAAGGAAAGGTCTTACGTAGCCATGTAACATTCGATTAACATCAGCATATTGGACATACACTATTTAGCGGAAATTCCTGAGTTGCGTTTCTTTTGCGTTTCAGTATATGTGTTAAAAAATGCACCTAAATATGTTACCCTGTTAACTGAATTTAAAAACTCTCACAACTATATTTTAATTTTTCTCAAATGGTTTATTTTTGAGGAATGTATGGTACGTATCACAGGAAGTTGCATCTGTTGATTACTACCGTCTGTTATTATAACTGCCATAGACCTACAAACAACTCTAAAATAAAATACAGCACATGGCCAATGTTTGTGGGAACTTGACCCATGAACTAGAGGGCGGAGCTAGAAAGTGTATGTCAGAATTATCGATTCCTTTAGGTACCCTTTGACTGTCATTCAACCTCTGCAGCATGCTAACTCGCTTGTAACATAGCCTGCAAGATGAACGGCCAGGTACGAGCCCGTATCAGTCATTAATCAGGCAACCTTAGTACAAAAGGACCTGAGGGTTCGAGTTAGAAGGAAACAAAAACAAGATTGCCATGTGTCCTTTAAAATTTACGGTGCTAGAGAGCAATAATGAAGCAAACTGTAGTATATTTAAATAATTCAATAGCCATGACTCTGGTTATGATTTGATATATCTAGTTTTCGAACTTGTCATAACTTTTAATAAGGTAAGAATCCTGCCAAAGACTGTTCAAGATAAGATGAATAATTAAGGAGCTAGAGTGTTCACAAGACACATAAAGCATTTTCAATAAATTAAAGGCAGTATATATACAGCCGCTCTTGTTAAATTATGCCGTAAAGTTATCGCATTTTAAACGCTCAATTGACAAGGTTTTTTATATATACTGAACAAAAAATGTTTAGCACCACTTTATTAAACATATGAACATTGCTATAATTGTTTGAAGATATTAAATATTAGGATTTGATTTTCTAAATAATTTTGTTATTTTATTATCTTCTAACGAAGTATCAGAATTACCTCCAATGTATTAAAAACAGCATATTAGACATTGACAAGAATTGTCCCTTAGAACTGTCATTGTTTAAAAACCGCTGAAATGTGTTCAACGAAATTTTAAAATTACCTCCCTTTTCATTGAAATGAGAATTATTTTCGATAAACCAGTAGCCTAGGAACGCCAGGGTGAACCAGTCTAGACACGATTCGGCCAGCAACCATCTTTTATCATGCAGATATGCACTTTTCTGCCTAATAAAGGAGTGACCTATTAAATTTTGCTTTATTAGCCACTGACCAATAGAGCAAATCAATGCGGAATCCCTCGGCGTTTATTGTACGTAACGTTATCTGACGTCATGCACGTAACGTTGCCTGACGTCAAAAAACAAACAAAAAACAACAACATGGCGACGTCCTCGATAAGCGTACCATTCTAAGAAATAGGTAATAATAGTAATTCATACAGAAAATATGGATAATCTACATGATAAATAGAATATTATGTCAGTGCCTTTTACTATCAAGTTTATTAGGCTCGGCACGAAAACGAAGAATGGCTCGGCAGAGCCTCGCAATTCTTCGTTTTCTAAGCCTCGCCTAATAAACTTGATAGTAGAAGGCACTGTCATAATATTCTATATGTATTCGACGAATCTACATATTGAGTTCCTATTTGTCTAGATATAAGGAATCTTTATCCAAATGCTAAGGAAAATAGGAAATATGTGAAGACCAATGTTTCAACTATTTAAAAAGAGTCGAATTTTTAAACGGAATGTAATATTTATGACCAATAATGGTGGATTTCATTGGACGTTTTGGTGAAGAAATACATATTTTTTTTCGTTCTGATTAACACGCTTAAAACAGTAATATTAAAATGGAAAACACGAGTAAGTACTGCTTTACTATAGACTTATAGGTGCTGTAAGTTTGTCTCTGTTCCACATTGCATTTCTAAACATGAATTTCTGGAATAAAATATAACTCAAATTTACTATTAAATAGTCGCTTAGGCCGCCATTTTGAAAAAAACAACAACAAACTTTTTTTTTCGGTTTGTGTTTTTCTACCTGTTAATATATGGCTCGTAACTGCGTAAGCATGTCGCATCATAGGATGTTTTTTCTCTGTGAATACTTGCTTTATTTTTTGTGTATTCATCCAAAGTAATAGATCGAATTGTTGTTTATCATACTTTGCGCACAATATGACCTATGTGTGTCGACGTGCCGTAAAACACCATTCATTCATTCATACTTTTATGTCTGAAATTTCAAATTATGACTTAAGTTAAAGGGAATTTATAGCTAGTATATACGATCAAAAAACAAGGCTACAACAATGTGGGGTGGGGTTGGGAGCCCAACATAAGTATGTGTAAGAATTGACCAAAACTACACAGAAATATGTAAAAAAAAAGAAGTTTTGAGTGGGGTGCAGGGTGGGGGTGGGAGAGAGGCGGGGGTGGATGGTGGGGGGAGTGGGGGTGGTGAGTGCAACATATATGTGTAAGAAGCTATGTAATAATTCACCAAAACAACACAAAAATATGAAGGAAAAAAAAATCGAGTTTGAGTGGGGATGGGGGTAGAGGTGTGGGGTGGGGAGGGCAACATGTGTAAGAATGGACTAATACAACAAAGATATATGGAAAATAAATAAATATGTAAAACAAAAAAACAAAAATTCAAGTGGGGCGGGGTGGGGGGCGGGGAGGGGTCAACATATATGTGTAAAACTGACTAAAACAACAAAGAAATATGTAAAAAAAAAAAAGTTTCAAGACTAGGGTGGGGTGGGGGTGAGAGGCGGGAGAGGGTGTGTGTGTGGGTGGGTGTGTGTGTGTGTGTGTGGGGGGGGGGGGGGGGGGGGGGGGTTAGGGGGCAATATATATGTCTAAGAACTGACAAAAGCAACACAGAAATATGTAAAAAAAAAAAAAGTGGGGGGGGGGGGGGGGGGGGGGGGGGGGGGGGTGATTGGGTGAGAGGCGGAGGGATGGGGTGGTGGGGGCAGGGAGGGTTGCAACATATATGTGTAAGAATTGACTAAAACAACACAGAAATATTTAAAATAAATAAATTAAAAAAAATCAAGTGTGGGGCATGGTGGGTGGGGTGATGGGGTGAGAGGCGGGGGAGGGGGGTGTGCGGGGAGTATTGCAACATATATGTGTAAGAATTGACTAAAACAACACAGAAATATGTAAAAAATAAATAAAGGTGTGGAGGGGAGTGGGTGCGGGGGTAGAGGGGGGGAGGAGGGAGCCCATTGACCCAATATGGGTGAAGTAATAAGATGAATAATGCTATAACAAATCCCAAACCAAAATTATAGATATATACATGCTTACATGCAAACCCAGATCTGCATTTATTGCCCATTTTATGGGCCATCACAATTTGGGTTCCATGGGAGCCCAGAATTTGCAGAAGACAAAATTACTTATCCAACCCTTTACAAAATACTGTAAGGAAACCAATCCTAAAATTTAGTTCAGCTAGGACAAAAAATGTAAGAGATATAGACCTGTAAACACAGCTTACACGCAAAATTTGATGTGAAACAGACATATTTTAAGGGCTATCTGAATTTGGGGTTCCATGGGAGCCCAGGGGTTACAGGAACCAAAATTACTAAAGCAGCCCTTACGATAATGCTATAAGGAAGCTAATGGCCAAATTTGGTTGTGCTAGGGTAAGAATTGTAAGAGATATAGACTTGTAAACACAGCTTACACGCAAAATTTGATGTGAAATGGAGCACATTTTATGGGCTATCATAATTTGCGTTCCATGGGTTACAGGAACCAAAATTGCTTATGCAGCCCTTAAGATAATGCTACAAGGAAGCCCATGAACAAATTTGGTTGTGGTAGGATAAGAAATGTAAGAGATATAGACTTGTAAACACAGCTTACACGCAAACCTTGATGTGGGACGCCGACCCTGGGGTGATTACATAAGCTGTCTTATTCTTCGAATAGTCGAGCTAAAAATAACAAAAACTACCGCTATGTAAATTTCACTTAACCCTTAACCCACTAAGCACGATTATAATAACCTTTGGGTTCATTGTAAACCCAGATCAGCCTGCGAGTAATTCGCACATAAATGGAATGGTCTTAATTCAAAGAACGAACAGTCCATTATATATATGTAGCGGGTTAAATGTTAAGCTTGTCTAAACATGTAATTTCGAGAAGTTTTATTCAGGCATTGAAATTAGCATCTCAAGTTATCAAACCAGTCTCATGTTGACTTTAAAACCTACTAGCATATACAGTGTTGTTTTTCTAAAGTTATATATATGTGGTACCGAATAACGATATCACTTTCTGTACCTGGCATTCCCAGTGGCAAAAAGTATGGGTTCTTTCGCAACTGGAGTGAAAAAATTCCCAAATAAATAAGTTTGTTTGAGTGAATCTAGGATTTATTTTCATCGAGAAGTGAGAAAACTTATATTTTCACGAGTGCTTCTGCACGAGAGAAAATATTTGAGTTTTCTTAATTTGTGATGAAATAAATCCTATATTCACGACAAACCAACAAATAGTCTATTTATTTATTATATACTCACAACCTGGAAATGTATGCAGAAAAAATATAATGCGCCAAAACAAACGTAAACAGTTGCATGACATCATTTTAGTGAAAATATGTTATAAATATACACTATGAAAATATAAGGTTTTATATTAATCATAAAATCCACAATTTCACTGGAAAGTATATAAAAAAAATAGAGTGAAACTTTAAACAGAAGAAAGGGGAATATTCTCTTAGGTGAGAGTATGAAATACTACAAGCGAATGTATACATGGTAATGTGTTTGCACAGTATTTAAGCATACAATATTGCTTTTGGATAGTGAAAAATTCCCTAATTTGAGGCGAAACAACGCAAATTTTTCTAATTGAATCAGTACCGGTACCATTCCCAAAATGGTGAAAAAAATCAGATATAATTTAAACACATGTAAAGTGTTGATGTAAAAAAATGTAAAGTGCATGCCCCGCCGTCTAGCCCCCGCCCCACTCCTCTCCCTAATCCGAGCCTTCTCTGACCTTAGGCCAAAAAAAATATACCTGTTTCCGGTGGCCCGACTGACCCTTTTTTTAACGGGCCGACCCTAAACTTTTTATGAAAAAAAATTAATATAAAAATATTTGTGCTGAACAATGATTTATCATAATATATCGAGGTAAACTGACATCACAGAGAAACTTTCATCTGTATCATCAACTTGTATGGGGTTTATGAGATAAATACATGTAGAATCTCACAATATATTGCTCCAAAAAAAACAAAGGGAAAAAATGCCTACATACCACTCTATTTTTTTTAGAGCACAGGGGCGGATCCAGGATTTCAGCTTAGGGGGGGAGGAGGGGGGAGGGGGGGGGGCGTAAGATTTTGGTCAATTTTCGGGTCCCTCATAAAGCCATTGCGGTAGTGCATTGATAGGGTAAAAAAGTCCGTTTTCAAATAAAAGGATTTTACAATGCGTTAATTAAACCACTCATTAGCCATTACATTATGCGTCGAACGAGCGCAGCTAGCGAGAATTTTTTTTATACTGAAGGCGTGCATCGAAATTGTTTGATATTTTATCTACAGTAACATGGACATGCATGTATGAATAAAAAAAGTCCGTTTTCAAATAAAAGAATTTAACAATTTGTTAATTAAACCACACATTAGCCGTTATACGTCGAGCGAGTGAAGCGAGCGAAGAAAAAAATTATACTGAGGCAGTGCAACGAAATTGTTTGATATTTTATCTACAGTAACATGAACATACATGTATGAATAAAAGTCCGTTTTCAAATAAAAGGATTTAACAATGTGTTAAG
>JAWPHD010003141.1:0-227346 GCA_037043455.1 Cyrtodaria siliqua | reverse complement strand
ATGGAATGAAATGAAATGGGTAAAACTATATGCTACCAATCTATACCTGGTATGGCAATATACTTATATTGATATATTTAGAACAAATGAGCGATGAGAAAAACATTTTACCCTGTAGTTCCTCATGTAGTAGGTAAGTGGATTGTATCCATTCTGTACTGACAACATACCATATGCAACCTGTGCACGCATGCACGTGGTCTTTTCCCTAGGTAAATAAATAAAACCAGTTTTAGAATTAGAAATATAATATTTCCTAATTCTCCTACATTTAATTTGAATAATTCCATTGTATTTTAGTAACACGTTGAAAACCCAGCACAAGGAACATTTGTAAAAATCGAACAGTTTCTATAACAGGTGCAAATCGCGATAAATAACGAATACATTGATGGTAACAGTTCACACTTTATCGTACTACAGTTACACTACGTTCTGAATATACACATATCAAACTACAATATGTTTAAAATAGTTCTTCATATCCTATATTACGTTTAAAATCGCATATATCGTACTACACTACGTGTGTATACCAATTTAGTTATCTACACATTGTAATACACTAGGTTGGGGACACATTTGTACTAAACTAGGTTTGGGACACATTGTACTACACCTACGTTTGGGGACGCCAATTGTACTTCACTACGTTTGGGACGCATTGTAACTACACTACGTTCGGGACGCATTCTATTGTACTACACTACGTTTGGGACGCATTTGTACTCCACTACGTTTGGGACGCATTGTACTACTCACTACGTTGGGACACATTGTACTACACTACGTTGGGACGAATTGTACCTACATAAGTTTGGGACACATTGTACTAAACTACGTTTGGAACGCATTGTATTGTACTACAACTACGTTTGGGACGCCATTGTACTACACTACGTTTGGGACGCATTGTACAACACTACGTTTGGGATGCGTTTGTACTACACCACGTTTGGGGAACGAGTTGTACTACAATCGTTTGGGACACCTTGTACTACACTACGTTTGGGACGCATTGTATACACTACGTTTGGGACGCATTGTAATACACTACGTTTGGGACGACATTGTATTTGCACTAAGTTTTGGAACGCATTGTACATACACTACGTTTGGGACGCATTGTATTACACCACGTTTGGGACCCGTTGTACAACAACTACGTTTTGACGCATTGTACTACACTACGTTTGGGACGCATTGTACTACACTACGTTTGGGACACATTGCTTACTACACTACCGTTCGGACGCATTGTATTGTATTACACTATGTTTGGGACACATTGTACTTTACTATGTTTGTAGGCACAAACGCACTACACAGTATACCACAATTTTCCTTTGCAATAACTACGTTTGTACGCGTACTAGATTATGATTAGAATCACATATATCGTAAACACTATGTTTGGAGTCAATTGTCATACTAGACTAATAGTACGTTTGGACACGCGCACTAATTCTGTGAGTATCTTAAGTTGATATGTCGTGTTTCGAAATTTCTTGTCTCAATTTAACATGGATCATATATAACAATTTGTAAATCTAAAATGCACTTGTTGAATCACACTCAATTACCATAATTTGTCATTTGAAAACCCAACAGCAATTTGCTCTTGTTTAGCAGCAAACATCTCGATAACAAAGTATCGCCTTGCGCTCTGTAGTCATGGCAGCTGTACAATCACTTCCGGTGCAAGTCCTAGGATATAGGAAGCAGCCCTTAGTCTACCCCGCCTGCGCCCAGTCAATATCTTCCATGTCAAGGTCTCCTGTTCCACGTGAGGTGGTACATACGCAAGAGGTGTGGTACTTTTTAGGAGTGGGCTTCTCTGGTCAATCCAGTAAGTCGTAAAATCAGCCACTACCATATACCTGAAGCAGGTAAATATGGAATAAATAAGCAAGAAGAATTGAACCTTTTTTTTTTATTCGCTGAATAACGACACTGAAGCATTTGCAGAATCGAATCTTTTGAACACCGACTGATCAGAAAAGGTAGCGCTATCATTATATGTGTATTATAGTATGGGAAGTAACATCAAGATAAACAAGAGCTGTCGGAGACAGCGCAGCTCGACTATTCGATTTTTCAGAGAATAAATACATTAATAGCTAGTACATACCATCAGAAAACAAGGCTAAAACAATGTGGGGTGGGGTTGGGGAGGAGGTGGTGTGGGGGTTGGGATGAGGGCAACAATTTGTGTAAGAAGCTATGTCAGAATTGACCAAAACAACACAGAAAATATGTAAAAAAATAAGTTTTGAGTGGGAGTGGGGGTTTGGGGTGGGGTAGGAGTGTGGGAGATGCGGGGTTGGGGTGGGCAGCATAAATGTGTAAGAAGCTATGTAAAAATTGACCAAAACAACACAGAAATATGTAAAAAAATAATAAAAAATATTCAGTTTCGAGCTGGGGGAGGGTGGGGTTGGGGGGGTGGGGTGGGGGAGAGGGGCAACATAGCTAGCTCTGTGTAAGAATTGACAAAAACAACACAGAAAAAATAATTAAAATTCGAGTTTTGAGTGGGTGGTAGAGGAGAGGCGGGAGTGGGGGTTGAGGGTGGGGGAGAGGTTGGGGAAGGGGTGTGTGGAGGGGGGGGGGGAGGCAACATATATGTGTAAGAAGCTATGTAAGAATTGAACAAAACATAGCAACACAGCTATGTGTAACGAATTGACAAAAACAACACAGAAATATGTAAAATAAAATAAATTAAAAAAATCGAGTTTCGAGTGTGGGGCAGCTGGGGTGCGGTGCGGTGGGAGCGGCAGGGGGCAACATATATGTGGAAGAAGCTATGTGTAAGAATTGACACAAACAACACAGAAATATGTAAAAAAAAAAATATATATAATAAATATTCCAGTTTCGAGTAAGGGGCGGGGTGTGGGGGGGGGGGTGGGGGAGGAGTGGGGGTTGGGGGGGATGGGCAACATAGCTCATTGTTAGAATTGACAAAAACAACACAGAAATATGTAAAAAATAACAAGAAATCCGTGGACTTAAAAATAAAAAGGTCAATGATGCTTAAATGAAAGTCTGTAAACATTTAGTAACTAAAAACAATCGAGTTTGCCGCTTGCTGAGTTGACATTTAAGTGCATTTGTTTAAAAACAAAATGCCATTCTATTAAAAACAAGAGGCACAAGAGGGCCTGTGGATGCTCTACTGACTAAAACGGCTCTTATATCAAGGGTTGTCGACATAAAATTTCCATCAAACAATGCAAAAACAACAGGGATATGATGGCCTTAGATCGCTCACCTGGTAATCATGGGCAAGAAGTCTGCTGTGTCGAGTCTGGCATGGGCATTTTTTAATTTGTCCCACTTTCTTCTATGAATGAAATTTCATAAAAATGGGTTGGGTGGTGCGGGTGGGGGGGAGTTTATATTAACATTCTAAACAAATATGGCAAAGATCAGATAAAAAATGAATTAACTACAGATTTAACAAAGGAAAATACAATAAAGCATTTTTCAACAAATCAAGGGCCATAACCTGTCGTTACTTACTAGATCTAGCTGATTTTCGAACTTGTCCAAAATTTCGTTGATATACCATGCTTTGCACAACTAGACATACTGAGGCTTCCTGCCAAATGTTGTAGAAATCAACAAGACGTTTAGGAGGAGTAGCGCCGACAAGAAATTTAAAGTAAAAATGTCAAAGTGCTATAACTCCGTCATAAATCAGCAAACTGGAACAAAAGCGCGACATGCACAACTAGACATCTTATCGATGCTTCCTGTCGAAATCCAACAAGGCGTTTAGAAGGAGTAGCGCCGACAAGAAATTTAAAAAAAATGTCAAGGGGCCGTTACTCCATCAAAAATCAACGAACCGAACGAAAACAAAAAAAAATTAAAACAAAAAAAAAATATCAAAAAGAAAAAAATATATCTAACATTAAAACAAAAACAAAAACAAAACAAAAATTGATACAAAAAAAAAATATATATATATATATATATATATCAAGAAGAAAAAAATATATATTTATTAAAAAAAAAATATATATATATAATAATAAAAAAATAAATAGGCAAAACATCTGGTAAAGATCAGATGAAAAATGAAAGCCCTATCGTATTAACGAGGTAAAATATAGCAATTTTAACTAAATCAAGGGCCATAACTCCGCTTTTATTGGTCCGATCTGGCTTTCATTGATATTATCAATCTGGTAAAGTTTGGTAAAGATCGGATGAAAAATGAAGGCCTTTGGCCAGTAGAGCTAAAAATCAACAGCTCCAAAAAGTAGGTCAAGGTCATAGATGAAATCCAGATATCAAAAAAAAAAAGATGCACTACCGAAGACACAACTATGTCAAAATGTTGGGGGGGGGGGGGGGGGGGGGATGGGGGGTGTTGAGGGGCAACATAGCTATGTGAAAGAATTGACAAAAAAAAACACAGAAATATGTAAAAAAAACAAATCGAGTTTCGAGTGAGGTGGGGGGAGGTGGGAGGTGGGACTGGGGGATAGGCGGGGGGTGGGGATAGGATTTGGCAACAATATGTGTAAGAAGCTATGTAAGAATTGACCAAAACAACACAGAAATATGTAAAAAAAACTAAAAAAAAAAAAAAAAAATCCAGTTTCGAGTGGGGGTGGGTGGGGTGGATCGAGTGGGAGGGGAGGCGGGGTGGGGAAGGGGGCAACATATATATGTGTAAGAAGCTGTGTGTAAGAATTGACTAAAACAACACAAAAATATGTAAACAAAAAAAATAGAGTTTCAAGTGAAGGAGGGTGGGGAGTGGAGGGAGGAGAGGCGGTGGTAGGGGGGTGGGGTGGGATGGGCAACATATATGTGTCAGAATTGACTAAAACAACACAGAAATATGTAAAAAAAAAAGTGTGGAGGGTGAGAGAGTGTGGGTGGAGGGAGTGGGGTCGGGGTGGAGGAGGGAGCCCATGCCCCAATATGGGTGAAGTATGAATAAGATGCATAATGCTGTAAGAAATCCCAAACCAAAATTATAGATCTATACATGCTGACATGCAAACCTAGATCTGCCTTTATTGCACATTTTATGGGCCATCACAATTTGGGTTCCATGGGAGCCCAGAATTTGCAGAAGACAAAATTACCTACCCAACCTTTTACAACCTACTATAAGGATACCAATTCCCAAATTTAGTTCAGCTAGGACAAGAAATGTAAGAGGTATAGACCTGTAAACACAGCTTACACGCAAAATTTGATGTGAAACAGACACATTTTAAGGGCTATCAGAATTTGGGTTCCATAGGAGCCCATGGGTTACAGGAACAACAATTGCTTACGCAGCCCTTACGATAATGCTATAAGGTAGCTAATGGCCAAATTTGGTTGTGCTAGGGTAAGAAATGTAAAAGATATAGATTTGTAAACATAGCTTACACGCAAAATTTGATGTGAAATGGGACACATTTTATGGGCTATCATAATTTGGGTTCCACGTGAGCCCATGGGTTACAGGAACCAAAATTGCTTATGCAGCCCTTAAGATAAGCCCATGGCCAAATTTGGTTGTGCTAGGATAAGAAATGTAAGAGATATAGACTTGTAAACACAGCTTACATGCAAGCCTTGATGTGGGACGCCGACGCCGACGCCAACGCCGACGCCGGGGTGATTACATAAGCTCTCTTATTCTTCGAATATTCGAGCTAAAAAAATGGTCGTATAGAAATCAAAGCACACAAACGCAATGGCACCGTAGATCCGCACTGTAACACAAACAAAGAGTAAATTAACTATACAATGAAAAACACAATACACAACAGAAAGAATGGGGAAGACAGGGACACATTTCATTGTATGATAATTTGATAGTTATGTCGAACCTCTGCATCTTATTTTATTTTTAAAATCATATTTCAGATTTTAATTTATTTTATTTATTTTTATTTATACTGATGATCCTTTCAACAAGCACTGCATTATTACTTACCCAAACCCTATCACCAACCTTCCTTAAAGCTGCCATCACCCTCTCCCAAACCCTACCACAAGGTAAAATATAATGTCCAAGAACCAGTTTAGACCCTTCGATATTGCGCAAATAAATAGCTATCTAGCGTGTTAACATTTGTTCATAAGCCAAGGCAGTTTCAGTCCCGAAAGAGAATGCCAATGACTGTCCACTGTTTAAATATAGTTAATGGACGCGAATGTTTTAATACACTTACTTGAAAATAATGTCTCCTTGATCGCTGTCCGGGGCCCTCCAGGAGAACTCGATTTTGTTCACCGTGTTATTGTTCTTGTGTGTTAGGACGACCTGATAAGAAACACAATCATCACAACGAAATAAGTATCTGGTGTAGTTGGTATAAACAATATATTAAAGAATATATTTAGGATAATTATTAACAATAAGTACATATGAAATGTAAGTGGTAAATCAAACTGTATTACCATCAATTTGTCATTTTAACATACCCACGGCAATTTGCTCTTGTTTAGCAGAAAATATCTCGATCACAAAATTGTCTCCTTACGGTCTGTAGGACACGGCATCTGTACAGTCACGTCCGGTGCACATTCTATGATAAAGGAAGCAGCCCTTAGTTCCCACAGATTTGTACCAGTCAATGTCTTCCGTGTTAAGGTACTCGCAATTTAGCGTTCGTTTCATGATTATTAAACCCATTGCAGATATATGTACTTACATCTTCGTCATAGACGCATCCTTGTATTTTAGCTTTCTCCTCCGAGAAAGTTGTAATAATGCCGACAGCTTTCTCCTGATCTGCGATGGTACGATGTGCCACAATCAGAAAGCCTTTAAACTGTTCATTGCTAGGCGAAGACAGTGTTACTAAAACAGAACACATACTGAGTGTATGTTTGAAGCAAAAAAAAAATAGTAATACTTCATATTATATTCTGTAAAAGAGTTAGACGTTTGTGCAGCCGTACCGGGATTCCTGACTGGTCTACACGGTCAGCCGCTGCTGCATCAATCTATAAGAACCGCGACATAACATCCTATACATTGGCATCCGTTTCCTGATTGTCAGAGACAGAAAATTGTACACGTGAGACTCGTGGGTGCAGACAGTGTTATATAAATCGTTGTAACCGTGAAATAGTTTTTCCTTGCACTAGTTTTACATTGTGCGCCGGTTGTGTTGCATTTGCTTCAAGTACAGTGTTTTCTAATATTGCTGTTGTGTTTTTAGTAATTTGTGATATGTATACGTCGATTAAAATGCTGTACTGGTAAAATGTTGGAAGAAATCCACTTACCCCTTATTTCCTGTGACGGCATGTATGTTTCACTGGAGAAGTAGATCTGGAACGGTACTGGTGAAATCTGGGGTTTGATTCCCTCGTGTGATGTATGATGCCCAAGGCATACACTCATCGGAGCCCAGCCGCATAGCAGTGCAGACCTAGAACATACACGTAAATAATTAATAGTTTAGTAGCACAATACACGCCAATTTGGCGTATTGTGAATAGTTCGCGTTAGAAGATGAAACCGGTTAAAATGTCCAGGCAATAATTTATTTGATGCTCCACCCCAACACCCCTCCCCTACCCAAACACAAACTCCTTAGTGTATCATGCATTCAACTATATATGCACGGCATTAAAATAAGTATTTCAACCCTTTTCTTATATAGGTTTGAGCTGTTTTAAATAGTGCAACAACCAGCTGTTTTAAATAGTGCAACAACCATTTTAAACATTGTGAAATTAAGATTCTACGATCTGAAACTGTTTACATGTGTATAGCTCAACCAAAGACTACACATGTATATGACCATTATTTGGTCTGAATTAAACAGATGTATCACACCACATGTGTAATCTACTATATATAAATCTGTGACTCTAGGGCAAATGTCTAGGATCATCATTTAAACTAACATGGTGGAGGACCATAAACCTAACTAACATGGTGGAGGACCATAAACCTAACTAACATGGTGGAGGACCATAAACCTAACTAACATGGTGGAGGACCATAAACCTAACTAACATGGTGGAGGACCATAAACCTAACTAACATGGTGGAGGACCATAAACCTAACTAACATGGTGGAGGACCATAAACCTATATATAAATGTATAGATATAGAACTTTAACTTTTGTAGTTTCAGAGAAGAAGATGTTTTGAAGAATTTTCTATTACCTAATAAATACTGAAAAGAAGATATCTGTTAAGCAACATACAAGAGAGAAAAGTAGCAGACTTGATTTTATTGAGTCAGTTCATGAGCGTTTATATTATATGGTGTAACGCTATGTAAAAGTGTGGGTCATATTTGACTCCAGGTTCGCAATTTGTAAAACTTGGTAGAGTACCATAAGCTAAAATAAATGCTAAATGCAAATATAAGAACTCCAGCTCTAGCACTCTTTGTTTTACAGAATATGCTTGTTAATGATTTTCCTATATAACTATACAAATGGTGACCCAGTTTTTTTTTAGCCAGGCTCTCCCATCCACACCCTAATCCCACCCCACCAAAACCCCAGTTTGTTTTGAATCATGTTTCAACTATAGTTATGCGAACCTTATGTATATACACACGACCGTTCTCCAGTAGTTTACGACCTGATTTATGACATTATTTGATTTATGTCATAAAACATTCACATATGCATCTGTAATGGTATGCAGAATGAGGGTACAGTACAGTACAGTATATTGTTCATGTCCATTTAATCTATATATACTTTAAATAATTTGAGAATACAATCTCTAATGACACAATATAAACGGCTTTCACCATCCAGGCCAACCCCAAAACTGGAGCGTCAGTTAATTAATTTTACGCATATTCAATCACGGATATTTTAAGAACCCGTTGAATAAACCTATACTTTATATCGGAACATACACATAATTGCACGACCTGAACACTTGAGTAGAGTTTTGTTGCATGGTTTTGTAGTGTACTTTTGCCGTTATTTGGCGTTGTATCACAGTTACCTGTTTAACTCAGGAAGCAACCCATTTTTGTGAATGCTGTGTACATGTTGTGAATTTGGCCGCTTCCATTCAACTTCACGGTGGCGATAGCATTTGACTTTTTGAACGGTTTCACGGCAAAGATAATCAACAAAGCGCCCGAACCATTTATGTTTATGCTTAAAACCTTAAAATGTAACGAATTTTGTTCAAATAAAGCGCATATACCAATACACATACCCATACACAGTGCGATGATTCCTCCAGTACTTTCTGATAATAGCTTTCCCAAGTATGTGGTAACGGTAACCCTGATAGAATAGCTATTGATTTATACAAAGATTACGAATATTAAAGTCATCACCTCGACTACAAACTCTAGGAAAATGAATACGTTGAGAAACACAGACCCCATAATAAGTTGCTCGGGGAACATCCCCATCAAAGTTGCATTCAGTTTTAAAGATGTATGTTACACCTCGGACCTCTGGCGAAAGCATGACTAGGTCATAATAAATTACAAATTGCTGGAATTTGGAAGTCCGTCCAATTTATCAAAATACCGGCACCTTTTATTGTCACTGTCTCAATATAGCTGTGTGTGGTTGAATGCTTAAATGTGGCCCACTCATATGAGCTATAATTGTATGTATGTTTGCGTCTATATGTAAATTGTGCCTCCAGACGAGTGGGTTATGATGTAGAGATACAGTTCATCAGCGTGTGTTGCAGCTATCCTTTTTAGGAAGTGAATGCATACGCTTGATTTCTGTGTATCTCGTCATAGCTAGGCGCCCTGCCGTAGTTTGTCCGAAGGTTGTCTGTCCTTGGTAGTTCTTGGTAGTTCACACATATTTCTCCCTATATATATATATATATATATATATATAATATATATAGATATATATATTAAAGAAGACTTGATTTCACTGATAGCTTATGACCAATTTATGGGGTGGTAATGGTCCAGTGCGATCGCCTCTGAATCATAAGGTCGTGGGGTCAAGCTCCGGTAGTGAATGTAGATTCATACATTCATCCATTGATAAGACTTGGTTTTCTTTGATTTCGCTTAGCAGTTAGACCTAAAGTTCTGCCTTGACAACCATTTACGATATGAACAAGTTGTGTTATGCTAAATAAATCTGACCTGTATTTTGGTTATATGTACTGTTAACGGTTGTACACAACCATTCTAATATAAACATACATAAGGAACGAAATATGTTAGTTTGTACTTTTCTCTAGAGGAATTTGTATTGTATATCGTCTTGTTCAGGCAATAAACATGTAAATGTTATGCCAGATAAAATAGTGAATTGAATTGAATATAAACATAATTATACATAGGCTTCTTGCGACGAATGACAAGTGACTAGTGACTAATGACTTGTGACTAATGACTTATTAGTAATGACTTGTGACTTATGACTTATTAGTAATGACTTGTGACTAATGACTAATGACGTTTGACTAATGACTTGGGAATAATGCCTCATGACTAGTGACTAATGACTTGTCACTTATGATTTGTGACTTGTGACTAATGCCTTTTGACTAGTGACTACTGACATGTGACTTATGACTAGTGACTAATAAATTATTAGTAATGACTTGTGACTAGTGACTTGTGACTAATGACTTATTAGTAATGACTTGTGACTATTGACTAATGACTTGTGATTAATTACTAGTGACTTGAACTAATGACCTTTGTCTTATGATTTGTGACTAATGTCACTTCATGTAATCTTGGGTAAACTTATGCTTAACTATGTAAAGAAAAATATAAACTAAGACAAGTACAACGGATATAAAACCAATCCTTAATGTTGACATCCTATCTCTCACCCACAAATCTGACACCCTCTTTTATTTGTAAAATGAATGTTTTAACGACTTAAACATATTTTGACTTGTACGGTTATTTTTTATAAATTTAACACTTATAACCCGAGAAAGACGTTATTTGAAAATTATTCGTAATTGGAGGGGCCATTTACGAATTCGCAAATGGCGTGTCGATAATTCGGAATTATCGAGTATTCGTAATTGGCGTGCTACATCGATACTTCAATGTCTTGAACGTCAACTGCCACTGGATTCAACCTCAAGTTCACCAATAGTGCGTGTTATCAACTGACACTCTGTATTCAACAGGATACTCTGCACACATATATGTACATTCCTGTCTTTGAAGCATTTATTTTAATATTTGTATATTGTGGATGTTGACAAGTCTATCTCTATGTATAATGTGGATGTTGACAAGTCTATCTCTATGTATATTGTGGATGTTGACAAGTCTATCTCTATTGAGTACTGAGGTTCTTGCAACTATCCAACGTTTATTTTTATACGCTTGTTCATATTCTCCGAGGAGGGTGCGTGAATATGGGGACGGTCTGGCGAGTACGGCGGGGCATACCCCGAGGATTAAACAGAAACGAATTTCTGTTAGGCGATTATGAGCTATTCCATATAATCTCCGTACTCATTCCCCCGCTTTAAGAAATGTATTTTAAGCCCAGAATACACCCCTAGTTTAAAACAACAACAACAGCAACAACAACAACAAATAATAGAAAAGCGTTTCTACAGACCCTGTCACGATCCCACCAGGAAAGAATGTACAAAATACCACCCTGGATCCCCTGGAAATCAATATATTATCACCTCCTCATAACACAATCTGAAAATATCCCCACCTCCCAATAACGGATTGAAAACATAAACAATATTAATAATGAAAAACAGGGTTCATCTCAAAAAAGATATGTACAGACTACGCCAAGATTACAAAAATGTATAAAAAAAATACCTCACCTAAAAATATGTGGGTTACTACCTTCTAAAAAAAAAGAATATAGGGAAACAAACTCGAAAAATTTCGAGCCACTCGAGCCAATATACCCCGTTTTTTTGTTTGTTACCCCATCCCACCCCACACTTCCCTCATGAAATTTGTGTACCCCACACACCACCACCTTCACGCACACACAACCTCCATTGCCCCCGCAAAAAAATTAAAGAAATTCCTTACCCCATTCTCACAAAACCACGAAAATACAACCCTCTTTGGGAGAAAATCTATTTTGTTCAAACTCTACCCCACGGAAGCCCTCCGGGCCCCTCCTTTCCTTAGGAGGACACCGGGTAGAGATTTGGTTTATTCACTCCAAATCAACAAATATCCTCTATTTATGTTTAGTGTTTACTCTACTTTTTAACCAATCAGATGGCTCAGAATTTCAAATACTTGCACCATTTATTCATGAATATTTTACTTAAAGCGCTCTTAGTGGTTTAGGGTGTGACCTATATAGAGACTATCGATAAAACCTATCGTAAACACTAAGCCGGATATAGTCTATGCAGAGAAATCTTCACCACTAAGAAAAAGCGGTCGGTCGCTACGCTCCCTCCCTTTCGGTTTCTTATGGTGAAGATTTTTCCTCATAGCCTCTATCTTTTTCATAGAATGGATTTACCTTGCCGTAATTTACGGCAATAGAAATTGGCATTTGACTGTCACTTGTTTGAGTGAAACGGGAAATGCGTAGTGAAGCAGTCTATATTTTAGCTCACCTGAGAACGAAGTGCTCAATGGTGAGCCAGAGTGACTACTCTTCGTCCGTCGTCCGTCCGTCATTTGTCGTCAACATTTAGCTTGTTTACACGATTACTCGAGCAATCTTAACCAAACTTGCACAGATTCTATATGACCATAAGATCTCGGACGAGTTCGATAATGGACAAGATAGGACCAATAACACCAGACATGGGCCCTGAATTAGAAAAAAATGCAATTTTACATGTTGTTAACATGATACAGGCCACATTTCTTGAGCAATCTTAACCAAACTTACACAGGTTTTTTTTTTATTGTTAAATTTTTGTATTATTATTTTAAATTATTATTATTATTTTTTAACTTTTTGTTTTGTTTTTTTAAACGCCGTTTTGGATTTGACGAAACTTAACAGAAAGCTTTGGTAAGAAATCTAATTGTGCATTTTGCTTTTTTTTCCCTGTTCGTTTATTTTGACGGAGTTTCGGCCCCTTGACAGAGCAATCTTAACCAAACTAACAGAAGTTGTGTATTCGCACCGTCCGTCAGTCCGTCAGTCATTCCGTCCGGCCGTCTGTCAGTCAGTCCGTCCGTACAATCGTGTCCGGTCAATAACTCTGACATTCCTGGACGGATTTTCAAAAACTTGGCACAAGTGCTCACCACAAAAAAGACGACCTGTCGCGCACAAAATCCAGGTCCATGTCTCCAAGGTCAAGGTCACACTTAGAAGTCGAAGGTCAAAACCACTTCGGGGGCATTTGTCACTTACAGTGACATGTCTTGTTTATTTATTTACTTTTTTATTATTATTATATATTTTTTATAATTATTACTTTTTTCCCCAGATCCCACTGGTAACGCCGGCCCGTTCATTGTTAAAATTTCCAAAATGTCCATTGTTTATTATTTTATTATTCAATCTTTATGAAACTTACTTAAAAGTGACAGGTTAAATGAGTCAACTTTTTATATGCAATGTTTGCAATTGAATTGGGTGTTGCGGGGGTATTAATCATCTTCAGTGATAGTTCTGGTTGATCGTGTTAACACGACAGAGGCCACATTTCTTGAGCAATCTTAACCAAACTTGCACAGAGTTTATATGAGCATAATATTTCGGAGAAGTTTGACAATGGGACAATACTCGGGTGAGCGCTATAGGGCCATCTCTTGTTTACTCAGTTACATGACTACAACTGTTCATTATTGTAATGAAGAATGTGCTACTATTAAAGACTCACTTTGCATATGGAATTATCAGTTTATACTCCAAATCTTTCTTATTAAAGTAGCTATCACACCAACAACAGGCAAACTATGAACACCATTTCTAAACTTACTGACGACGAGGAATATATAATTATACAACTTAATATTTTGAGAATGCAAACTCCACAGACACAATAAAAACGGCTTTAACCAGACATGCCAAACCCCAAAAATGGAGCGTCGAATTAAGAGTTACCAACTCATAATTCATTTTACACATATTCCATCACGGGTATTTTTAGAACCCGTGAATACAACTATACTTTTCATTGGTACATTTGTATTATTATATGACCTATAGGAACACCTGGACAGAGTTTTGATAAGCGGTTTTGTAGTGTATATTTTGCCGTTATTTGGCAGGTTAGTTTCTTTAAAATTATTTTTAAAAGCATACGTTAGTGCAAGTTTGTAAGAGGCCATGGTGTCCACGCCGGCCATTGTGTCCGCGGATACGATGGCATAGGCGTAGGAGGACCGATGGCATAGGAGGCCATGGTATCCGCAAGGCAATTGTGTCCGCATGGGATTTATATACATTAGATGTTCTAAAGGTATTATTGCGGGGAACGTGATGGTTTTCAAAGAGGTAAGCAACGTGTTAATGGAAGTCAAGGTTTTAGATGAAGTCGTCTATCGTACTCTCAATGTTTATTTAATTTAATTCAGTATGAACTCTATAAAACACGAACCTGTTTGATTATTAGAAATTAAGCGTTCCTGTTAATTCGACTTACGTGTAGAACTTGAGAGTTTTAAACCAGTCTCCCTTCTTGCGCCTCTTGCAATTAAGTATGATTAATTAGAACTACGAGTTGGCGTTGTTTAATTATCGTTTGTTTACGTGTTAGTGTTTATATAATAATAATAATAATAATAATAATAATAATAATAATAAATGCTTTATTTAATGATGGTAACTCAATCAATTTACAACAATTGTTCTCCCTTGAGACCATCAAATGAAGAAACATGTAACACACACACATGGTTAAATACATACAATATTATACAATTCTGAAGAGTTTTCTGTTGTAAATCAAAAGTCCCTATATATAAATCTTTTAAAGTTATTTTAAAGTACTTAACCAAATGCAAATTATCAGTAATGTGTACAAGTTAAAAATCATATAACTGTTATATTCTTCTCTTGTTAATGTATTTATGAAATCCATCTCCAATACAGAACTTCAAGAGGTCTAAATTTAAAAATTAAATACAACATACAGCCTGTTCATACATCCTTTTTTATGTCTACAGACCTTTCCACGAGAAAGCAAAAATCCAGAACAAAATAAATATATTCCTGCAACAATTCGGTGGAACAAAATCTGTCATTTCAAGAAGTTAGCTGTTTTACAAAGCCTTGATAGAAGATCAACCCAGTTTGCCAACAACAGGCAATCGCTCGGCGGTGATTGTCCTAGTAGCTATTAATGCGCTCTACTTAATATTCAGGGCTTAGTGTCGCGTGACCTAGGTATACACATTTTACCTAATATTATGACAAGAATTTGAACTGTAATATTTGCCTGTTGTTGACGGAATATGGACTTTAACATATTAACATATTAAAATGGCAAGCAAGTCAATCCCTACCTTAAATTAGCATTTTAACCATTGTTAAAATAATTTCCCTTATGCAAGACATGCATTCAGTTTTAATATGTTCAAACTTGTTCTACAAAATATTGTTTCATTATTCACGGAGTGTCTCCGTGGCCGAGGGGTTAACGGCGTTGCGTTGTACACCTTCTCGCCTCTCACCACTGTGGGTTCGAATCCCACTGGGAGCTCGATTTGCAAGTGTGGAAGTGCCGATTCTTGCGGGTGGCGGGAGGTACTGGTCCTACCCAGGAAAAGTGCGTGTTCTGCCTCAACCACAAACAAATCGACCGTCATATATAACCTGACATGTGTTAAAAATGAAGTAAAACACCACACAAACAAACAAATTCATTATTCACAAATTCTAAACTAGTGTTAGTTCTTCTTTTAAATGTTAAGTATGTTTGGTACAACACTAAATCTTGCATTATTGAGTTATGTTCGTTGTCAATTAAAGAAGAAAGAAAACCCCATATGAACTCATATACTTTCATACTATTTTAAACGGTCAAATATAATTAAATTCGAGGTAGTGATGAATACAAATAATGAACAAAAACTTAAGACGTTAAGTGTGTGTTATAGATATTGTCTTGAAAATTGTAACAACCTAGATATAATATGACTGTGTTGAAGTTACAAATTATGTCATACCAAGGGTAACCATAATAGTATATGTTTGTCGCTGAAGTACAAATACTTGGTAATTGGTAACTATTGATGTACACTTTTATAATAATGATTGAATTATTATGTTAAACTAGCTCTTCTCTCGTTGTTTGATATGTAAACTAACTAAATATAATCTATTTTTATAAAGTCTTTGGTATGACTCGGCCAGTGATTAAACACACGACCTCCCAAATGCGACCACGAGGCCATGCCGCACGTCGCATACTGCTACACGTAGGCATACACAGTATGTATCTCCCGAAATACAGCTGGGTACACCTAGGTTTACGGGTTAGTCACTATTCACACTTATTTGGGTTATTCTAAAATGCTCCAGCATACCGAATGCAACGAATGAATTACTACGGCATTTCAGTTTGATATTTCTTTTTCTCAAATTCTGCCTATTTTTTAAAAATGTTTATTATGCGTAAAATAATAGTTTAGCCCAGATAAACGTAGAGTCATTAATTCGGTCACAAGGTTAAATAATGTGTTCATGAACTTACCTTAAAAAAAATAAGTGCTTCAAAGTGACGTCGCGTTTTTAGTAAACATAAAAGGCGATGAATATGAGTCGTCAATCGTCCATCTGTAAAAAATCATTCATTCAAATGGTCCTGCATGAAAAGATATTTACATTAGTAACCTGAATGAAATCTTGTGACCTTTGGCATGGCATGTGACCCGGTGGATTATATTATCAGATTTTTGTGATATCGCCAACGGACAGCTGATAAAAAAAACACGTTTAAATGTTTCGACTGCACTTATATCGCGGCCGTTATCGCCAATTTTATGAATTAATTCATCACCATATTTAATTCAATGCAACTTGAAGTGATAATCTTCCTAGTATGAAGCCACCAAATCAAGCAATACACAATTTGATGCTTTTCAACAAATCCGGGGTGATATTTTCAGATGCGGAGCTTGAAGTTCGAAATTGAATCTCCTTCTTGTCGAGCCGCTTTAGCGAAACAAGATACATAAAAATAAAAGAAAAATGACGTACGTACGTCCGGGGTCCATTAGGGTGTCAAAACTAACGTATACAACTTTCAAACGTGGCCAGTGGGTCTATTTGGACATATACAGTACTATATACATTTTCATTAGATATTCCTATACAAATGTAATAAAAAAACTCATGCGTTACATGTAGACGATTTTTAATAATGGGTTAGTTTGTGGAGGCTTTGTTCAAGTCACATACCTGTAGTCGTCGATATGGAGATGATAGGAAGGTAAAGTGAAGAATTAAAAGATACTGTATGAAGACAGATAAATTTTTATTTGGTTTTAGGTATACATTATTATGCATGTTAAAGGGAACATATTCAAGTATTTTCAATTTAACGATTTACACCTGAGCAATTACAAAGGGAATTTCAGTGACCATGCTACAATATAATATAAAAGTCATATTTACTTAAATTTTACAAGTGATTATCATATGGGCCCTATTTATGTTCATGTTTTAGTTGTATTCAGGCTCAAAATCGCTTCGGAGTTGCCGTTAAGGCAATCAGCTTTGCATTTTAAATGATTATAAAAAATATTTAATTTCTTTACTTTTTTACTTCATTATAATACTCAAATATAAATGGGTGCCGAAACGTCTATGGTAAAAATTAAAATAGATGCCGAAATGGCTTGATACCGAAACGTCTAGGTTGATTCGTCTAGGTGTCGAAATGGTTTGGTGCCGAAACGTCCTGAATCGATCTTGATCACACAGACGCAAAAACTTGAGAATTGTCTGCATTTATTAATAAGCATTGTTCATGTACTGATCATTGGGACACTGCTTCAATTAGACTAATACACTATATACACAATAGTTTTCGTCTAGAAAAGAAACCGTTCACAAAAATAGATGCCGAAATGGCTTGATACCGAAACGTCTAGGTGCTGATTCGTCTAGGTGTCGAAATGGTTTGGTGCCGAAACGTCCTGAATCGATCTTGATCACACAGACGCAAAAACTTGAGAATTGTCTGCATTTATTAATAAGCATTGTTCATGTACTGATCATTGGGACACTGCTTCAATTAGACTAATACACTATATACACAATAGTTTTCGTCTAGAAAAGAAACCGTTCACAAATGACCTCCGTACCATATCCAATGTCAAGGACACAGAGCGATGTTGCTACCTATTATGTTTTACAAAACATCTTGGGATTTCTTTGGAATATTATGTAGAATTAAGTGTGCAGTATATACAGTATATAGCGGAAATTCCCGAGTTGCGTTTCTTTTTCGCTTCAGTATATATGTTTCCTCACTTAAAAGACAGGTGTATTGATTTGTCCGTCATTTTTATATTTGACCTTTTATCACGTATTTGTTCTAAAAGGCATAATTATGTTTAAGAGCTTTGAATTCGTATCCTTCAAGGACGAGTAATTTTGACTCTAATACGTATATTATATATAGGTTCTCAAATGAGATTCCATATACGATTTATGAAAAGAGTTATGAATTCATAACTTTCACATGACATCATCAAAATAATTTGACCAATCAGTGATCAATAAAATAAAAGACCTCCAAATTCTGATAGTGGGTAAACTCGGTGTTTATCGTTGGTGCTCAGCTGACTTCAGCCTTTTATAAAACTAGTTTGTAGTGATAATGATATTAAAAGCGTGGTGTGTACATCTATGTATCTTATTTTGGTTTTGTCCGATTTTAAAACACCAATATGGATACATTTAATTTAAATCATGGTTTAATATTTTCATTTTTCATATAGAGACTGAGGATAAATTCCAAGTAAACCCCTTTACTTTCACCTACTGAATATCTCAACCTACCGGAAGTTGTCCGGATGTGAAAGTTATGAATTATTCAAACTGTTACGAGCCTTAAAATAATTGATAACGAGTTTCATAAATACTATTCGGAATGTGGATGAGTTTCATACCCTTTTTATCCCATGTCATTCCATTCAAATATGTAAAAGAATAATTAATTACGTTAGACAAAAACCACCACTACGTCTGACAAGCGTCATACGCGACTATACGCCGCTGGTCATGGAATAGTCCTTGTGTGCAAAAACGTCATGTCACATGATAACGTTCGGTATCAAATAGTTCGTGTTTTACCTCTTTACAATAGTGCATTTTACGCTAAAAATATTATATACTAATGTAGATGTTAATTATTAATAATGAGTTGTTGGTAATTAGTAAGTTTATTACGTAGATTCGGATGAGTTATGATAAATAAAATAGTTTCAGTTAACAAAATGTACGTAGTGTTACAGATTTAATGAAGTTCATGCCCAGCAAATCAAAATCTGTCCAGGTTTTATTGCACATGTGTACATACAGTCGAATATGAAATGGGTGTCCTACACGGCTAACAATGGACGTTATGTGATACAATTTGCATTATCGAAAATGAGATTTGCTACTCAAAACTTTACCGTTTATTCTCAACAATTGTAAAGTCCCTATCCTGCCATCAACAGGCAAATTTTACAACAGATGTACACCGTTTCTAAACCTAAAGATTTTTAATATATATCTAATATAACTTATATATTTAGAGATTCCAAACTCTATAGACACAATATAAACGCCTTTAACCAACCAGTTAGAACTCATTTTAGACATATTCAATCAAAATATCACTGGACCAGAAATTGTTTCGCCCAAGATGTTCAAAGTGGTGGCTCTGATATTTTAGTTAGCACGTATAGAGTAGAATTTACAGAACAAAATAAACATCCTTTTTGAATTAGTATTTGCCTGTGGCATTCAATTATTTTGCTGAACTGAATGTGAAAACAACAGTTGGCGCATCCACTTGACTATTAAATATGTTTTATAATGTATATATGCACTTTTCTGCCAAACAAAGGGGTGACCTAATACATTTTGATTTATTCGGCACTGACCAATAAAGCCAATCAATGCGGAATCCATGACCTCTTAAAACAAACAAAAAACAACAACTTGGCGGCGTCCTCGATAAGCGTAACATTCTGCAGGGTGACTATACCACATGACCTATGACGTCATTATTGTTAATTCTTGAAGAAAAAAATTGTAAACATTCACCCACATTGAAAGCTTCAGAATGCGATAAGATATTCATTCCTTAACCATTTTCTATCAAAGAAAGCGCATTCGAACGCAAAGAATGTACGCTACCCTCGACTGATGTTCTTTTTTGTGAAGGCTGGTACTTTTCGAAAACACTTTGGAAAACTTCTGAAATGCACCAGAATTATTTGCTAATCCTTGAAGCGTACTATAATTTTGCGCATATTATGAACAAAATCCATGCATATACTCCGTTTTATCAAGAAAACTTCCACAATATTATTTCACATCAGGTAAGCGAAAGGGTTTTGGGTCGAAGAACCAGTTCGCAAGAATTGATTAATTTTTAAATTATGTTAATCCGTGAAGTCGATTATTTTATGCTAAACCGTCAAGTCATTGGTGTTGTCAATTATCTAAAACTTTATAAAACCTATGTTTTCTGGACAGATACGTAGTCCATGGTATATTCTATAATTGTTTTGATGATTTACGGAAATTAGCGAACCAGTCTCGCATTTTACGGAAATATACGAGGTTTTAATCGTTATATAGTCAATCGGAACTCTTCGCCAATTTCCGTACTCGGGAATAGTGGCAATCGGAACTCTTCGCCAATTTCCGTACTCGGGAATAGTGGCTCGGAGAGTATTCAATCGGAACTCTTCGCCAATTTCCGTACTCGGGAATAGTGGCTCGGAGAGTATTGGGTGCCGCTCAATGGTTTTTTGCATCAAAATGCAGCATTTGGTTCGGTTTTCGATTGTAGCTCTCCGCAAAATAGTGCTCTTCTATATAATGTTGTATTGATGAAAATATTGCAGATAAGTGAGTGATTTTGATCAATTTCTTGATATTTTATCGCTATGACCGATAAATTATACTTTTTAACAAAATAAATCCCGTAGTTGAAATCAAGACGTTTCGGCCCCAAACAGTTCGTTCGGTCCCAAACAGGTCGTTCCATATAATGACTGACAGTTTGGAAGCATTTGTTGGGTTTTCCAAATATATACTTTAATATTACGGTTGAATTGAAGGGAAAGGAGGAAGAGACATTGTAATTATGATTATATCATATTATGGGAGTGATTGTTTACCGTTTTGTCAGTCGAGAGTGATATGTCAGCTGCATGCATATATGAACTTGATATTGTATCAGTAAATCAATTAATAAAACTCTAAACAAAGAAAGATATGACTCATGAAGTCCATACTGACGTCCATGGCGTCCATGGTACTTGATATATTGTTAAATTACGCTTATATGGTCTGCAAGTATATATTTTTTCTCCAATCCACAGACATTAGGGTACACCTTTGACATGAGGGTTAGTTTATTGCAAGATATAGATCTTATACATATATCATCTAGTGAAAACATTCCAGATATCATATATTTAATATAAACAATATGAAAATAGTTTATTTAACACTATGTGATCAATGATTACATCATTTTATTTTATAAGGGCTTCTTGAAGCATCGAACATTTTTAAAATGTTTAAATTTCAATCGGAGGCTCTAGTGTGTTTTACAAAAGATGGTTTACAGGAGGAATAACTTTTATCAATGACATTTTAAACAAAAATGGAAATCTTTATTCATACATAGAATTGAATGAACACTATAATATACAGTCCAATTTTCTTGAATATGAAGGTATTATAACTGCTGTCAGGAATTATTTGGCAAACCTGAATATTGTGCATCTAGCCTGTAACAGCCAAACCCTATTCGTCCACTAATCCTATCCTTAATTCTACAAAATGAGAAAGGATGTCGAAACATATATGACATCATGATTAGAAATAATCCCAAAGCATTAAGTAAATGGAAAAATGAAGAAATGTTCCAAACTTTGAATTTGAAAGATTATATGCCTTACCTTATAAAATAACAAAAGATCCTAAGTTACCTTGGTTTAATTTAGAATCAACCATAGGATATTTGGAACAAATTACCTTTTATCTAAAATGAATATTATTAATAACGATATGTGCAGCTTTTGCAAAGATACACCTGAAACTATCCAACATCTGTTTTGGAACTGTGGAGCAGTAAAAGAATTCTGGTCAAAACTTCAAACTTATCTTACAGAAAAATGCAATACAGCATTCGTAACTTTAACAGAAACAGATATTTTTATTTGGAAATAGTAAATTTAATACTGTTTTGAGCAAAATCATCATGCAAGCAAAACTTTACATTTATCGAAACAAGATGCAACGTCAAATTCCACAGCTTAACCTTTTTAAAATGTATATAATATCTTTATACAAAGTTGAGAAACTAATCGCAAATAACAACTTAAAAATGAATACGTTTGAAACCATGTGTAGTCAATGCCTTGCTAGTATCATGAGTATAGAGACAATTAATTTGTTGATTTTTCCAGTATCAAACTGTAGCAAATAAACTTAATGTTTTCATTCTGGGACATGCAAAGCTTAGCTTACTAATTAGAAATAACATACCCTTGCTTAATAATTATATCTTGATCTTCCTTAATCAACCTTCTTGTTTTTTGTAGATTTTTTTTTTTATTTGGAAGTTGTGTATATTAATCCTTTAAAACTAACCTAAAACATTGTCCTTTGATAATGGATTTATATACAGATATATTACACAGTTTGGGTTATTTATTTTTTCTCTTTCCAAAAACAAAATATGAGAAAAAATCAGTGTAGCATGAAACAATGTTTATTTTTGATACTATAACATTAAAATTATCTGTGTAAAGCAAGTCTGTATGTATTGACAATGTGGGTTTTACACCGGGTTTTGAAACAAAAAAAATCTTTAGGGCTGGCATGGCGCAGTCGGTAGCGCGGCGGATTTGTAACCGGAGGCCCCAGGTTCAATCCTCCGTGGCGCCACTGAGTTTCGTCGGCGTGTTCTTGACCAAGACACTTTCCGTTAGCCTCGTCCGACGGATGGGGACGTAAACCGGGCAGTACCGTGTATCGGTCTATCCTCCGAGCACGTTAAAGAACCATAGGAATCTATTTAATAATAAGAGTAGGGCACGGTTCTCGGATTCCTATGTATCCTTCCCCTCTCTCTGGGGCAGCTCTAAATAACCTATACTGTGTTGATGAGCCGTTAAACAACATTCGTTTCAATTCAATTCATACATTTATTATTGTTTTTTCCCCATAACCTAGCACTAGTCCTTCATAATAAGACTTTGCATTTTGTATACCGTATTTCACATTTTTTGTCTTTATTTTGTCTTTTTATTTGTTAACTTTTTTTTTATTTTGCCTAAATGCGAACAGTAGTCAATTTAAAAAAATAAAGATCACAATAATGAAGATTAAACGTGAAAAAAGCTACTGTATGATATCTAAAAATGGATATATATTTACATAATTGTTATAAACTTCCATTCTTGCCCAGTGAAAAGATGGAGTTATTATTTTTCAACATTTCAATTAACAATTAACATGTCACCCGGTTAAAATGAGATACCGGTAATAAATATAATAACAGTCGTGAAAGAAAAGAATGTAGTTAGAAGAGTTTATGGATGTGTAAACGTCTTGAAAACTGGTCGACGTCACATGTTAGGTTTCATCCTGCGCTAAAACGACCACTCGTTAGTCTCTGTTTGGCTACCAAGATTTAAAGGGCAAAGGTCATAGCAAAAAGAGAATAATATGGACAAAAGAGGGCCTCAGGGAAGATATTTGTAAATATATGGTAAACATATTTAAAAAAGACCTATTATTGTAGCAAAATAACATTGTTTTTCATTTTAAGACCAAAGGGTAATATAATAGGGCCTTAAAGATGAGAATTGAAAAGAGGGCCTCAGGGAAGATAATTTTACTAACTGGGCGACTGTCTTCTAAGAGCATTCAATGCATTACAATATTAGGTAAAATATTTTATAAGAGGCTCATTATTGCAAAACCAAAAGAGGGAAACGGCTTTCAAAGACGAAAAGAGGGCCTCGTGAAAGATTTTATTGCTAAATGGGCCATTGTCTTGTAATAGCTTCTTTCCCTCGTGGTCGTTTCCAGACATGCTGTAACTTATGATATTCGATTGTTTAAATTGAATTTGATTACATTGAATTAAATTCAAAAGTTAGAAATACTAGAAATACTTAATCCAGCTCTTTTTCCAAACAAATTTTTACTCCCACCAGGATTTGAACCTGGGTCTTCTACCCTCAAAGGGTAGATGTGTTTACCGATTACACCATAGAAGTGGTACATGTTTGTACTAAGAGCAAATGAACTAAACAATTAAACTGAAGTTTCTAATTTCACAGCAAAGTAGTTAAACTAGATTTAGCCCTGGCCCATTAACTTCTAGGTATGGTTACAGGGCCGTCGATCTGCCGATTTTGCGTCCGGTAACCGGACGCATTCCCCACTCCAAAAAATATG
The DNA here is from genome assembly GCA_037043455.1 of Cyrtodaria siliqua. Classification (NCBI taxonomy): domain Eukaryota; kingdom Metazoa; phylum Mollusca; class Bivalvia; order Adapedonta; family Hiatellidae; genus Cyrtodaria; species Cyrtodaria siliqua. The sequence goes on along the minus strand of JAWPHD010003141.1, from coordinate 202,826 downwards.
TTTTTTTCTCCCATTTCAGACTCAAAATTTCCCCCTGAAAAAACAAAACAAAAAAACAAAACTTCTGGTACGTAAAATATTGAGTACGAACTGTATTTAATACAAATAAAACTTGTAGACTATTTAAAACAATGATTATAATCAAAATTATGGCCACAAAATAATTCCCCCTTTCCTGTAAAAACACGCTAAAATTCCCCCACCTAAGGGTCGCAGTCCCCCAAAACAGATCGACGGCCCTGGGTTATATAAAATGTGTAACCTGTTGCTATAAATACTAAAATAATTTCCTCTGCTTTAACAAGGGCTTGCAACCTTCTACTAGATACGTATCATACGATGTATCTGTAGGCTGCATTAAAAAAAATTAGTGACTGTTCCGTTCATTTGTTTTGTACAATTTAAACAGAATTAATTTGGTGCATATAGTATATATAAACCATCACGGTCTCTTTCAGCATAAATCCACGTATATAAATGATGTCACGGTCTCTTTCAGCGTAAATCCACGTATATAAATGACGTCACCGTTTCTTTCAGCGTAAATCAACATATAAATGATGTCACCGTCTCTTCCAGTGTGAATCCACATATAGTAACTTCACTGTTAATTTCAGGATGAATTTGCATATAATAACTTCACTGTTTAATATTTCCAGGGTAAATTTGCCGCATATATATATATATTAACTCTCAGTGTTAATTTCCGGGTAAAAATTTGCATATATACTAACTTCAGTGTTAATTTCAGGTGAATTCAGGGACTTCTCTGTTAATTTCAGGATAAATTTGCATATATAGTAACTTCACTTATCAACTTTAGAAAAAAATAGTCGAATAGAAAAGAATAAAAATAAAAATATAAGAACGATTTTAAATGCATGGGTTGACATTAATTACTGTAAACAGTATCAAAGATAGAATTATGAAATGAATGTTTTACTGCATTTTTTCTCAATTTAAAAAAAAACACGCTTGCGACGGTATGTGTAATGTTCCTAAACTATATAAAAAAAATCCACATATATAAATGACGTTGCTGATCCTTCAGTGTAAATCCACATAACAACGTCACTGTCGCTTTCAGCGTAAATCCGCATGTTTAGAATCTTCAGTCAATTTCCGGATAAATCCATACGTATAAATAATTTCACCGTCTCTTTTTGTGTAAATCCCACTAAATAAACAATTTCAACATCCCTTTTAGTATCAAGTCGCAGTGATAAACCATGTCACTGTCTCTTTCAGCGTAATTCCGTCTGTACAAATGATTTCACCGTCACTGACTTTCAGTGTTAATCCACACATATTATTAATAACTTCAATGTCACTTTCTAGATTAATCCACATGTATAAATAACTTCTACTTTTTATTTTCTGTTTTAAATCTATGTATTTAAATATATCAATATAATGTTAAGACACGTTAAAGGAATTTTCACAGACATATTCTAACTATCTGGGTTCTATTAATTACGGGTGGGGGTGTTCCTGGTGGTGTTCCTTGTTGTTCCAGGCAGTGTTCCCTTTATTGCGAGTTTCTTTTTCCCATATCGCCGTGCCACTAAAGCAAGTCTCCACTCCTCAAATGACGACTCTACCAGGGGTGTCATTAAGAGGTGGGAGGCGGGGATTTCTCCCTGCTACTTTGACTGTTCTACCTGGCTACTATAAATACTTTTACTAGTATTTTATACAATTATCAATAAAAATACCCGGCTATTCTGCTCTGGGTGTCGCTTACTTATAAAGGTAATGACACCCCTACTCTACCGTGCCCTGTATATATTGGTGGGGCGTATGATCAGATCACTGATACCATGAATCATTGATACCATGATCATGATGCCCATGGGCCATGGCATGTGCTCGCACTTTATTTAGTTTTAGATGAAGAAGAGGTTAAACTCTTATAAATTAAGAAGCGCCCACGTTTGACGGGAATCACCATATTGTTTACCTTAGTATGAATACATTATTATATCAGGAATCTCTATGAATACTCCCTGATAAAACAAATAAATATGTACCGCATTTTCGGAACTTGCCAGCAGTCGCCATTTTGTTTATCTTATAATTGAAGAGGTCGCTACTGCAGAGTTGTCGTTTCTTGAAAATAGTTCAATATGGCCTCGAGTACTCTCCGAGTCGGATTCCCGAGTGACGGAATCCGACGAGGCAGTTCCGATTGGGAGAGTATTGGGTGCCGCTCAATGGTTTTTTGCATCAAAATGCAGCATTTGGTTCGGTTTTCGATTGTAGCTCTCCGCAAAATAGTGCTCTTCTATATAATGTTGTATTGATGAAAATATTGCAGATAAGTGAGTGATTTTGATCAATTTCTTGATATTTTATCGCTATGACCGATAAATTATACTTTTAAACAAAATAAATCCCGTAGTTGAAATCAAGACGTTTCGGCCCCAAACAGTTCGTTCGGTCCCAAACAGTTCGTTCCATATAATGACTGACAGTTTGGAAGCATTTGTTGAGTTTTCCAAATATATACTTTAATATTACGGTTGAATTGAAGGGAAAGGAGGAAGAGACATTGTAATTATGATTATATCATATTATGGGAGTGATTGTTTACCGTTTTGTCAGTCGAGAGTGATATGTCAGCTGCATGCATATATGAACTTGATATTGTATCAGTAAATCAATTAATAAAACTCTAAACAAAGAAAGATATGACTCATGAAGTCCATACTGACGTCCATGGCGTCCATGGTACTTGATATATTGTTAAATTACGCTTATATGGTCTGCAAGTATATATTTTTTCTCCAATCCACAGACATTAGGGTACACCTTTGACATGAGGGTTAGTTTATTGCAAGATATAGATCTTATACATATATCATCTAGTGAAAACATTCCAGATATCATATATTTAATATAAACAATATGAAAATAGTTTATTTAACACTATGTCATCGATGATTACATCATTTTATTTTATAAGGGCTTCTTGAAGCATCAAACATTTTTAAAATGTTTAAATTTCAATCGGAGGCTCTAGTGTGTTTTACAAAAGATGGTTTACAGGAGGAATAACTTTTATCAATGACATTTTAAACAAAAATGGAAATCTTTATTCATACATAGAATTGAATGAACACTATAATATACAGTCCAATTTTCTTGAATATGAAGGTATTATAACTGCTGTCAGGAATTATTTGGCAAACCTGAATATTGTGCATCTAGCCTGTAACAGCCAAACCCTATTCGTCCACTAATCCTATCCTTAATTCTACAAAATGAGAAAGGATGTCGAAACATATATGACATCATGATTAGAAATAATGTATATCCCAAAGCATTAAGTAAATGGAAAAATGAAGAAATGTTCCAAACTTTGAATTTGAAAGATTATATGCCTTACCTTATAAAATAACAAAAGATCCTAAGTTACCTTGGTTTAATTTAGAATCAACCATAGGATATTTGGAACAAATTACCTTTTATCTAAAATGAATATTATTGATAACGATATGTGCAGCTTTTGCAAAGATACACCTGAAACTATCCAACATCTGTTTTGGAACTGTGGAGCAGTAAAAGAATTCTGGTCAAAACTTCAAACTTATCTTACAGAAAAATGCAATACAGCATTCGTAACTTTAACAGAAACAGATATTTTTATTTGGAAATAGTAAATTTAATACTGTTTTGAGCAAAATCATCATGCAAGCAAAACTTTACATTTATCGAAACAAGATGCAACGTCAAATTCCACAGCTTAACCTTTTTAAAACGTATATAATATCTTTATACAAAGTTGAGAAACTAATCGCGTATAACAACTTAAAAATGAATACGTTTGAAACCATGTGGAGTCAATGCCTTGCTAGTATCATGAGTATAGAGACAATTTACTTTGTTGATTTTTCCAGTATCAAACTGTAGCAAATAAACTTAATGTTTTCATTCTGGGACATGCAAAGCTTAGCTTACTAATTAGAAATAACATACCCTTGCTTATATCTTGATCTTCCTTAATCAACCTTCTTGTTTTTTATAGAAAAAAAAAAAAATTTGGAAGTTGTGTATATTAATCCTTTAAAACTATCATAAAACATTGTCCTTTGATAATGGATTTATATACAGATATATTACACAGTATGGGTTATTGTTTTTTTCTCTTTCCAAAAACAAAATATGAGAAAAAATCAGTGTAGCATGAAACAATGTTTATTTTTGATACTATAACATTAAAATTATCTGTGTAAAGCAAGTCTGTATGTATTGACAATGTGGGTTTTACACCGGGTTTTGAAACAAAAAATAATTTCTTTAGGGCTGGCATGGCGCAGTCGGTAGCGCGGCGGATTTGTAACCGGAGGCCCCAGGTTCAATCATCCGTGGCGCCACTGAGTTTCGTCGGTGTGTTCTTGACCAAGACACTTTCCGTTAGCCTCGTCCGACGGATGGGGACGTAAACCGGGCAGTACCGTGTATCGGTCTATCCTCCGAGCACGTTAAAGAACCATAGGAATCTATTTGATAATAAGAGTAGGGCACGGTTCTCGGATTCCTATGTATCCTTCCCCTCTCTCTGGGGCAGCTCTAAATAACCTATACTGTGTTGATGAGCCGTTAAACAACATTCGTTTCAATTCAATTCATACATTTATTATTGTTTTTTCCCCATAACCTAGCACTAGTCCTTCATAATAAGACTTTTCATTTTGTATACCGTATTTCACATTTTTTGTCTCTTTTTTTTTTGTCTTTTTATTTTTTAACTTTTTTTTTATTTTTCCTAAATGCGAACAGTAGTCATTATGAAAAAAATAAAGATCACAATAATGAAGATTAAACGTGAAAAAAGCTACTGTATGATATCTAAAAATGGATATATATTTACATAATTGTTATAAACTTCCATTCTTGGCATTGATCTCAGCTCTCTGAAGCGCCCAGTGAAAAGATGGAGCTATTATTTTTCAACATTTCAATTAAAGACACACCCAGTTAAAATGAGATACCGGTAATAAATATAATAACAGTCGTGAAAGAAAAGAATGTAGTTAGAAGAGTTTATGGATGTGTAAACGTCTTGAAAACTGGTCGACATCACATGTTAGGTTTAATCCTGCGCTAAAACGACCACTCGTTAGTCTCTGTTTGGTTACCAAGATTTAAAGGGCAAAGGTCATAGCAAAAAGAGAAGAATATGGACAAAAGAGGGCCTCGGGGAAGATTTTTGTAAATATATGGTAAACATATTTAAAAAAGACCTATTATTGTAGCAAAATAACATTGTTTTTCATTTTAAGACCAAAGGGTAATATAATAGGGCCTTAAAGATGATGAATTGAAAAGAGGGCCTCAGGGAAGATAATTTTACTAACTGGGCGACTGTCTTCTAAGAGCATTCAATGCATTACAATATTAGGTAAAATATTTTATAAGAGGCTCATTATTGCAAAACCAAAAGAGGGAACTGGCTTTCAAAGACGAAAAGAGGGCCTCATGAAAGATTTTATTGCTAAATGGGCCATTGTCTTGTAATAGCTTCTTTCCCTCGTGGTCGTTTCCAGACATGCTGTAACTTATGATATTCGATTGTTTAAATTGAATTTGATTTCATTGAATTAAATTCAAAAGTTAGAAAAACTAGAAATGCTTAATCAAGCTCTTTTTCCAAACAAATTTTTACTCCCACCAGGATTTGAACCTGGGTCTTCTACCCTCAAAGGGTAGATGTGTTTACCGATTACACCATAGAAGTGGTACATGTTTGTACTAAGAGCAAATGAACTAAAAAATTAAAATGAAGTTCCAATTTCACAGCAAAGTAGTTAAACTAGATTTAGCCCTGGCAACAGGGATTCATTTTGAATTCCAAACAATTTGACGAGGGATCAACAAAGTCAGTGTCACATATTGCAAATACAAATTAAGGCAAAACTTACCGATTATAACACCATTTTAACCGATAATTTTGATCGGCAATTGGCTACTAATGACAACCCTGACGCCTATTTGTTGTGCTTATAATATAAAGCAAATATAAATATGTGCCTAATAAATACATAATTTTATATATGCAATTAATATAACATTTAAGCATGAAATGATTTAGATGTGAGTTGGCTGATGGGAGTCATCTGACGGATAGCTGGCAACATCCGTAAGATGAGGGTCATCAACATGAACCTGGTGGTTCAGTAAATCGGTTGGCTGGTTGTTTGAATGATTTACGTCATTTTTAGCACATGTTAGGCCATATATGATCATCGATATCATCCATGGTGGGGGCACACCACTTTTTCCTGGGTAGAAATAGTAGTGTATATCTTCTGCCCATCTGAAAGGACATGCTTTTTTATTTATTCCAACTCGCAGTGAGAGAGGCGAGGTTTCAAACCATCCAAGCCATGGATGCAGTAAATCGGTTTCAAACCATCCAAGCCACGGATGCAGTAAATCGGAATCAACCTTCTCAGCACATTAAACATTTAGGGCACTGCTCCCCGATTCAGATGTAACCTTTCTTAATTTTTTTTGGGCCCATTAACTTCTAGGTATGGTTACAGGGCCGTCGATCTACCGATTTTGCGTCCGGTAACCGGACGCATTCCCCCCTCCAAAAAATATGTTTTTTTCTCCCATTTCAGACTCAAAATTCCCCCCTGAAAAAACAAAACAAAAAAACAAAACTTCTGGTACGTAAATATTGAGTACGAACTGTATTTAATACAAATAAAACTTGTAGACTATTTAAAACAATGATAATAATCAAAATTATGGCCACAAAATAATTCCCCCTTTCCTGTAAAAACTCGCTAAAATTCCCCCACCTAAGGGTCGCAGTCCCGCAAAACAGATCGACGGCCCTGGGTTATATAAAATGTGTAACCTGTTGCTATAAATACTAAAATAATTTCCTCTGCTTTAACAAGGGCTTGCAACCTTCTACTAGATACGTATCATACGATGTATCTGTAGGCAGCATTAAAAAAAATTAGTGACTGTCCCGTTCATTTGTTTTGTACAATTTAAACAGAATTAATTTGGTGCATATAGTATATATAAACCATCACGGTCTCTTTCAGCATAAATCCACGTATATAAATGATGTCACGGTCTCTTTCAGCGTAAATCCACGTATATAAATGACGTCACCGTCTCTTTCAGCTTAAATCCATGTAATAAATGACGTCACCGTCTCTTTCAGCGTAAATCCACGTATATAAATGACGTCACCGTTTCTTTCAGCGTAAATCAACATATAAATGATGTCACCGTCTCTTCCAGTGTGAATCCACATATAGTAACTTCACTGTTAATTTCAGGATGAATTTGCATATAATAACTTCACTGTTTAATATTTCCAGTGTAAATTTGCCGCATATATATATATTAACTCTCAGTGTTAATTTCCGGGTAAAAATTTGCATATATAGTAACTTCAGTGTTAATTTCAGGTGAATTCAGGGACTTCTCTGTTAATTTCAGGATAAATTTGCATATATAGTAACTTCACTTATCAATATTAGAAAAAAATAGTCAATAGAAAGAATAAAAATAAAAATATAAGAACGATTTTAAATGCATGGGTTGACATTAATTACTGTAAACAGTATCAAAGTAAGAATTATGAAATGAATGTTTTACTGCATTTTTTCTCAATTTAAAAAAAAACACGCTTGCGACGGTATGTGTTATGTTCCTAAACTATATAAAAAATCCACATATATAAATGACGTTGCTGATCCTTCAGTGTAAATCCACATAACAACGTCACTGTCGCTTTCAGCGTAAATCCGCATGTTTAGAATCTTCAGTCAATTTCCGGATAAATCCATACGTATAAATAATTAATTAATTTCACTGTCTCTTTTTGTGTAAATCCCACTAAATAAACAATTTCAATATCCCTTTTAGTATCAAGTCGCAGTGATAAACCATGTCACTGTCTCTTTCAGCGTAATTCCGTCTGTACAAATGATATCACCGTCACTGACTTTCAGTGTTAATCCACACATATTATTAATAACTTCAATGTCACTTTCTAGATTAATCCACATGTATAAATAACTTCTACTTTTTATTTTCTGTTTTAAATCTATGTATTTAAATATATCAATATAACGTTAAGACCCATTTAAGGAATTTTCACAGACATATTCTAACTATCTGGGTTCTATTAATTACGGGTGGGGGTGTTCCTGGTGGTGTTCCCTTTATTGCGAGTTTCTTTTTCCCATATCCCCGTGCCACTAAAGCAAGTCTCCACTCCTCAAATGACGACTCTACCAGGGGTGTCATTAAGAGGTGGGAGGCGGGGATTTCTCCCTGCTACTTTGACTGTTCTACCTGGCTACTATAAATACTTTTACTAGTATTTGATACAAGTATCAATAAAAATACCCGGCTATTCTGCTCTGGGTGTCTCTTACTTATAAAGGTAATGACACCCCTACTCTACCGTGCCCTGTATATATTGGTGGGGCGTATGATCAGATCATTAATACCATGATCATGATGCCCATGGGCCATGGCATGTGCTCGCACTTTATTTAGTTTTAGATGAAGAAAAGGTGAAACTCTTATAAATTAAGAAGCGCCCACGTTTGACGGGAATCACCATATTGTTTACCTTAGTATGAATACATTATTATATCAGGAATCTCTATGAATACTCCCTGATAAAACAAATAAATATGTACCGCATTTTCGGAACTTGCCAGCAGTCGCCATTTTGTTTATCTTATAATTGAAGAGGTCGCTACTGCAGAGTTGTCGTTTCTTGAAAATAGTTCAATATGGCCTCGAGTACTCTCCGAGTCGGATTCCCGAGTGACGGAATCCGACGAGGCAGTTCCGATTGGTTATATAGTAGTACAATCGGAACTCTTCGCCAATTTCCGTACTCGGGAATAGTGGGGAATCCGACGAGGCAGTTCCGATTGTATAGTAGTAGTTACAAAAGTAATTTATCGTATTCGTTTACGGAAATAGACGAGGTTTACCGAACGTTTACGTGTTTATTGAAAAGAAGGAACTGTCCGCCATTGTGGTGTGTGGAAGTTTGGATACATTGTAGAAGTTTGTATACATTCAGGTTCGTATTTGAAGATGAATCTATACTGTATTTGTTCATTTGTTATTTATTTTATTGCATCTGTGCTTAATGTAGTGGAAATGTTCAACTATATAACAATATAATTCTAAGATGAAAATTATATCATCTGATTGCAGATTGGGCGCATCAGACTGTCGTGGCGCAGTCGGTAGCGTGGCATATTTGTAACCGGAGTCCCCGGGTTCAATCCTCTGTGGTGCCACTGAGTTTTGTCCGTGTGTTCTTGGGCAAGACACTTTCCCTTAGTCCCTTAGCGATGGGTCCAGTGTTTCTTTTTTTGTATTTTTTGGTATTTTGGGAATGGGGTGTGGGGGGTGCGGGGGGTGGGGGGGGCGGGGGGGGAACTAGATCTACTAGTCGATTCTGAGAAATATTATAGTGGAATATAATTCTATTTAGAAATTTAATAGATATATTCTTCTTTTCTGAATTTTTGATTAAAATACATCCAAATATAACAATATTAGAATTCAGTCAGGTATGTAGTGTCTATAAATAATTTGCTTGTGTTTGTTTTGGAAAATAAGTCCCCAAGTATGCTGTTTACATGGTGGGTGGGATCAGTTTCTGATGCAAGGTATTGAAAACGATATTAAATCAACTTAACCCTTTTGTGTTTGTGATGTCGTTTGCATTTTTTATTACGTTTGCCTTTTCGTTTGTCTGTTTGCGTGTTTGTTTTTGTGTTTTGTTGTTGACTGTCGTCCTTGAATGCTGCTTTCCCTGTCCGATATTTTTATCCTTCCTTAAAAAGTTAAAATAAATGATTTATTTACTTCAGGTAATATTATATGCAATAAATACAATTTGTTTATTAGTTTATTTAGTCCAATTCACTTATGAAAAGAACATGTCTAGTATATCATAGAAATTATTAGGAAAAAAATAATAAACACATGTTATCAATAGACAAACAAGGGCAAATGCAGTCAACATGATATCATCCCATTTCATTTTGCTTTTTATTTTATTTTATTTTTTAAAGAGATTTGTTTATAAACATGTGATTTTCATATGTTTAATTTTGTTTAATTTTGTTGATCTTTTGTTGCATTTTTATCTCGGAGCAAATCTTTTATATATACATGTATAACAAAATTTCAGGTCAACCATGTCAAAGAAACGCAAACTTGACCAGGCGTCTTCCATTCCGGACATCCAACTGTATTGCCTGTGCCAGCAATGTAATGATGATTCAAAGATGATGATTCAGTGTGACTTCTGTGATGGCTAGTTTCATCCTGGCTGAGTTGAGGTAGATAACGATGAGGCGGAACATCTATCCAACTGGAAATGCCCTGGCTGTGTTGATGCAATGACTGACAACCCATCCTTGTCAAGAAATGGTAAGTCACTTGTGACTAGAGTAAAGCATTCAAAAAGATTTCTCAGAGGGTTTTCACAGAATTTGCTTTGATTTTAGATAATAAAGGCTATCGGAAAATTAAATGTGTCATCTTAATAGTAGCACATTCCTTTAGAAACTTTTCCATATTTGAAAACTGGTACAGAACAGAACTGGTCAAAATCGTGATACAGTATCGTAGGGCCAAAATGGACAATTTATCAATGCATCAACGAAATCGACCCAGCTCTATGTTGATGTCGGAGTATATTGACAATAGGTCATATTGTAATATCTGCACGTGCTTGTATTTAATATACAGAAACACATGCTAATGTTCGTCAGATGTATAATATTATTGAGATCGGTTGAAATTGGTAAACCATTGAAAAACGGCGTATTGGCATTTGTAAAATTAACACATAAAAACACATTATTTGTTAGAAAACATTTTGCTGACTTCTTTATGTGTAATTATGTGCATTTTTTTTCTCCACAGGAATGCTTGCCGTCCAAGGAAGGATAGCGCCAAAGAAATGTTGGGGAGTTGAGTTCTCGATCACGGATATAGATGAGAAGATCCGTGATGAGAAGGTGAAAACGAAACGCAATAGGATTGAAGGATACAACCTATTTCGTGAAGGCAAGTTGATATCTCTCGCTAGTACCAAGTCTGAATCGGGACTATATGTTTATTTTAAATGTGAGGTTGTGCCATCTAGGACAAACACTATCCTGTGCACTTGTGCTTCAAGAACGGTGGTAGTAAGTTGAAATGGGCTACTTGTGGATGCCCCGCTGGTAACGATGGACAGTGTAAGCACGTTGTTGCGATGGTGTACTTCATCATTGACCTTTTTAGACAAGGTGTGGAAAACATTCCAGATATTCAAACTTGAACTGACAAGCTGCAGATGTGGAATGTTCGAAAACCACTGACAGGCGAACCGCTATTATTTTGTGACATAAACTTTGTCAAGCACGATCCATTTAAGGTGTCCAAGAAGGAGCTCTGCTCCACAGTAAAGTACCACAATCCGGTTCCTCATTTTGCTATTGCTGTGAGATCAGACCAGATCGAGATATTGGTCAAACGTTATGATTCCAGTGGCCTAAAACTGCCTGTGATTGAAACTATCAGAAGCAACAACTGTGTTCCTGTTATACCAAAAGCACAAAGTACAGCTAATTTGAATGATCAACTGTATGAAACAATGAGTGAGATGTTTTTGATATTGAATTAGGCAATATGAATGAAAGTGAGAAGTCATTTTATGATGGTGCGGTTAACATTGACATGAAGAAGTCCAAAATATTTGAAAAACAGACACGGATGCAGAGCAACAACACAAACTGGTTCCAATAGAGGGAGTTCAGATTGACGGCATCGATATTTGGAACATTCTGCAGGATGAGACCAAGTACAGATCCTGTGAAGACCTTTTGTCAGAAGAAACTGTGTTTTACGTCAAAAAGTGTTAAGCATGGAATAATGTATGAGGACGTTGCATTCGCAAAGTACAGTCAAGTAACTAGTGCTGTTGATAGTGCCATTGGTTTGGTGGTTAACCCAAAACTACCGTATCTTGGAGTCAGTCCAGATAGACTCGTCGTGCATAATGAACAACTTAAACTTGTTAAAGTCAAGTGCCCTTATAGTTTGTTTTCAAAGAAAACCCCGATTCAGACATCCTTTTATCTGACAAAAGAAAACGGGGACGTGAAGCTGTGTGTTAATTTAATTATTGATATAAAACTCAAGATTGCCGTGTGTCCTTTTAAGACCAAGCTCAATATTTAATAGAAACTTATACAATGAAAACAGTTGTTTTATTAGCTCGGAAAAGTTTTTTTCTGTATACTTGTGTTATCGATGTAAATGTGGACCGATTATCTGTATATATAGATATATAGTATTAAAATATTTAGTACCAATTTGTTCGTGCGTGTATTGTATTATATCAATAAGTTAAGACCAAGCTCTGATAATATTTTCCAAGCTTACTTCATAAAATGCATGTTTGTTATGATATAATTGGTTTAGGATTTCACTTGATTTCAATTTGTAGTGCAAACATATCATTATGACACAGACAGTCACATATTATAGTTGGCATAAACAACAAAACGTCATGAATTATCTTACAATATGTGTAACAATTAAATTGACAACATTCAAATAGCATCAGACGTGTGTAATATGAGAATAACTATTTATCCACTGCCAGAATATTTACTTATATGAATGCATCAGTTTGTAAACTTTGTTTATTGCTTACTTTTCAAAGAAAACATCTTAATATGTCGAGTTGAATAAAATTTCAAAAAACAATAACACTTTCTTTGTATGTTACTTGTAATAGATTTTGTATGTGACACAAAATTTAGAAACACAGTGAAAAAATCGAAATAAACACAATGAGAAAAACGCACTAATGGCTGAATATAACATTCACTCTCACTACTATATATTAAACAAAAACACTCTCTGCTATGTATAACACAATCACATCAATAGATACAGTATGTTTAGAGCATCTTACATTAGTACTCATTCATTATTGAATTTATTAAACGAGTTTGCAAAATGATATGACACGTACTGATGCAATGTTCTTTGTTGCTGCGAGCTGCTGTGCGTTGAACTGAGCCTGATTCCGAAGGAATGGTGGAATGATAAGAGAGAATTCCCTGTCCTCGAGATCAGCACTAATTGCAAATCCTTTGTCCGCCATAACCGAGTCGCCCTCTTCAAGAATGTCATATAGCCCACAGTGACGCATAATTTTCTTATCTGAGCATCTGCCAGTATACAAATTAGAAATGAAAGTGATCTGACCACTAGGTGCGATCCCTGTGAGTCCTTCGGCAGTATTATGATGCTTGTAAGACGAGAATGTTTCTCTTTGACAGACTGAAGCAGAGGGCTGTTCTATGAACATTTTCATATAGTCAATAATGACTCGCGGGTCTGGAAAATTCATCTTGAATTCCACAGGCATTGTCTTCCTTACTTGATCTTGGGATGACCAGATTGGTAAACAAGAGGCCCAAGAGGGCCTGTGGACGCTCTACTGGCTAACATGACTCTTATAACATCAATGAAGTGAGTGACTGCCATTTACGTTTTTTTGAAAGTTTCGGGCAAAAAACAGCTTTTTAACTAAATCAAGGGCCATAACTAAAGAATCTGGTAAAGTTTGGTAAAAGATCAGATGAAAAATGAAGGCCCAACCGTATTAACGAGGCAACATATAGCATGTTTAACTAAATCAAGAACACCTCTGTTACTGGTCGAACATAGAGCTAAAAAAAAAAAAAATAAATAAATAAAAAAATAAAAAAATAAAAAAAAAAGAAGATATTTAAAAATCAATAAAAAAAAAATAAAAAAAATAAAAAAATATAAAAATAAATAAATAAATAAAAAAAAAATAAAAAAAAAATAAAAAAATCAATCAAAAATAAAAAAAATAATTCAAAAAAAAAAATCCCTATACATGTCTATGTAAAACATGTGACCCTTGGGGCGGGGTCAAATATGACCCGAGGGTTACCATTTGAACAAACTTGGTAAAGGACCATAAACTTATAGCAAATGCAAAATATTAAACCTCTGGCTCTTGCAGTTCCAGAGAAGAAGATTTTTTTCAGTTTTTCCCTATACAAGCATTTATGTAAAACTGTGACCCCCGGGGCGGGGCCAGATGTGACCCCAGGGTCCCCATTTGAACAAAATTAGTAAAGGACCATAAGCTTATAGCAACAGCAAAATATTAAACCTCTGGCTCTTGCAGTTTCAGAGAAGAAGATTTTTTAAGTTTTTCCCTATACATGTCTATGTAAAACATGTGACCCTTGGGGCGGGGCCAAATGTGACCCCAGAGTCACCATTTGAACAAACTTGGTAAAGGACCATAAGCTTTTAGCAAATGCAAAATATTAAACCTCTGGCTCTTGCAGTTCCAGAGAAGAATTTTTTTTCAGTTTTTACCTATACAAGCATTTATGTAAAACTGTGATTCCCCGGGGCGGGGCCAGATGTGACCCCAGGGTCCCCATTTGAACAAAATAGGTAAAGGACCATAAGCTTATAGCAACAGCAAAATATTAAACCTCTGGCTCTTGCAGTTTCAGAGTAGAAGATTTTTTAAGTTTTTCCCTATACATGTCTATGTAAAACATGTGACCCTTGGGGCGGGACCAAATGTGACCCCAGGGGGTCACTATTTGAACAAACTTGGTAAAGGACCATAAGCTTATAATAAATGTAACATATCAAACCTCTGACTCTTGTAGTTGGCGAGAAGAAGATTTAAAAAAAAAATCCTATATAAGTCTATGTAAAACTGTGACCCTCGGGGCGGGGACAAATTTGACCCCCGGGTCACCATTTGAACAAACTTAGTAGAGGACCATAAGCTGATGCTACATGTATTACATGAGAGCTCTGTGCCATGTGGTTCCAGAGAAGAAGATTTTTTTCAGTTTTTCCCTATACAAGCCTATGTAAAACTGTGACCCCCGGGGTGGGGCCAAATGTGACCCCTGGGTCACCATTTGAACAAACTTGATAGAGGGCCACAAGCTTATAGCAAATGCAAAATATTAAACCTCTGGCTCTTGCAGTTTCAGAGAAGAAGATTTTTTAAGTTTTTCCCTATACATGTCTATGTAAAACATGTGACCCTTGGGGCGGGGCCAAATGTGACCCGAGGGTCACCATTTGAACAAACTTGGTAAAGGACCATAAGCTTATAGTAAATGCAAAGTATCAAATCTCTGGCTGTTGTAGTTTCCGAGAAGAAGATTTTTTAGAAAAAAATCCTATATAAGTCTATGTAAAACTGTGACCCCCGGGGCGGGGACAAATTTGACCCCAGGGTCACCATTTGAACAAACATAGTAGAGGACCATAAGCTGATGCTACATGTAATACATGGGAGATATGTGCCTTGTGGTTTCAGAGAAGAAGATTTTTTAAAGTTTTTTCCTATATGTCTATATGAATACATGCAAAACCTCAATATATAAACTTTGGACCCCCGGGGCACGGCCATTTTTGACCCCGGGGACTTTATTTGAACAAACTTGATAGTCTGGGCGTTGGCGATCATTTTAAAAGAAAAACTGTTGAAATCTGTCCAGCGGTTCTGGAGAAGAAGATTTTTTAAGGTTTCGACTATATATGGTAATGGCAGCCATCTTGGATGTAGCGCTGACCTTATTTTAACAAATCTAAAAAGCATTCATCTAAGGATTATCCAGGTGAAGTTTGGTCAAAATTAGCCAAGCGGTTTCTGAGGAGAAGTCGTTTGAAGAAAAGTTAACGGACGACAGACGACAGACGACAGACAGACGACAGACAGACGGACGACGGACGACGGACAACACACCATCCCATAAGCTCTGCTGGCCGTTGGCCAGTAGAGCTAAAAAAAAAAGGGAAAAAAATAAAAATAAAAAAAAAAGAAAATAAAAAAATAAAAAATAAAGAAATTAAAAAATTTAAAACAAGCATTGATGTAAAACTGTGACCCCCGGGGCGGGGCCAGATGTGACCCCAGGGTCAGCATTTGAACAAAATTGGTAAAGGACCATAAGCTTATAGCAACAGCAAAATATTAAACCTCTGGCTCTTGCAGTTTCAGAGAAGAAGATTTTAAGTTTTTCCCTATACATGTCTATGTGAAACATGTGACCGATGGGGCGTGACCAAATGTGACCCCAGGGTCACCATTTGAACAAACTTGGTAAAGGACCATAAGCTTATAATAATTGTAAAATATCAAACCTCTGGCTCTTGTAGTTTCCGAGAAGAAGATTTTTAAAAAAAATATCCTATATAAGTCTAGGTAAAACTGTGACCCTCGGGGCGGGGACAAATTTGACCCCAGGGTCACCATTTGAACAAACTTAGTAGAGGACCATAAGCTGATGCTACATGTAATACATGAGAGCTCTGTGCCTTGTGGTTTCAGAGAAGAAGATTTTTTAAACTTTTTTCCCATATGTCTATATGAAAAACATGCAAAACCTCAATATACAAACTTTGGACCCCCGAGGCACGGCCATTTTTGACCCCGGGGACTTTATTTGAACAAACTTGATAGTCAAGGCGTTGACGATCATTTTAAAAAAAAAACTGTTGAAATCTGTCAAGCGGTTCTGGAGAAGAAGATTTTTTAAGGTTTCGACCATATATGGTAATGGCAGCCATCTTGGATGTAGCGCTGACCTTATTTTAACAAATCTAAAAAGCATTCATCTAAGGATCATCCATTTGAAGTTTGGTCAAAATTAGCCAAGTGGTTTCTGACGAGAAGTCGTTTGAAGAATTCCCTATACATGTCTATGTAAAACATGTGACCCTTGGGGCGGGGCCAAATGTGACCCTAAGGTCACCATTTGAACAAACTTGGTAAAGGACCATAAGCTTATAGTAAATGCAAAATATCAAACCTCTGGCTGTTGTAGTTTCCGAGAAGAAGTTTTAAAAAAAAAAATCCTATATAAGTCTATGTAAAACTGTGACCCCTCGGGGCGGGGACAAATTTGACCCCAGGGTCACCATTTGAACAAACTTAGTAGAGGACCATAAGCTGATGCTACAAGTTATACATGAGAGCTCTGTGCCATGTGGTTTCAGTGAAGAAGATTTTTTAAAGTTTACCATATATGGTAATGGCAGCCATCTTGGATGTAGCGCTGAACTAATTTTAACAAATCTAAAAAGCATTCATCTAAGGATCATCCACGTGAAGTTTGGTCAAAATTAGCCAAGCGGTTTCTGAGGAGAAGTCGTTTGAAGAAAAGTTAACGGACGACAGACGACAGACAACAGACGACAGACGGACGACGGACGACGGACAACACACCATCCCATAAGCTCTTCTGGCCGTTGGCCAGTAGAGCTAAAAACGTAACCGGTCAAACAAGAATATAATCCATGTATTTATATTTTCGATATATGGCATTCTGATAAATAATACAAATCAGCAATAACTTTTTCTTGGGAAGTCCTTTTCTGAGTCTCACTAAAGTTAGGAAAAGTTCCTCCAAGGGTGATAGTGATCTTGATGGACCTCTCTTTGTAATCAACTTATATGGCTTTCAGTGCGAAGTGTTCTTCCGAACCCACATAATACAAAAGTTGCACTCGGGTTGAAGGAAACGGAAGAAAGCGCACATTGTTGTGTACGTGGGAAGCCAATATAATAACGAATATCCGTATCCGAGGAACAAAATTGTAACACTGTAAATTTCTCCTGTGATCGAGTCAGTAACAAAGCTTTATGTTTCTCATATAATGTTTCTTTATGTGGAGAATGGTCAGCATCAATGTCTTGCAGACTGTCGTCAGTAGTAATACTTGCCTGACTTGTATTCAGAATCAACGGGGTATCCTCTATTTCATTGATCTCAGTTTCATCCATTACAGTTTGTTCGACATTATCACTCGTCCCGATATATGAATGGTCGGTAAGAAATGAGCTCTCCGATGCACAACTGCTGCTGGCTGGCTAACACGTGGCTGACAATTTTGATGTTTTGTCTCTGAACAGCTTACGCCTTGGTGGTTTAGGTGTTGCCCACGAAAAAAAATGTTGAGACTGCGTCCTTTTTCAAGCGTCTTCTTACCCGGCCCGACACAGAAACCTCATAAAACGTGTCGCTAAAGTGCAGAGAACAAATTCTTGTGTGCTTGTTCAGACTGAAATATTTCCCAACATCTCGGCGAATGTCCTTTATCCATTGTTTCTGGGGATTGTCATCCTTTGGGAATGAGTGGAATGAGAGATTCTTGCAACTGTCTAACCTTGTGTCACTGGTACATATCGGAACACAAAAATGATGGGGTATCTGCAATAAAAAAAAACGCATTTAATGTTTTTTGGGGAAATTTCTATGTTTGCAGCATTTATTTATTTATCTTCTAAATTTGTTCGAAATCAGTGACAGCTTAAGAAAACTGTATATACTGCTAGGACATAACAAACTTGTAAAGAA
Source organism: Cyrtodaria siliqua (assembly GCA_037043455.1). NCBI lineage: Eukaryota > Metazoa > Mollusca > Bivalvia > Adapedonta > Hiatellidae > Cyrtodaria > Cyrtodaria siliqua. Next base: position 184,371 of record JAWPHD010003141.1, on the reverse strand, counting down.
CGCCATTTTTCCTAATAAAATATGCAAAGATATTTACGTAATAAGGGTACTATATGGCCCGTTTCCAACGTGATAGTCGTTTGTTTACATTACCCCACCCACCATTTACTAGCATAAAGATCGAAATTAAATAATGTATGATTTAACTAATAACATTCGTTGATTTAATTTGTTTAAATAATTACCTTGACAGTTGTATAGCAGATCCACTATTTTTTAAAAACGTATTTAACAAATTGAAATGCATTCTTTTTTTATAAGTCCTTTGTTAAACAAGCCGAGTGGTTTGATTCAGAATGCCAGCAGGCTAGAATGTGTTATTTAGAAGCATTACGTGTATTTAAGCGGCTAAATACCAGTTATTGTAGGGAACAGTTTTGCAAATTAAAGAAAACATATAAACTTATTTGCCGTAAAAAAAGAAATCAGTTTGAATTAAAAAACTATGCGACATTGAACATCTAAAACGGGCGAAACCTAAGGAATTTTGGAAATATTTCCAAAGAAAAAATAAACAGTCAAAATGAAATCCCGCTTGATGTGTTTACGAAATATTTTTCAGAATTAGGTAACGATATTTTCCAATGTAAAAATGATGAAGCCGAAGATTTTTGGAATACTCATAACTTTGACGATTTAGATTGTGATTTTGAGGAACTTGACAAGCACATAACTGTACAAGAAATATTAGATGCAGTTAAAAATCTGAAAAAAGAAAAAGCTATAGGAAGTGATTATATAATGAATGAATATTTAATTGAAAGCATTGATATTTTATCTTCTCATTTGTGTGACATTTTTAATATTATATTTGATTCTGGATATTTCCCAGAAAGATGGAATGAAGGTATAATTATCCCATTGCATAAAAAGGGAGATTTTAATAATGTTAATAACTATAGGGGTATCATTTTATTAAGTTGTTTATCTAAACTCTTTACCACAATACTAAATAAACGAATTGTGACCTTTTGTGATAATAACCATGTTTTATCTGATGGGCAATTTGGATTCAGGAAAGGGCGCTCAACCACTGATGCATTGTTTGTCTTACTTAATACTGTTCAAAAATATCTGAATGATAAAAAAAAGACTATATTGCGTGTTTGTTGATCTGAAGAAATGTTTTGATACAATTTATAGAAACGCATTGTGGTTGAAACTTTACAAAATGGGGATACAGGGTAAATTACTAAGAATAATAAAAGATATGTATGAAAAAGTAAAATCATGTGTAAGACAATGTGAAAATTATTCAGATTTTTTCGAATATGCGATTGGGTTAAGGCAAGGGGAGATAAACTCGCCGATATTGTTTTCTATTTTTATTGAGGACCTAGAACTATATTTACAAAATGATATTAATACTGGTTTAGATATTGATGATATTACTGTTAAAACAAAGATTCTGGTTTTAGAAAAAGAGGTGGTTTATTAAACAATGAATCTTGGCATTATAATGGAGAGAATATAGAGGTAGTAAATGATTTCAACTATTTAGGTACAGTTTTTAATTATACTGGAAATTTTGCTCTGAACCAAGAACAACTTATTGGAAAATCTTTGAAAGCATTAAATGTTCTCTTAGTAAACTGTAGAAAAATAAGGTTGAAACCAAAAGTATTATGTCAACTATTTGATTCATTTGTGGGGACTATTTTAAATTATTCTTCTGAAATTTGGGGATATACGAAATCAAAGCAAATCGAAAGAATACATTTAAAATTTTGTAAACAGATTTTAAAAGTAAGAAATAGTTCTTGTACATCAGGAGTAAATGGTGAATTAGGAAGATATCCTTTATTTATAACGCGTTATGTAAGAATACTTAAATACTGGTTTAAATTATTGAAAACAGATAACATAATACTTAAAAGCATTTACACATCGACACTAAAGGATTGTGAAAATGGTTATAAAAATTGGGCATCGAATGTAAAAAATATGTTAAACGAATATGGTTTTACACATGTTTGGAATGACTCAAATTCTGTTAGTGCTAAATACTTTATAAATACGTTTAGACAAAAAGTTGTTGATTGTTTTATTCAGCGATGGTTTGTAGATAAGGAATCAAGTGATGTACTTGAATTATATAATAACTGTAAATTGAGTTTTAATTATGAATCATACTTTGAAATTTTACCATGTAATCTCAGACCATATTTGACAAAATTCAGAATATCAGCACATTCGTTAAGAATACAGACCGGTAGATACTCTCGTAATAGAATACCTAGAAATGAAAGATATTTTCAATGCTGCCACAGTATTGATTTGGAAGATGAATACCATTTTATTTTTATTTGTCCTTGTTACACAAGAATCCGGACAATTTATATTAAAAAATATTATTATAATAGACCTAGTATGTTTAAATTTTTAGAATTAATGCAGACACAGGATAAGAATGTTGTTATTAAGTTAGCTAAATATATTAGTACAGCTTTAGCTGTAAGGAATACAATCTTGATTAATTAAACAATGTTTAGCTCTTTTGTATTTTCATTCTCATATATCAGTTAATTAATATTAATGTTGCTCATAGCAATTGTACTTTTGTCTAAATTACTCGACTTATTATGCATGAACATTTATGTATGTATATATAACGATGTACGTATGTACAAGTTAAATAAAATATATGTTCTGTTCTGTTCTGTTCTGTATAGTAATTTTATCAGCTGATTCATCGATAAGATTAATAGCCTCTGGACATGACCCTATAAGCCGCCATTTTAGTTTTCACGCACTTGTTATCCGCCAGGTTGCGCTAAACTGGAAAGTCGCGAATTACCTTTATGGGTTCTGTATGCGATAATGGAATAACTGACCTTCCATCTCTGACGATTGTATCAAGAAATAAATGTAAATACTTTCCCTTTGAAGCTTAAATTTGGATTTTAGTATGTATGGCTTTGTGGTGTACGATACTGTCAAAATGTTTCTGTCTCTTCTGGGCAGTAATAATATCGAAAATGTAAAATAGTCCTGGTGAGAAAAAAATAAATGAAGAGTAAAGATTCACACACCCGAACTATAGTAACATACAAAATGGTTAACTTTTGTTTAAATAATACATATACTACGAGAAAATAAAAAAAGATACAGTTTTAAAACATCTCCAAAATCATCGAAAAACTAGCGCTTATAGAAAACATACTATTGACAAATTAGTGCGTAACTTCAACAAAACAGCGCATATACGTCTACAAACTTGTCTAGATTTAAGACAATAAATAAATAACTATTTCGGCACATACTACTACAATATATCATTGCCCAAAATCAGTGTAAAGAATACAGCATTTAGACAAAGACATTTAGAAGAAATGTAATAACAGCATATACCGTACATTTTTCGCCTTGACTAATCGAATAAATGGAATAAAAAATAAAACATATAGCAACATGTCGTCAAAGTTATCAGAGTTTAAAGCAGTGAAGAAAATGCAACTTAACTTTGGAAACAATTGAAATATCGTAAAAATACTGCATTTGTTTACATTTGCAATGTCAATTCAATCCCGTGATGCAACTGAACCCGTCTACAAACTAGCTTGTTGATACAGTCCCAGGTGCGTTCAAGTACCCCAAATAAATGCAGAACGAACGCTGAACGAACGGAAAATGAACGCAGAATGAACGCAGAACGAACGCTGAATGAACGTTGCACGATCTGTATTTTAAAAATGCATTTCGTTCGTTGCGATCGTTTCGTTTGTTTTCAGCATTCAGCGTTTTAAAAAACGAACGATGAATGCATTTTTTAAAACGCTTAACGTCTCACACCACAATTAATTTTCCATAGGGTCCCATTGTAATGTTTTTGTTCGTGGCATAGAGATAAAAAAGATTTTGCAACATGTATTTATGCTTAAATTCTTCATTGATCCAATATCTGCATGCTATTAACTTTTAACGAATATTTACCAGATTGAACTTTTTTTAATTTCATGTTTGCGTGACACCTATCAAAATTTAGACAAAAATACAACCCCGTGGAGATTAGACCCATGATGTGTAAAATGAGGCAGAATTAGCTAGAAATCTTATATCAACATGCATTTTTCTGGGATCTCTTCCTAAAATGCTGTAGATTTAGAACCTGGTAAAGATAAATCAATGTATCCTGTAAAATGTAGAAAAGCGAACTTGTTTTTTTATCTACCTCCTTCATCTGTAGGGCAGGAGCATTCAAGGGAGATAATAGTGGTGTGAGTCCTAAACGCTGAAAACGAACGGAACGAACGGAACGAACGCAAAGAAACGAACGCAAATGCATTTCGCTATTTCCGATAACTTTCAATATTATCCTTTTGAGTACATAATTGAAGTCTCGATTTAAACGAAGTGCGTTTTGCAGTGTTTTAATATAAAGAAATACACTGTGTAAATGGTGTTTTTTAAGCACGATTACACTTTCATTTTTACTGATTTAAAATAGGAAATGTATTTATTGTGTAGCACAAACTTTATATCATTTCATTATAAAACTGAAATAATGTTGGTAAAATCAGACGGCATATTTTTATATAGTGTCAAGTATGTTAAATTTTTCATGAAAATAACATAAACCCGGAAGAAAACAGAATAATCATCAATGTGCACCACCAAACAATGTCAACCAAAGGACACATTCTTCAATATGATCACAAACATTAGTCTCCGATCGCATGACTGGATATCATGCGTAGTTTAATCGTCAGAAATGTTGCGATTGGTAAACGCTGAACGAACGATCGCAAATGCATTTTCTCCGTTTGTGCAATTAAACGCACACATTATGTTGCGTTCGTTCCGTGCATTTAAATGAACGCATGGTTTCGTTTATAAACGCTGAATGCATTCAAAAACGCAAATGATTTGCATTTAAAAAAATGCATTCATAAAAACGAAATGCAAACGGAATGCAAACGGAGCGCAAACGAAACGCAAACGGAATGCATTGTTGGGGTGCTTGAACGCAACTGGGTCTGTATCTACAAACTCAAACTCGATTCGCACTTTACCTACAGTGATATAAGTACAGTTTAACACTCTCGCCATAAACATTAGGTCACTCTTTGAGAACACAAACCTGTAAGAAAGTAAAGAAAAGATATGCCCCGGGTGAGGATCGAACTCACGACCTTCAGATTGCTCTGTTTGTATTGATTATGAGACTGACGCGCTACCTACTGCGCTACCAAGGCATGTATGCACCCGAAGTTAAAGTGGTTATCCGTCTTTAAAGATAAAGAGACCACCGCCTTACAGTTCATACTGACGATAGCGCTATTAATAGATTTGAGGTTATTCAAGGTTTCTTATCAACGGTGTACCTCCCCAATCGCTTATACACTGTAGGGATCCGTACACCAGATCTTGGTCAAGACCCCGTTCACTAGTACGGAGTTTTGGTCAGCCATGTTGTAGAAAACGTCCGGATAACAACAGCAAAGGTAGGTTAACCACGTTTTTCTCCTATTTTTGTTCATTTATATGAATGATCAGTATTGCTATATGTTGCGGAAACATTTCCCCGTTCAAATATTACCGTACATTGTTGACATATTACTTTAAATGCTACAATTCGGATCAAAGAAAAACAATTGCCGGTGCTGAAATTCGCCAAAATACACTTCAGCAATAAACATCTCATTAATTTTCAAGTTAATGAACATTTTGAATTGGCAGATTTATTTGTTTTTCCAATATACGTGCATGTTCAAAATTTCAGCATCATTCATCCGAAATTGGCCGAGATATGAATCGAAACAAAACGTGCCCAGCGTAACTAATTCATATAAAAAAATGCTGATTTGTGTACGGAGTCTTTTCCATGTACTGTACGGGGTTTTGCAATGCAAAGATTGTTTTCGCTGCTCCGCACTGATGTCATTTATTGTTCGGCGCCCCTTGAGGGCCCTTGACGGCGCCAGACATACTGTGGTAGTACTTTGACCTTAGGCATGGGGAATCAAAAGGACTGATAGTTGAGTATGTTTGGATTGTAATTAAAAATGTTTAAATGGCATTTAAAGCATGCTATAAAACGCACCAGAATAAGATATAAAACACAAGAGATAAAACTGCTTAGCGATTTCTTGAATTTCTGTAAGAAATGATGCACCAATAATTCAAAAATTATACAAAATCATTTCATTAAAACGATGTCTCCCTGTATTTTGACTGAAAACGAGGCTGATTGTAAAATCAAATGGTTAAATGCGTAATACGAATTTTAGAAAAATTTAACAAAATTTATCGATCGTAATATCTGCGTTTCAAATGTTTTCACATTGTTCTCGTTTTTAAATCGTTTTGATTAATTATTATTGGCAAATTACATTAAATGTTGCTAAGAAATGAGAAAATACGATGATATATCGGAAAGTTTTGGCATTTAAATTTCGTTTACGGGAAATCGCTAATTTTGTAATGCTTCATTTTGACTGTCAAATGCAGACAAATGTATTGAAAACGAAAGTAGATTTATGAGCGCAGACTCTTTGCATCAAGTTTTTCTTGTATTAAAATGTAAACATTTTCTATATAGAGTATCATCCAAATAAAGCCTGGGCTGGTCATAGTGGACAGCCATGATGTCTGGCCGGACTGCTCTTACACAGCCTGGGCAGGTCATAGTGGACGGCCGTGATGTCTGGCCGGGCTGCTCTTACACAGCCTGGGCAGGTCATAGTGGACAGCCGTGATGTCTGGCCGGGCTGCTCTTACACAGTGATGTTTGGCGGGACTGCTCTTACACAGCCTGGGCTGGTAATAGTGGACAGCCATGATGTCTGGCCGGGCTGCTCTTACACAGTGATGTCTGGCGGGACTGATCTTACACAGCCTGTGCAGGTCATAGTGGACGGCCGTGATGTCTGGCCGAGCTGCTCTTACACAGCCTGGGCAGGTCATAGTGGACAGCCATGATGTCTGGCCTGGCTGCTCTTACACAGTGATGTCTGGCGGGACTGCTCTTACACAGCCTGGGCAGGTCATAGTGGACAGCCATGATGTCTGGGCGGGCTGCTCTTACACAGTGATGTCTGGCGGGACTGCTCTTACACAGCCTGGGCAGGTCATAGTGGACAGCCGTGATGTCTGGCCGGGCTGCTCTTACACAGTGATGTCTGGCGGGACTGCTCTTGCACAGCCTGGGCTGGTCATAGTGGACAGCCATGATGTCTGGCCGGGCTGCTCTTACACAGTGATGTCTGGCGGGACTGATCTTACACAGCCTGGGCAGGTCATAGTGGACGGCCGTGATGTCTGGCCGAGCTGCTCTTACACAGCCTGGGCAGGTCATAGTGGACAGCCATGATGTCTGGCCGGGCTGCTCTTACACAATGATGTCTGGCGGGACTGCTCTTACACAGCCTGGGCAGGTCATAGTGGACAGCCATGATGACTGGCCGGGCTGCTCTTACACAGTGATGTCTGGCGGGACTGCTCTTACACAGCCTGGGCTGGTCATAGTGGACAGCCATGATGTCTGGCCGGACTGCTCTTACACACAGTGATGTCTGGCGGGACTGCTCTTACACAGCCTGGGCAGGTCATAGTGGACGGCCGTGATGTCTGGCCAGACTGCTCTTACACAGCCTGGGCAGGTCATAGTGGACAGCCATGATGTCTGGCCGGGCTGCTCTTACACAGCCTGGGCAGGTCATAGTGGACAGCCGTGATGTCTGGCCGGACTGCTCTTACACAGCCTGGGCAGGTCATAGTGGACGGCCGTGATGTCTGGCCGGGCTGCTCTTACACAGCCTGGGCAGGTCAAAGTGGACGGCCGTGATGTCTGGCCGGACTGCTCTTACACAGCCTGGGCAGGTCATAGTGGACGGCCGTGATGTCTGGCCGGGCTGCTCTTACACAGCCTGGGCAGGTCATAGTGGACGGCCGTGATGTCTGGCCGGGCTGCTCTTACACAGCCTGGGCAGGTCATAGTGGACAGCCGTGATGTCTGGCCGGGCCGTTTGGAAAATTGTCTGAATGACCTAGTTAATTCAAAATACATTTAACCAAGTCAACATAGCAACGTTTGTTAATATTATGTCCATGACCACTAAATATACCAAGGTTTAGTACTGATGATAAGATAGTTAAAATAACTGATAAACACGTGTACTGTTATTTAATAACGTATGTTTTAATTCTTCAAAATTTTGGCGCCGAATTGATGCTTTGCATCAAGTTTTTCTCGTTTATATTGTAGTAATTCGTAGACATTATTTAGGGGGTAGGTATAAAATCCGGACTGATACGCGCGGACTAGCGGACTTTGGACTAGCGGAGCAGTGACCGGTATGGTATAAAATGCGGACTGGTATTTTGCGGACCATGTAAATAGATGGGACAAATAATACAAATATTCTAATTCTGGTTAGCAAATATTAAAGTTAGACGTTCTTAAAACAAAATAAGTATGTGATGTATGGTAATGGTCATTTGAAAATAGATTTGCAGGAAAATAATTCGTCAACTGACAGTTGTAATTAGGTTCAATGGATGTTTAAAGCAAAATAGATATACATATATTTATTTATTTTTTAAAAAAAAGTTAATGCCGTGAACAAATATATTCATGTTTTAAATTATGTAAACTATAATAGTCTTGTAATTTTCTAATTAAGTACGAATACAATTAGAAATTGTGTTGTATTAAACCATGTTAATTGATTGATATATTACAAAGTTTATATTGCAATTTAATTTGAATCTTATATATCTGTGAATGCTTCAATAAATACGAACACAATAAATAATAGTGTTATGTTTTGTGTATTTTACTCTTTTAGCTATGTATTCTCCAAATAATGAAATATTTGATTAAAAAACAAGTGGTTTTCTTCTACGTCCGTTATATGGGCTGGATTTTTATATATAGAATGTAAGTAGTGTGAAAGTAGATATGAAAGCACTAATTACTTTCCCCATAGACACCAATGTTAAAGTGTCACATATTAATGATTTGCTGCAAATTCAACTCAAGTATGGATAATGCAGCAGTGTAATGTTCATAGAGAAAACTATTTTTTTCCACTTGAAAAATCACCAGGAAACGTGGGGTCACAACTTGAGACATGTAAGAAAGTTCTTCTTTGTTTACTAAACAGGTCATGGGTACAGCTTTTTTATTGATCGACTGTTTTCATTGCTCACAAAGTGTAAGCATAGAGTCGAAATTTCGAAAATGTTCATCAGTGATCCAGTAAAACCTATTAATACGCTTCTTATACATATAATCACAAATCGAATAGAAATAGGTAGTTTTCCCCTACTTATAATGCCCATTTCCATCGCAAAAGGAGGGTTTACTTTTGAGAAATCGTGATCCTTTTGACATTAAATTGGTTGTCTTTACCGATGTGATTTTATCAAAAGCTTTTCCCCATGATTACATTTCAATATGGTCATGATGAATACACCTACTGAGAACCTTGTGTTATATGTGATATTTCATAAAAAAGAAAAAAATACGGTTGGATGCTTCTACCTATTAAAAAAAAAGTCACGAGTTGATTTTGATTGATTGTTGATAATATCACACACCTGTATTTAAAATGAAAATAATATTTGTGTCACCATGATGTTGAACTTTTTTGAAAGTATTAGTTGAATTTTAATTAGATAAACTGATAGGTGCTTTATCATCAATTCTAATACATCCGCACTATATAACCTAGTTTAAAATATCTCGTTATATTCAACGAATCACACCCGTAATTTCTACATGAAAATCATGTTTTTCACATTCTACATTCATATGTTGTATATGCAGTGTGTTTGTAAGACGACGTTAACATTGAATAAATATATATTATCATTAATTCAATAGTGTTGGTTGTGTTTTTGTTTAATCTAAATTAATAACAGCTCAATTTGGATTACACATATTTTATTAGAGGTTTACAACTTTGAATATAGACACAATCATTCTTTATACAATAGGGATAAATGCGTAAATATTCTCCGGGACGGGTGAGTGCCTGTGAAAAGGTGCAGCGGGGCATAACCCTATGATTAGACAGAAACGAATTGCTGTTAGGCGGGGATTGGCTAGATAATATCCGTAATCACCATCCATGACCCCGCTTTAAGAAAATTATTTTTAAGCCCAGAATACACCCTTAGCAGGTGCGTAGTTAGAACAGATTCAAATATTCACCTGCTTGCACATCAGAATTTCACAAAATGTAGGAAAAGAAAGAAAGAAAGAAAGAAAGAAAGAAAGAAAGAAAGGAAAGAAAGAAAGAAAGAAAGAAAGAAAGAAAGAAAGAAAGAAAGAAAGAAAGAAAGAAAGAAAAAAAACATTCAAACAATCATTGTTACTAAATCATAGCGCGAACAACTTTACTTTTGTAAATTCTTTTGCTTTAAACATGTTGACGAATTATTTTCATGCAAATATATATTTCAAATGACCATTACCATATACCACATACTTATTTCATTTTATGAAATATTTGCTGGCCAAAATATTTGTATTAGTTGTCCCATCTATTTACATGGTCCGCAAAATAACAGTTTACATTTTATACCATACTGGTCCGCAGTCCGCTAGTCCGCAGTTCGCTAGTCCGCGCGTGTTAGTCCGCGTTTTATACCTACCCTTATTTGGGTCCTATATGTCTTGTGCCATTTTGTATTGTTAAGACGAAAAAATGCAGAAAACTAAAACTTAAAAGGGGTAATTCTTGAGAAAGACTCCGTACTTATTCCAAATAACTACATGTACTACAAACTAAGTCCAGACGTATATTATTGTCTGTTAGAATTGATACAGTTGTCCAATTTTAGCTCAGTGTGACCACAGTTAACGTCATATAATTTTTTTTGTCATTTACAACACCATTAGTATTATATATAATGTTGATGTGTTGTGTTGTATTATATAGTGGAATGTAACCGCTATGATTGGGTGTAGTTTATAATAATGGCAGCCTCCTTAGTTAGTTTGTCGCGTTGTAAATAAATGAACTTCATGTGTAGAACCCCATATGTAGAACCCGATGTGTAGAATTTGGTATGCACAATATGATATGATATTTTACCACCCCTCAACTACTAATGATGTTGGAACAGTGCATAAACATTTTTATTTTCTTTCATTTTTCTTTCGAAGAATTATGTCCAATTTCTTTCTAAGAAAGGACACTGAACCCTGTCACAAAAACGTTAGATAGATGCTTCCAATGGATCTACCTTTCCAAAACGTATTTAAAGAGTGAATTTCAATGTTTTATGACCTACGAACGGGCAGGCAGACGAAAGGTTGTCAAAGTATTATTATACGTCCCACAGCCGTTAAAAATCCTTACCGTATTTTTTCAAACAGTTTGCCTGTCAGGTTAAAATTAATTCTATGCCCCATACTGACATCTAAACTATGTCAAACTTTCCTAAGCATGTTAATAGGAAATGTAAAGTTGGTTCTTAAACTACAATGACAACACATGATATGGGTAACGGCATGGGTTAATATTAATTATCTATATAGCTCGCATGATTATATCTGTTCAAGGAAATCTATGTTGATTCAGTTCTTATGACACTACATTGACTGTTTACAAACATTCAATGAATGTTTTATGTATTACATGTTATGCAAGTACCATTAAAACCATAGTTTCATACAATATATTTAAAGCAAAACTCCGTACAGTAAAAAGAGAATATTTGCAGTACTCCGTACACAAGTGCCCAAGACACCGTACACAAACATTAATTTTGTTTCGATTCATATCTCGGTCAATTTCGGATGAATGATGCTGAAATTTTGAACATGCACGTATATTGGAAAAACAAATAAATCTGCCAATTCAAAATTTTCATTAACTTGAAAATTAATGAGATATGTATTGCTGAAGGGTACTTCGGGCGAATTTCAGCACCGGCAATTGTTTTTCTTTGATCCGAATTGTAGCATTTAAAGTAATATGTCAACAATGTACGGAAATATTTGAACGGGGAAATGTTTCCGCACCATATAGCAATATTGATTATTCATATAAAATGAACAAAAATAGGAGAAAAACGTGGTTAACCTACTTTTGCTGTTGTTATACGTACGTTTTCTACAACATGGCTGACCAAAACTCCGTACTAGTGAACGGGGTCTTGACCAAGATCCGGTGTACGGATCCCAACAGTGTTATAGATAGTTCGTTTTCAATTTAAATCGTATCGTTTAAACCATTGCTATGACGTCACTCTATTGTAATAACTGTGGATTATTTTTCACGAATCAACAGTTGATTCCTTTGTTCGCGATTTCCACGGTCTGTGTTGGAAGAAGACATTATATTCTTCTTCTAACACAGACTGTGTAAATGGTTTAACACAGATTGTGTAAATGGTGAACACATGAATCAACCGTTGATCCGTGAAAAATAATCCACAATTACAACAAAAGAGTGACGTCATAACTATGGTTTTAATTTCCAGAGGCGGATCCAGATTAAGATAAGTGGTGGTCGCAACATGTTTGCAAAAGATGTAAACCCAACTTGTCAGATTTTAGTGTATGGGGTTTGGGTGGGGGTGTAGAGGAGGGGAGGGGTTGATGTTGTTTTGGGGCGGGACGTAAAATTAAACAATAATGGACAAGCAAACAAAAATCAGGATTTTCACATGCATTTTCATAACTTCTCAGGTTTTAGGGTGGGAGCGCATTGTACCCCTCCCATATATCTGCGCATGTTAAAAGCATAGTTAAGGTAATTCAATTCAAATCGCAACGTTAATTGCGTACTTAAGGAGTATGTCCCCTTAAGGTTTTAGTGTAATTCCATTGAGATTGCATTTGAAAAGAATAACAATTAGAAATCAAATCATCATGAATATTTTTTACATGAAACTTTCAGATTAATATGTTTATACATTTATCTAGGCAGTGCTACTCTTGAACAAATGAATTATAAATACTTACTTGGTAAATATAAAAATTAGTTAAAACACACATGAGCTTGAGTATGACATAAGCTGAGTATGGATCAATACACACTTTTATCAAGTTAGTATTTACTATTCAAGTATAGTACTGTCTAGATAAAAGTGTAAACATATTAAATCTGCAAGTTCTATTTTTTTTTTGTTAATACACTTTCAGTGGGATTACACAAAAGGGTACATAATCCTTAAAGCAAACTTCCCGTTCGATTTTTATATCTATAGTTAAGTTTAATTTGTTTGCATCAAAATGACAATCATTAAACAATAAAATACAGAAAAGAAAGAAAATAAAGAGTTCAATTTATTTTTACCTTTTTAATTAGTATCCAGAAAACGTTATCACGCTTTAGATCCAGTGTTCAGTAAGCAGTCCAAAAATCCAAGATATTGCAAAAAATAGTTAATAAACTCCGATATATCCGCAAGTCTAGTAAAGTAGTATCACACATCAATCACCACCCTTTTTACGTTCCATTGTACTAATTTTTGACACAATTTGGTACATGTATAATTAAAGTATATAATTATACTATTTTATAATTAAAGTAACATAAATAAAGTATCACTGTTTTCACACTTTAAATATTATGACAATATCCCACAGGCTAATCCTAACGGTCCCATGACAATCTCTGACCCTAATAATCCAGCATACTGTCATGTACGAGTAGTTGCCCCACATCCTCGGGAATAGGAAATCCGGGTTCCATAAAAGTAAGAAACTTGGGAGGTTCTTGACCTTGTCCAATCCCGCCATAGCATTTTTGTCAAATTGTTCTTTTGCACTGAATTTAGATTTCTCGCCTTTATGTCGTCTGTAGACACGGGTTCTGGAATCTACTAGTTCCTGAAAAATATATAGATAACAACGTTTTAGGAAAGTATTTCTTGGATTGAAAACTATTTCATTATGCAAATAGTTACACGCAAATTTATTGTCAAACGCTGAGCTACATCCTAAAAATAGTTAAAGAATCAAATGTATAAAAAGATATTGATAAATTTAACTTAATAATAAAATACTTACTAACACATAGTAGAACTTTATTCATTATTTTTCTGCGTTACGAAAAAATAGTCGTCCGACTGCATCATGTGGTCAGCGCTGCATGTCTTTATGAATGGGTATCGTATGCATCATGTGTTGCACGGGACAAACGTGCTGGAGCAAATCTATTAACAACGCCTATATAATACACACAAACTCGAAAGGGATTTTTAAATGGTTACACCGTAAAAGGAAACAAAGAATGTATAAATCAACTTTTTTCAATAACATATACTTGGTTTAAGTAAGAGAAACCACTCGCAACTGTAGATTCGTGAAAAATAATGTTTTTTTCCATTACATATTTGACTGAGTGATGACCGGACAGAGTATGGTTACAAGATAATGATGATAATAAAATAGTGTGTAAGGTTTAGTTCAAAACGTGAATGCATTAATTTGTTGGAATTCCCCGCAACCTCGATATTATCAACTATTAAATAGTACCTTCAGGGGTCACTCCACACTTTGCTTTTGTTTTATTATCTATTGAGAATAAGTTTCGGCTTTTTCTATATTATTTTATCTCTTTAACCGCATTTAGATATAAATGATTTGTTGTTGTCAAGAACGCTTTTTTTATAAAAGCAGTTGAAGAACTCTTCTACGAGGACTATCACCAACCGATACTTGTAGCCTGACCAGTTTATGGTGACGTTATTTAACATTCGTAAGATCCTTGGTCACGATCACCTTCATACACACTCTTTATCAAACTTGTTTGTGAAACTGTGTAAAAGTTGTAGTATGTAGCTAGTATGATACAATGGATGATTGGATTTACATGTTAAATAAGCTATATTATCTCACAAAAGATGTATCCACATACATATTATAAACTAATGTTGTTATTAGGTCTGCGGTGTATCTAAATTTCAAAGTTTAGATGTTTGTTTTTTTGTTTGTTTCATTTGAATGGTTTTTTACGTCATGTTAAGGACATGTAGGCCACATATGATGGTTGATGTTGTTTTGTGGTAGAGACAGACCACTCCATTTTTCCTTGGTAGATCCAGTACTATATACCACCCGTCATCCGTAAGAGTCGACACTTTTTTACTTGAAAAGTCGAGCTCTTATTCAGTGATCAGTTTACTAATTGATTAAGATTTCAATGAAACTTTTGATTCGCATTTGACTGACACGACCTTACACCAGACTCTTGAATGTTTAATGCTTTATACTGAGCTTTTGTTTCAAACCCAATCATCCATGATATGTTATGATCAATATATAAGCTTTTGTTATATTTATTTTTTATTTTTGGGGTCACACGGTAATCTCAGGGTGGTATTCCGTTAGTTTTCTTTACACACACCAGTCGAATATTTCAAAGCAAACTGCTTCTGCATTGTACTTATTGCATCAGTAACATGTTTTAATCTGTTAAAGGAGTAAGAGAAAAGAAAGGTATCCAATGTTATCTTTTAATATATATGCAAGCAGGCCTAACGTCCAATTGACACTTGATTAGTAAATCGAGATGCTAATTTTAAAGTTTGATATAAATTTAAAGATTTTCATTTGTCACTTCAATATGTGTACATGTGGTAGAGAAATTACAACAATATGTTATATTTAACTTTTAACAAAGTTCAGAAAGTATGATCACTAGTCCAATCATGTCTGATTTAGCAAGGAAGAAAAAGGTAGATATAAGTGCCTTTCCTTGCATGCGGGGGAGATAACAAGTACAGTTACAAATGTTTAGGTTAACGACAGTTACTTGTTACACTTCTAGATGCATGCATTTGTGTTGGAATCTTTTCTGTTTAACATTAATTTAAATACTCTATTTTAAAAGAATAAAATAAAAAGATAAAGAGACATATAGAGAAAATAAAGAAGTGAATCTGAAGCTAATCAAAAGAGGTTATGACCCTATCTTTTGCAACGCTCTAAATGTTTAGTGGTTGACAAAGTCACAGTTAGCCACTATGGTTTTCTTCTTGATTGTGCTATGGGCCTACATATTATGCACCTTTGACTACATCTGCCTTAATCCTCAAAGAGATGGTAACGTTTAATATTTGTCTTCATTCTTGTCTTATTGTGCACTTAATGGTTCACTTATTGCTATGTCTTCTACAAAGTTATTGAGTACGAGCTTTGTGTTTTCTACGTGTTTTTTATATTCATATACTAGTATACATGCTTATTTGTTTCTTATAATTATATTGCCTACTAATCCTTACTTATATGTTAGATGATATACCTGGCTGGAATTTCTTTATTTATACTTTCCCGTTTAACTGTGATGACAGTAGTGTTGAGTGAGCTTTCCTCTTTGATTGTGCGTTGACCGGACATATTTCGGACCCTATGATGACGTCTAGCTAAATCCTGAAAGGACTGTAACGTTTGATGTTTTTCTTTAATATTGTCTTGTCCTGTATTGTCTCCTATACTCTCATATGCTTAAATGATGAAATAAAGATCTGCTACCCTTAATGGTTTATTCTTGTGTTGCTCTGTCTTCTGCCAAGTCATTGAGTACTTGCGTTGTGGCATTCCATGATTTTGTTTTTTATATTCATATATACATGGTCATCTTTGTGTTGTACTTATATTGCCTATTAATGCTGCCTAGTTCGTTAGAGGTTTTAAATGGCTATGCTTTCTTTATTTACACTGTTTAATTTTTCTTGGATGACAGTAGTTTAAGAATGAGGTTTGGTGCACCCTAGAATCTGGTTTAAACCCCCATTGACCTATTGGCCACTGACTGTTTCAAGTATGTAGTCCTTTTGTCAAATGTTTTATGTTTATGAAGGCATATACCTTGCCATTTATTTATCCTTGTAATTGTTGTTTGTTTCCAAATTGCATGATGACTGTGATCCTTGCCTGCTGCGTTTCTGATTCGACTTTATTTCTACCTTGAATGAGGTTTGGTTTACACTAGAACCCGATTTAAACCCACAGCAGCCTTTTCCCCACTGACCGTTCCAATGCGGTTCCCATATCGTTAACCTCTATCCCATACCCCAGCTGCCCTTTTCCCACTGACCGTTCCAATGCGGTTCCCATATCGTCAACATGTGTTCCATACCCCAGCTGCCTTTTTCCCAATGCGGCTCCCATATCGTCAACCTGTGTCCCATACCCCAGTTGCCTTTTTTCCACTGACCGTTCCAATGCGGTTACCATATCGTCAACATGTGTCACATACCCCAGCTGCCTTTTTCCCAATGCGGTTCCCATATCGTCAACCTGTGTCCCATACCCCAGCTGCCTTTTCCCCACTGACCGTTTCCAATGCGGTTACCATATCGTCAATCTGTGTCCCATACCCCAACCGCCTTTTCCCCACTGACCGTTTCAATGCGGTTACCATATCGCCAAACTGTGTCCCATACCCCAGCTGCCCTTTTCCCAATGCGGTTCCCATATCGTCAACATGTGTCCCATACCCCAGCTGCCTTTCCCCAATGCGGTTCCCATATCGTCAACCTGCGTCCCATACCCCAGCTGCCTTTTCCCCACTGACCGTTCCAATGCGGTTCCCATATCGTCAACCTGTGTCCCATACCCCAGCTGCCTTTTTTCCGATGCGGTTCCCATATCGTCAACATGTGTCCCATACACCAGCTGCCTTTTCCCCACTGACCGTTCCAATGCGGTTCCCATATCGCCAACCTGCGTCCCATACCCCAGCTGCCTTTTCCCCCACTGACCGTTCCAATGCGGTTACCATATCGTCAACCGGTGTCCCAAACCTCAGCTGCCTTTCTCCCTCTGACCGTTCCAATGCGGTTACCATATCGTCAACTTGTGTCCGATACCCCAGCTGACTTTTTCTCAATGCGGTTACCATATCGCCAAACTGTGTCCGATACCCCAGCTGACTTTTTCTCAATGCGGTTCCCATATCGTCAACCTGTGTCCCATACCCCAGCTGCCTTTCTCACACTGACCGTTCCAATGCGGTTACCATATCGTCAACCTGTGTCGCATACTTTGCTTGTATTTTTCCTTGTTTTGAATGCGTGTTTTGGTTGACTGTGTCTTTGGAATGCTACATTGCCTGTACGACTTGTATACCTACATTTGGTATGAAAGAAGGTCGACACTAGATACCTTATAGCCGAACAAACATGGCATCAAGAGGACTCGCTACATGCTAACATGCCTCTTACAACATTGTACATGTAGAAAGTGACGTATGTGTTCTGTAAATCTGATAGGAAATGCTGTTTGATGTGCAGTAAAACAAAAGAATATCTGTTTTGTTATTGTTGATTTTTTATTTGAATTTGATGTTCGACACTAGTCTTACTGTACTTCTCTTTCATGTCACACTCCCCTTAACCCCCTCCCCCCACACCAACACACTCCTTCCCCCATCCCAAACCACCCACTCCTTTGACTTTCCTGTGCCTCCTCCCCCCCCCCCCCACCCCACCCACACACTCCTTTGACTCTCCTGTGCCTCTTGTTTTTGATGTGTGTTGTGTTCTCGGCTTTGTGTTTGATCTTAATTGGAAAGTTCTTAGTCATCCGATAAGACTGTAGTTTATATTCGTCTCAAGGGTTAAGCTACATCACCAATTCGTCACAGAACGAATGGTCGGTAGGCTTATTGTTTTGTTTGTTTAATATTCATTTAGCTGATTTTCTGATGCATAGATTTACCAAGTTGTAAACAACCCGAGTGGTGATTGCGAAATTATTATAAATATATATCAATTACAAGATACAATAGTTTCGCACTGAGTCCTCGAACTGTGGAGAATTCAAGAAAAACAACAGTCCTGTCAATAGCGTAAAACATAGTCTCTATCATCCAGACACACTCAAGCTGACTGCGAGCGCTAGCGAGCGTCTGGACTCACTGTTCTTTAAAAAATTTGACCGATAGACGGCGCCAACCGTCAAAACTGACTGCGACGTGACGTCATTTTGATTGCAACATCAAAGTGCACGTTGAATTACGCGCAACATTAGTTCCAATGGGATGGTGTGTACGTCCTTATTAAATATACAATAAACTTCGTTTTATTGTAGTTTCTCTAAAAACATAATATAATCTTACAAAATGATGTTTAAAATTTAATTTTTAGCATTATTCGTGATCCGCTGACTATGTTTGGAGCCAATTTATTGCACAACATTGCGCGTAACGTCACGTATTTTTTTGACGCCGTCGTGACGTAGGGGGTGATTCCCACGGATTTCCATAACAAACTGAAGTTGACCAATCAGAGGCCGATGATTTTTTTTGTCCACACCTCGTTTTGATGTCAAACATTTTAAAGAAGCTTTACTCCAGACCATCGTTTAGACTTCTTTGAGAGAAGTCTCGCGAGAGGTCTGGATGATCGAGACTACGTAAAACATTGAATTATCTTGGGGTTCAGTCTAGTTAAAAACTGCATTAAACCGGTTGCAATCACAAGCTGACGAGCCATCTGTACACATCTGGACAAACGCATGTACAGGTAACATGCGTGCGTTTGTCCAGATGTTTACAGATGGCTCGTCAGTCAAACGACCATTTGTATTGGTCACGTGACTTTCTACAAATAAAACAAAAAGTATTCAAATTAAGTATTCTTCCGACAGTTCTGCCAGAAATCACCGCGGCAGACTGTAGTACTTCAACGCCTTTGTCCCAATAAAAAACATACATGTTAATTGATTACAATTATTTAACAATATGGATATACAAATCGAACAGGAAAAGTAGCATTCAAGGACGACAGTCAACCACAAACACACACAGAAACAAAGAACAACTTTAAAGATGAAAAAAATGCCAAGTTAGACATATCACAAACACAAAAGGGTTGACAACCCTTTCTGTCATAACAAAACAACATCCTTAGTTAAAGATGCGTATATTATTTCGGTATAGTTAACATGTTTCTATGATATATTCTCTCATGCTAGTGCATATTTGACATACTTTCACAATTCCAAGAATGTTATGAGATATAAGAAACATTGTGATAATATGTGGTACATTTAATACGATATCATCTTGATGATGTATGCTTATTATAAAACTGTGACTATCGTAACTAATGTATATATGTATCTTTTATCGATGTACCTTTAGCCTGAAATAAAATGAAATAAAATGATGCTTCTTCTTGTTTACTATTTATTCCAAGACAGATTTTTGACGGTACCGTACTCTTCCAGAACAAATCAATAGTTTACATAGTTGTTTTGAAAAAAATAAGTTTACTTTATTTATCTTGATAATGAACGTATTGTTTTTATTAGGATGTAAATTATGAACATACTATAATTATAGTATAATTGCATTGGAATAATTAAAAAAATCGTACTTTATTGTTTATTTAAAGGGGTTGATGCACTATTTTCGAACAGGATTTATTTAAAAGGACTTTGAAAAACTTGGAAAAAGCTGAAAGAATTTTTAAAATGTCATGAAAAATAAAGGAGATGTGACCTATTGAAAATTTGCAAAGAACATAAATGGAGGCGGCCATCTTTGAACGATGACGTCATCGCGCCGTTTTACCATATATGGCATATTGACAAAATGTATTTTAAAGCAAAGAAAACAGTGATTTTCTTTGCTTTAAAAGACATTTTATCAATATGCCATATATGGCAAAAAGGCACGATGACGTCATCGTTCAAAGATGGCCACCTCCATTTATGTTTCTTTGCACATTTTCAATAGGTCATATCTCCTTTACTTTTCATGGCATTTTGATAATTCTTTCAGCCTTTTTCATGTTTTTCAGAGCCCTTTAAAATAAACTGTGTTTGAAAATAGTGCATCAACCCCTTTAAAATACAGTGTCTTTTGGCTGTTACTTGTGATATGCAGGCTTCATAAGCGCTGCCCCCAACTAAATTCCATTATGTTTATTTCGCTCTTCGGGGCATATTATGTTAGATACTGGGACCATACGCCGCTGGACTTAGGGGAGGAAAATCTCTATGTCCACCGCCATATGCATGCCATCTTCGGGATGGTTAAAATTATGCACTATTGATTGTATGAATATTGAGTTCTGCTCAACGCGGAGCTAGAGGGCGTCAGCGGTAGCTAACATATTTCACTACCGTTCATGAACAGTCTCAATCAAATCGAGACTGCAATATTGTGTATGTGTCGTGTTCGGCCGTTTCCAAAGGTCAATTATCATACTCTTTTGTTTAACGAAGTGGTTCGAGTCGATGTAAAGATAACAATAAAATATTATGGAAGAAAATAAAATGAAGTATCCTTTTAAAAGAAAAAAAACTGGCCTGGCTTGATAACTATGAGTGGACATAAGATGATGAAAGAACACAGTTATTTCAGAAAATAGGATTTATTTAATATTATATTATTATGAGTATGTTCTTCGATAATAAATGATATTATTTACATGAAAATGCACAATGATGTAATATCAATTCAACACATATGATACACGCTAGTAAAAGTAAAAAAAAGAGTACAATAAACTACTGATCCGAGTACCAATCGGAAATAACAACCGAAATAAATATGCTGGCACGCGTAAGAGGAGGAGCTGAGCACCTCACCGGAAATAACAACCGAAATAAATATGCTGGCACGCGTAAGAGGAGGAGACGAGCACCTTACCGGAAATAACAACCGAAATAAATGTATATGCTGGTACTCTTTAGTGAAAGTAAAAAATAGAGTAAAATTCACTATTGAGCAGAGCACTCCACCGGAAATAACAACCAAAATAAATGTATATGCATTGTACTCGTTAGTGAAAGTAAAAAATAGAGTAAAATTCACTATTGAGCAGAGCACTCTATCGGAATTAACAACCGAAATAAATGTATATGCTGGTACTCGTTAGTGAAAGTAAAACATAGAGTAAAATTAACTATTGAGCAGAGCACTCCACCGGAAATAACAACCGAAATGAATGTATATGCTGGTACTCGTTAGTGAAAGTAAAAAATAGAGTAAAATTCACTATTGAGCAGAGCACTCCATCGGAAATAACAACCGAAATAAATGTATATGCTGGTACTCGTTAGTGAAGGTAAAAAATATAGTAAAATTAACTATTGAGCAGAGCACACTATCGGAAATAACAACCGAAATAAATGTATATGCTGGTACTCGTCAGTGAAAGTAAAAAATAGAGTAAAATTAACTACTGTGCAGAGCACTCCATCGGAAATAACAACCGAAATAAATGTATATGCTGGTACTCGTTAGTGAAGGTAAAAAATATAGTAAAATTAACTATTGAGCAGAGCACTCTATCGGAAATAACAACCGAAATAAATGTATATGCTGGTACTCGCTAGTGAAGGTAAAAAATATAGTAAAATTAACTATTGAGCAGAGCACTCTATCGGAAATAACAACCGAAATAAATGTATTTGCTGGTACTCGTCAGTGAAAGTAAAAAACAGAGTAAAATTAACTACTGTGCAGAGCACTCCATCGGAAATAACAACCGAAATAATTGTATATGCTGGTACTCGTTAGTGAAGGTAAAAAATATAGTAAAATTAACTATTGAGCAGAGCACCCACCGGAAATAACAACCAAAATAAATGTATATGCTGATACTCGTAAATGAATGTCAAAATAACAGTATTCGTGTTCAACTGTTGAGCAAAGTGCCTAACCGGAAATAATAATCGAAGGCTGGTACTCGTAAAGTGTACGAAAAAAGCTGACAGTTATATCCTTCCACCAACACTCAAGAGTACCATATAACTATTTTAAACAACGTGTTTGTGACATGACATCATAATATCCTTGAAGTCAGGAACACGTCATTCAGTTATAGTTTCCAGTCATATTTAGATATCAAAAGGCCGCACAGAATGGATTTTAGAGAAGTCCAAGGAGACCCTTTCGCCACGATGTTAGGAACCACGGTGGCCCAGTGGAAAACACGTTTGACTCTGAATCCAGAGTTCGCGGGTTTGAGCATCGCTGACGCCACTGGAATCGTTAGGTTCGTGATTCCTTTTCCCATTTCAATTAGGCGGGGTTGTGTGGGGTTACTATAATAAATTGTACATGCCGATATGTCAATAAAGACTTCTGATACTCATATTCATTGTTATTTATATATTTAATATGATATTACTGTGAAAAGCGGGTACGTATATTTGCAATGATAACAACACACTCGATTCTAAGGAGATGGTATGTAGCTATATTAAGTGCATTTACAAAATCCACACCTTATATCAACTACATTTACAACGAACACATCTAATATTAAGTACATTTACAATAAACATATATTATATTAAGTACGTTTGCAACCAATACATATCATATTAAGTACAGTTTGTACATTTACAACAAACACGTCATATATTAAACACATTTACAACAAACGCAAAGCATTTTAAGTACAATTACAACAAACGCATCTCATAATAAGTACACTTGCAACAAACGTATCTCATATTAAGTAAGTATTAAGTACACTTGCAACGAACACATCTCATATTTAGTTCATATATGACAAACACACCTCATGTTAAGTACATTTTCAAAACAACCATATCTTCTATTAATTAAATTGCAACTATTAATAACTTTTAAAAATCCGTGGTGGATTAATAGACATGTATATCTGCACTAATATTTACATTATATGATTTATTTTTATCAAACGGATAACAAGCTGTTTTATTTGACTCATTTGATATAATACATGTGTTAAGGAAATTGATGCAAGGAAGTGTTATATAAACGCCTTCTCATTGTATCAGCTCAGTTAAGATAAACTGCATATTTGGGCATGTATTGTTTGTAATAACTACACTGTTGCCATGCTTTGTAATTGTATTTTGTATCCTCATGGGCTTTTAAGCCTATTGGAAATTGTAAATAAAGATCTATCTATCTATTAATTACACGTACCATAAATACATTGACAACAGACACACATAATATTAAAAATAATCCTCATATTAACTGCATTACAATAAACCATAATTTCATATTCAATAATTTCATTTACTACCACTCACTCACAAAGATTGCATATGAATATGTTTCCCTTCAAATCAAAACCAAAACCAATCATGCATACATATATATGTATGCTGCATTAATGATGCAAAGGTCACCGTATTTAATAAAAGAACACAGTATATACATTTCTATTTCTAGGAAAAACAACATGTTTTCTAGTCTCTCTGTTCGATCTCTTGAGTCCTCTTACTATTTAGGACAACGACAAACATGAAGCCACCGGTTTGTAGAGTACAACATGCGTTTTCTGTCTAAACACATTAGAACTTTTCTATGACTAAACACATTAGAACTTCTCTATGTCTAAATACATTAGAACTGCTCTGTATCTGAAAAAAAAAGAACATACAAAGTTAAAATAAAAGATTCTGTATTAGTTATGTGAACATTTGTCAATCCATTTATCATATACGAAGATAATTGCAATTTTAGTGTAAACTGAAGGTTTTATTCGTTTCGTTAAATGTTAAGTTCGTCTCTGTAAGTCTTTAAAATGTGTGTTTTTTAAAGGTTGAAATACTGCTAAATTAAAAAGAAATCCGTATATTTATTATTTGTGCAATTGAACACATATTAAAGTAACAAATCAGCTACATAAAGCGTTTATAGTAAAACAATTAGTCAGTTGACAATTAGTCAGTTGACGAAGCAGATTGAATATACCCTATCTTCATATGCTTCGGCCTGATGAATTCAATACATTAATTTATAAAAGAAAGAGAAATGTCTCAATTCGACAAAATGAATAATGTTTATATGCATTTTACATACACAGCACACACATAAAAACAATAGTTTGTGCATATGCCGTATAAAGACATTAGTCTGTGCAAATGCAATATAAAAACAATAGTTTGTTCAAATGCCGTATAAAGACAATTGTTTGTGCACATGCAGTATAAAAACAATAGTTTGTGCACATGCAGTATAAAAACAATAGTTTGTGCACATACAGTATAAAAACAATAGTTTGTGCAAATGCCGTATACAAAACAATAGTTCGTGCACATGCAGTATAAAAACAATAGCTTATGCGAATGCAGTATAAAAGAAATATGTTATGCCAATGCAGTATAAAAGTATTCCATGTGTTAAGAGTCAATATATCCTCTTCATGTATTATGTCACATATTGCACACTATATTCCTTGAATAAATATTGTTTAAAGTAATAAAAGCGAGTGCTTCTATAATATGCTTAGCTGCAATCAGACTTCCCTTGTAGATTTCCGTAACAGACAATGTTTCTCGGTTATGGAAATGGACGAGGTAGTGTCTATAATGCGTTAATTATTCACCAAGGCAATTAATAAACATGTCAGGGAAATCTATGACGACAAATGTGCATGAGGTAGCCTATCAAATAAAGTTGTAGTGGTGCCTCTTTTTTGGGGGTGGGCGGGCGGCGACTAATGCAAGTATACTACATTTTTAGTCAAAGAAAAATGGTAACAAGAGGTAAAGAGTGTGCTTCCTGTGGCCAGCAACACACATGAACAGTTTATTTTATTTTACAAAAACATATGCATTAAGATGTGCTATTTTTCTTAATCAGACGTATCATTTGTAACTGTAGTAAGAAGAAATGCGTTTGCTTCTTCCAAATTGCGTTTTTTCAATTGAACTGTAGCAAGAAGGAATACGTTTACTTCTTCTAAATTGCGTTTTCTCAATTGAACTGTAGCAAAAAGGAACGCGTTTGTTTATAAAATTGCGTTTTCTCAATTGATTCTAGACAATAAAAGTGTAGTGACAAAATAAGTTTCTGTCAGTTACAGATTTCCACAAGAACGAGATATTTACGTACACATCCATTCAATGACACACATTATTTACTTGTAGTCTGTATAATCTCACAGCTGCTGGGTGGGGAATAACGGTGTTCGCCCACTGCCTCTGGACGTTCACCCTCCGGAGTATATCCATCATAAGACACTTGAGTGGGTGTTATGTAAATATCCCTATCTGTCATAGAAGTAATAAGAAGTATATAAGTAGGTAAGTAATATATTTACAATAATATAGACAAATACTAATACATCAAGATAACT
This sequence comes from Cyrtodaria siliqua, assembly GCA_037043455.1. Taxonomy (NCBI): domain Eukaryota; kingdom Metazoa; phylum Mollusca; class Bivalvia; order Adapedonta; family Hiatellidae; genus Cyrtodaria; species Cyrtodaria siliqua. Next base: position 158,364 of record JAWPHD010003141.1, on the reverse strand, counting down.
TTGCTGTACCTTAACTGTGTTAATTGCCATACTGACAAATTTATTATTTTATAGTACGTCTTTAACTTTGGTTAGGCGCCAAATAACCTTTCATGTTTGGTGCGCCTTAAAATCCACTTCAGTTCAATTCAATTCTTTAACTTTGAAACATTTTTTTTTTAAACCAACCTCTTTGAACTACATCCAGAAACAATGTGTTTATTGTGCTATAAATATCTCAAAACAACGTGTAATTCATTATTTAAACAAAACTCAAATTTCTGGGAGAATAGTCACGACTTAGTCGAATAAGGATGCCAAGAGTGTATTATTTCCTGTTGCAAGTATACACGGTTGATCAGTTTGATTTGCTTTATATGTATATTAATGCTGAATGGGTCTATGTCTTACATGGTATCCTCCCAGAGTACCTCCAAAGTAAACTGCATCATAGAAGTAAACGACAGAGATATATATCGTCAAAGTAAACTACAAAATCAGGGCAACTGGACAGCCTTGGTTATAATATAATATTCCACAAACAGTGTTTCCTGTATGCCGAAAATATTTTTTGGCGGGTACTCTATATAGTCAGGGTACTCGGGTGGCGTACCCGGGTGGCGTACCCTGATGTACGCCATAGACCAATTCACTCCACAGATCGTAAGTGACATATCGCTGACGCGCGGTCACTATGCTGTTTAATTAAATAAGTATTAAATATCTGAAACGTTACTTCTAACAAATACATAATAAAACAAATACATAATAAAATAAATACATAATGAAATATGTTTTTACTTACCAACGGGGAACGTTATTCTAAGTCGACAGATGACAATGACAAGAACAACAATTGAAAGACAAGCCAATCCCAACAATATGCCCAACACTAACATACCAACATTAAGGTTGTTGCTGAAATAGCGAAACGTAGTTATAAACACGTGATTCATCCCACAGGTTGTATTATCAAAAACAGAATAGTATCAAAGTATCAAAGTTACTTAAACGTATTAAGGGGCATGGTATTGCATCAAATATTTAGTAAACTTACGAATCAGAAACCCATTATTCAATCATCAATAGTGTTAAAATAAAGGATGTAATTAGTACCGTCCAAACGAAACAGTTTTACTTCAATGCTGCTGAAGTAAAGCACATGTCACCTTAATATTATGTGGCTTCACCCGCGGTAATGCTTGCTCAAACAAAAGTCTCGAATATTAAATTGTTACTACATGGGTAAACATGCCCAGATTAAATGCAATACGTTACATAATGTTGTCCATAATCAATTAATGTTGCTGGATCAAGCACAAACATATCGATTGCAAAGTGTAAGTAAATTAATTGAGTACTTTAACTTGACAAAAAATAATAAAAAGAGAATCCTTGGAATGTGTTATGAAAAAAAAATGAAAAAAATGCTGCATACTACGTCGGATCTGACCATAAGCATACTATATATTCGTTTGACTTTGCAAGTCTTTGGCACCTTTGTCTGAAAACTGGACATTGTCAAACGTTAACACATTTTCGAAAGGTAGTGAGGGGATCTTTCGATTACATGTCTTAGTTACCTTTCTTTTTTTAAAAAAAATTAAAATATTGGTTTATATTCGTGTTGTAACTGTTTTAACTAGTCGCAAATTCGCTCACCATATCAAATATTCTTTCGGCACTTTGGGCGAGACTGTAATGCAGTTCTTAAGACACAAAAAGGATCTGTGTTAAGCAAAGGTAGCTATCGATAGCTATGAAAAAATAACGTACTCTTCTTGTTCTAACGTATCCTCTGTCGTCTTGGGTCGAATACAGTTGCTGCATGCCTGCTCGTTGGGACAGCGGGAAGCTGGTTCACTTCCTGACGGTGGATCAAATGTAGAGCTACCTTCAACCGGGAACTGCCCAACCTTAAATAATGAATTCCTCCAAACGGTTTGAAAATGTTCATCAAATGTTATGTTAGCAAACTGAAGGTTTATACCATTATCGTATTACATCATTTTCCAGTGTGCATAAGAGCTAGTGTAACAGTGTTTTCCCTACCAGCCATAACATAAGCTAGCAGTACGTCCCTTCACTTAAGGTTACTTGACTTTCAAATGTCACAACACAGTCGTTAGACCACATGTATCACAATATGTTACGGTAATTGTTTGTTTTGTTTGAATGAAGGTTTACGTCATTTTTAGCAAATGTTATTCCATATAAGACTGTCGAATTTGTGGTAGAGGCAGACCACTCCATTTGTCCCGGGTAGAACCAACTGGTACTATATACGCCCGTCATCCGTAAGAATCGACACGTGTTATGCTTAAACTGGTATGCTTAAGATATTACTAGTTTACTTATGCATATATGCTATTTACATAATATTACATTACGCACGATTCAAACAATCCGGAATAGACGCCAAAAGATATATAATAATTCAATACAAAATGGTGGCAATGAAGACCCATGGGATCGTACAGAAATTGATACCCTTATATGGTATGAGCATGTGGCGAGCATCATCTAATTGTATCCAATGATTTTCTAAAAGTCATACATACACAGTCAAGTAGTTCTCACCTATATAAGACGTGAAAGCATATCTTTACTGTTGTTAATTTTTCTATTACAGCTAATCATTGTGTGAGAGAAATCGTGACGTTATTTGATTGTTACGTGGCTATAACATGTTCACACCACAAATAATACGACATATTATTTTTAAAAAATGCTCGTAACGGGCATGCATTTTATCAAGTAAGATTTAAAATATGATAAAAAGTGTGGTCAGTCTGAAAATATCGTATGCTATTCCATGAAAATAAATGTATCTAAATGTTGTACTTTGGTATAAACACAGAGAGTCAGTCCTCGTTTGCATTCACTAGTGTATTATGATATGTAAATAATGGCTTTATATATGTGTCGAAATAACAAAACCCTGATATATTGCCGGACTGGACCGTGTGAATACTATATATTTCTTGTTTGACTTTTACATCAATAAATACTGAAAGGGGATCGCTTAGAAGCAACAAGCACAAACTAAAGAGAAAAATAGATTGAGTCTGTTTATGAGAATTAATATAAGGTGCAACACCTCTGACGTCCCATAATACCGGCTTAAGTGATATTCTACTTTAAATCAAAAGGACCGGTAAGTAACAACACTACTGATTTGTAGTCAGTGGTATATTTTACAGCCGCCAAATAGCACTAAACAAACGCTAGTGTAAATGTCAATAAATACTGAAATGGGGAAAGCAACAAAAACACACGAGAGAGAAAAGTAGACTCTGTTTCATTGAGTCTGTTCATGAGAGGTAATATAATGTGAAACACCTCTCACGCCCCCTATCGCCGGCTAAGTAGTGTTAGTTTTTTACTGGTCCTTTGAGATCACCGAGCCCAGTATGGCTTTGAAGTAGAATACCGCTTAAGCAGGTGCTAGGAGGCACGGGTGGTGTTGCTTCTTACATTACCTCTCATGGTCAGATTTTGCTACTTTACACTCTTAATTGTGTTTGTTGCTTCCAAAGGATCTCCCTTAAAAGAATTTATTAAACGGTATCTCATATATTTCACTTCAGCACGCATTTGTTTCGCCTTACCTTTGTATATACCAGTTGTTGTGGATTGTCGGGATCTCTCTGAATATTATATATATTGTACCCCACGTTTCCATCGCCATTCTTGTTAAATACGTTATCGGGTCTACCGTTTCCATACAAGTCCAATTTAGCTGTGTCTCTTATTTCAGTGACTAGCCCTAGACAAATACATGTATAGACTATGACAAATTATTGTGCAACACTTCGATATATATTAATGATATTTTATTAGAAATATAATATTGTTTTGTTTCATTGCATCGGATATCCACCCTTATATACACAAATAATGTTTTAGATTCGTTAAGCCATTTCATTACACTCCTATTTTTGATTGCAATTTACAGAAAGGAAATTATTTAAAAACGTAACAATACACTACAGTACAGTTTAAGGAAAATTAGCGAAATGTTCGTATTAAAAATCAGATGATAAAACACGCATATTTACAGATTTCCGGTATTACCTGTTGGGTTGTTGAAGAAGTCCGGACACAAACTAGTAGCCTCATTCCCACATGTTTTCTTCAGAAATGAACCCGCTCCAATCAGTAATGACAACATGGCGTTATAAGCAGTAGTGACCCATGGGTCCATAAGAAAGTTCGGGTCATCTTTAAATGCTACGACATCTTCACAACGGTGAGACTTTTTCTTGTCAAAACTGTCGGGGAAGTAACAGTTTAATTTTGTTTGTAGATATTGCATTGCCCAAGGATTTACACGGAATGGAGCGGGTGAGATGTTTCGAATTTGTGTCGAAAGAGTATCTGGCTGAACCATTTCCAGTACGATGGTATAAGACCCCAAGGTTATGTGTTTATTCTTATCTGTATTTAAAACATCCGGATTTCTAGACCATGTCTCTGATCCGATAAAAAGGAAATCGTCATTATGGTCATGCAAATCAATCAAAGATTTGAAAAATGGTTCCACAACATTTGAGTTTAAGAAGATAATCACAATTTTTGCATGCGGTTGCTTTCTCAGTCGTTCGTAATATTCGTAATAATTTGCTCCATCCTCCACTTCAATACTTTGAACAACACAAATATCATTTGCATAAGCAGTCTCATTTACTTTGTCTCTACCACCCTCTCCGTAGGCACCTTTACTGTATACAAGCTGTATGAAATTCCCTTTAAGCTCTTTTATTATTTGTATCATAACACTGGCTTGAAAGTCATCTGGAGTGACAACACGCATGAAGTATGGATGTTGAACACGATCACTCAATGAAGGATTTGTAGAAGCATAACTGATCTGAACTTTTTTCAATTTTTGCAAATTGCCCGAAACCGCAATGCTGATACCACTTCCCAAAGGCCCGATGTAACCAATGATTTTATTGGTCATGTCGAGGTATGTACCATTGCCCAACGGCAGTCCGTATTTTTGAAGATTAAGTACCTTTCGTTGAACAACCACTGGATTGTTGCACGTATCTAATACAATCAATCCGAGTTTAACACCGTTGAAATACTGGGAGTATACTGAGTCGCTAGTAAACCTTTTAAGACCAAACCGAATTCCTTCTGCAATCTGGTAGCTATTTACAGATCGAATATCGCTACTGCATCCCTGCAAGTCTGTTTTTGATTTGTCGTGGACTGGTACTAACGCAATTACATATACATCCCCAGGCTCATGTATAAATCGTTCTGTTAGATCAGCCGGAATACAGTCATCGCATAATTTCGTATCGCTACATAGCGCCTTTCGGACGTCCGGCCAAAATCGTTCTGTACCTTGGTCGTCGTAATCACGAATATTGCTTGTATTGATCTTCATTTCACCATCGACAAAGTCTCCAACCTGTTGATATTGAATATGATTCAAGAGCTACTTCATTTAATAATTACAATGTTAAAATTGTTTAATTATTAACGAAACGTTGGTAACAACGTCATTACACATTAAACAAGATGCATAGGTTTGAAAAGAATATATTTTCGTTTAAATTATGCTCAACCAACATATGTTTTATTCATAATCGGGATATAAGAAATCAGACTGCCACATTTTATTTCAATTTCCTGTCTTTTTGTGTGTGTTTTTTTTGCAGAACACAACGTTCGGTAACACATGTTCATAGTGAAATAACGAATTTTACGATGATTGAATACAGTGAAATAAGGTATTCCCATTGGTTTATTTCATTTTGTGAATAAATGTGAACACATAAGTCGAACAGGAAATGCAGCACTCAGAGAACGCAGTCCACCAAAAGTATGCAGTCAACAATTCAGCAATCACATGGACAATTGGAAGCACAATATGCGACTCCACAAACATAAAAGGGTTAAAGGTGAATGGACACCCTTTTTGTAGTATTATCATTTAAAGGTGAATGGCCACCCCTTTTTGTAGTATTATCTTTTAAAGTTGAATGGCCACCCTTTTTGTAGTATTATCATTTAAAGATGAATGGCCACCCTTTTGGTAGTATTATCATTTAAAAATGAATGGCCAACGTGACCCTTTTTGTAGTATTATCATTTAAAGATAAATGGCCACCCTTTTTGTAGTATTATCATTTAAAGATGAATGGCCACCCCTTTTTGTAGTAGTATTATTTAAAGTTGAATGGCCACCCTTTTTGTAGTATTATCATTTAAAGATGAATGGCCACCCTTTTGGTAGTATTATCATTTAAAAATGAATGACCAACGTGACCATTTTTGTAGTATTATCATTTAAAGATAAATGGCCACCCTTTTTGTAGTATTATCATTTAAAGGTGAATGGCCACCCTTTTTGTAGTATTATCATTTAAAGTTGAATGGCCACCCTTTTTGTAGTATTATCATTTAAAGATGAATGGCCACCCTTTTGGTAGTATTATCATTTAAAAATGAATGGCCAACGTGACCCTTTTTGTAGTATTATCATTTAAAGATAAATGGCCACCCTTTTTGTAGTATTATCATTTAAAGGTGAATGGCCACTCTTTTTGTAGTATTATCATTTAAAGGTGAATGGCCACCTTTTTTGTAGTATTATCATTTAAAGATGAATGGCCACCCTTGTTGTAGTATTATCATTTAAAGATGAATGTCCACCCTTTTTGTAGTATTATCATGTAAAGGTGAATGGCCACCCTTTTTGTAGTATTATGATTTTAAAATGAATGGCCAATGTACCCCTTTTTGTAGTATTACCATTTAAAGATGAATGGCCACCCTTTTTGTAGTATTATCATTTAAAGATGAATGGCCACCCTTTTTGTAGTATTATCATTTAACCTTTTTGTAGTATTATCATTTAAAGATGAATGGCCACCCTTTTTGTAGTATTATCATTTAAAGATGAATGGCCATCCTGTTTGTAGTATTATCATTTAACAAATTTAACTCTTAAACATCATATGAACATTTGTTGATAGTCCCGGAGAGAAACATATATTTAAAACCGTTACTAAGTTGTATGTAAAAATAAGTAATATTTGCATGACGTATATACTACTTTTACCACTGCGTGACTGCACGGGGAAATAAGTAAATCTGAATTGTATAGCTGCACAACTATTGCCAGATAACTGATAAATACATTTACCTGTGGATTAATTTACCTGTTCAAAGTTTTCTACGTCATCAAATAAAATCTTATTCTCGCTTTTCACTGATATTGCAATGTGTGAATTATTTATATATATTGTTGCGTATTGATTTCGATTTAAATAAACGCTAGTGGACAAAGTTTGGCGGAGGTCTCTAGAGAAACGAATACGTTGAGAAATAGGTAGCCCCTAAGATGTTGCTCGAGGTACATCCCGTCTAGGTGGGGATAATTAAAGATGTAATTGAGAAATGAAAATCGAGAAAAGCAGCGACATTATCAGAAATAACACAGACCTATTAACTGTGGAAATAACTAGCTTTGCTGAGTTGAAGTTCTTTAGGATAGATAGTATTAACCATAGTATGAAACAAAATGTTGTCAATATTCGATATATTATCATAGGGTTCCACTACATCTGCCTGAGTATCTGGTATAAATTTAAAAGGAACACAATATCCCTGCCATTAATTCTACACATGGTTATATGTGTAGATACAATGGAATAGTATCTCAATTACATGTCGAATTCGACAAAACAGTATTTTTTATATTAATTATATAAATCAGATTTGATTTATATCTTAAGGAATATCAACAATTGTACATGGTTTATTCGTTAGCTTAGTTTAGAGATTTTATTAGATGTGTGCGTCGCACAAGGGCCAAAAACTCGACAGTTTAGAGTTTTTATTAGATGTGTTCATCGCACAAGGGCCAAAACTCGACAGTTTAGAGTTTTTATTAGATGTGTACGTCGCACAAGGGCCAAAACTCGACAGCAACTAACTACAGGTAATAATACAACACAGCATAGTTTACGTTATTAAAGCGGCATAACACTGCCAAGAGAGTCAAATATGTATACAATCGAAATAAATGCCTACCGTATACGCATGATACAACACATTTGAGTTGATTCTTAAAATAAAAAAGTACTTAAGAGATATCAACAACATAAGAGTATTTTAGGAAATAGATGGAAAGTGAACTACACATTGTCATATTAGATCCTATATATGTATATTTTGGTCACTTTTCTAGCGTGTCCACATAGGCTTATTGCTAACGTTTTTAAATTAGAAAAAAAAAAATGAATGATCTACAACAGCAAAAAAAATCATTATCTCGGGCTACTGAGAGATATCAAGAAAATGGCAGTGTTTTTGGAAATACACGGAAATACACGGAAGACAAACAAAACACTGTCATATAAGCTACTATGTAAGACGTCTGTGCTTTTCTAACATATTCGCATTAGTAATACTTAACACATTTTTTGAAGTTTTATATTAGATATAAATATCATCTAAAACACGAAAAGTCATTCCTTTTGGTTGCTGAAAAATGCAATAATATAATGCAATAATAAAATGGTAATGCTTACTTTTACAAAGTTAAACCTTGTTTGAGCAGTGTCTGTATGTCTATAGTTAAACAGTTGATAAAGCGGCTTCATGTTGGAAGAGGCTATCTCGCCAGAACTGTCGATATTTAACAAAACGCCATCGGCAGCTAACGACGCCAACCTATAACGAAAATAGACCAACCAGTTAAATGTATTGGTCTTGTCACAACTGAGAATGTCATCACATAGGTTACATATAGAGTCAGGGCGTTGGCATAAGCCACATAAAACACCAGTTAATGAAAGGACATGTTCCGTTTGTAACACATTGGGAGACGAATTTCATTTTATTTTAGAATGTACACTATATACTGATTTAAGGAAAAAATATATAAATCGTTATTAGTGGTTTAGGCCAAATATTCCGAAGTTCATTCAGTTAATAACATGTGAAAATGGAACAACTATAAGAAATCTATCTACATATGCATATGAGGGGTTTAGACTAAGAAATTCTATTATCTATAATAATTGATCATAGTATTACAAATCAATTAGTATAGCTCTTGTTAACCATTGTTAGCTACTAACACCCATAAATATTAAAATATGTTGATATTAAAAAATACATGTGCAATCAAACCTGTTGTTGCGGTCATGTAAAATGGATAGAAACCTGTCTTAAGCAGACGTATATTTAATAGCTCTGCTATTATCTTAAATTTAATTTAAGTTACATATTATTATCTTAAATTTAATTGAAATTATATATATTTAGTGGTCACGGATTTTTACCGGCCAATTTTGAGCCTTTGCATGAGTGACTATTTGAGACAGGTTTGAGTGTAATAAAAAAAAAAAAAAAAAAAAAAAAAAAAAAGATATGTGTGTATATATGTATGTGTATATATGTATGTGTATATATATATATATACACATACATATAGAGATCCCAATTTCGAAAGTTGCCGTAGTGAGTTCAAATTCTCTCCCTTTATTATATATACCTGAATTCACAGTATCCCCAGATCCGGCACCTTTCATTGTCACTGTCTCAATATAGCAGTGTGTGGTTGAACGCTTAAATGTGGCCCACTCACATGAGCTATAATTGTATGTATGTATGCGTCTATATGTTAATTGTGCCTTCAGACGAGTGTGTTATGATGTAGAGATACAGTTTATCAACGTGTGTTGCAACTACCTTTTTTAAGGAGTGAATATATACGCTTGATTTCTGTGTATCTCGTCATAGCTAGGCGCCCTGCCGTAGTTCGTCCGAAGGTTGTCTGTCCTTGGTAGTTCACAAATATTTCTCCCCATATATAATTCTGCCTTGTGAACATGAATCTCTTACGAGATCCCAATTTCGAAAGTTGCCGTAGTGAGTTCAAATTCTCTCCCTTTATTATATATACCTGAATTCACAGTATCCCCAGATCCGGCACCTTTCATTGTACCATTCATTGTCACTGTCTCAATATAGCAGTGTGTGGTTGAACGCTTAAATGTGGCCCACTCACATGAGCTATAATTGTATGTATGTATGCGTCTATATGTTAATTGTGCCTTCAGACGAGTGTGTTATGATGTAGAGATACAGTTTATCAACGTGTGTTGCAACTACCTTTTTTAAGGAGTGAATATATACGCTTGATTTCTGTGTATCTCGTCATAGCTAGGCGCCCTGCCGTAGTTCGTCCGAAGGTTGTCTGTCCTTGGTAGTTCACAAATATTTCTCCCCATATATAATTCTGCCTTGTGAACATGAATCTCTTACGAGATCCCAATTTCGAAAGTTGCCGTAGTGAGTTCAAATTCTCTCCCTTTATTATATATACCTGAATTCACAGTATCCCCAGATCCGGCACCTTTCATTGTCACTGTCTCAATATAGCAGTGTGTGGTTGAACGCTTAAATGTGGCCAACTCACATGAGCTATAATTGTATGTATGTATGCGTCTATATGTTAATTGTGCCTTCAGACGAGTGTGTTATGATGTAGAGATACAGTTTATCAACGTGTGTTGCAACTACCTTTTTTAAGGAGTGACTATATACGCTTGATTTCTGTGTATCTCGTCATAGCTAGGCGCCCTGCCGTAGTTCGTCCGAAGGTTGTCTGTCCTTGGTAGTTCACAAATATTTCTCCCCATATATAATTCTGCCTTGTGAACATGAATCTCTTACGAGATCCCAATTTCGAAAGTTGCCGTAGTGAGTTCAAATTCTCTCCCTTTATTATATATACCTGAATTCACAGTATCCCCAGATCCGGCACCTTTCATTGTCACTGTCTCAATATAGCAGTGTGTGGTTGAACGCTTAAATGTGGCCCACTCACATGAGCTATAATTGTATGTATGTATGCGTCTATATGTTAATTGTGCCTTCAGACGAGTGTGTTATGATGTAGAGATACAGTTTATCAACGTGTGTTGCAACTACCTTTTTTAAGGAGTGAATATATACGCTTGATTTCTGTGTATCTCGTCATAGCTAGGCGCCCTGCCGTAGTTCGTCCGAAGGTTGTCTGTCCTTGGTAGTTCACAAATATTTCTCCCCATATATAATTCTGCCTTGTGAACATGAATCTCTTACGAGATCCCAATTTCGAAAGTTGCCGTAGTGAGTTCAAATTCTCTCCCTTTATTATATATACCTGAATTCACAGTATCCCCAGATCCGGCACCTTTCATTGTCACTGTCTCAATATAGCAGTGTGTGGTTGAACGCTTAAATGTGGCCCACTCACATGAGCTATAATTGTATGTATGTATGCGTCTATATGTTAATTGTGCCTTCAGACGAGTGTGTTATGATGTAGAGATACAGTTTATCAACGTGTGTTGCAACTACCTTTTTTAAAGAGTGAATATATACGCTTGATTTCTGTGTATCTCGTCATAGCTAGGCGCCCTGCCGTAGTTCGTCCGAAGGTTGTCTGTCCTTGGTAGTTCACAAATATTTCTCCCCATATATATATATATATATTCGAAAGTTGCCGTAGTGAGTTCAAATTCTCTCCCTTTATTATATATACCTGAATTCACAGTATCCCTAGATCCGGCACCTTTCATTGTCACTGTCTCAATATAGCTGTGTGTGGTTGAACGCTTAAATGTGGCCCACTCATATGAGCTATAATTGTATGTATGTATGCGTCTATATGTTAATTGTGCCTTCAGACGAGTGTGTTATGATGTAGAGATACAGTTTATCAACGTGTGTTGCAACTACCTTTTTTAAGGAGTGAATATATACGTTTGATTTCTGTGTATCTCGTCATAGCTAGGCGCCCTGCCGTAGTTCGTCCGAAGGTTGTCTGTCCTTGGTAGTTCACAAATATTTCTCCCCATATATATATATATATATATATGTATGTATGTAATAAAATCATGCATTACTTGTTGAAGTATATATAAATATACACTCTTTTACTCTCCCAAGAGAATGAATCTTGAACTGAAACACTTCTTAGTAAGTGAGAAATGGAGAAAATGTATGACAAAATAGACTTTATATGTTGCCATTTATTGCCGTGTGTATATATATGTATTGTGTTGTACCTGTGCACTCATGGACCTAAAGGGCTGGCGTAGCGCAGTCGGTAGCGCGGCGGATTTGTAACCGGAGGCCCCGGGTTCAATCCTCCGTGGTGCCACTGAGTTCCGTCGGTGTGTTCTTGGGCAAGACACTTTTCCTTAGCCTCGTCCGTCGGATGGGGACGTAAACCGGGCGGTCCCGTGTATCGGTCTATCAACCGAGCACGTTAAAGAACCATAGGAATCTATTCGATAATAACAGTAGGGCAGGTTCCCGGATTCCTATGTATCCTTCCCCTCTCTCTGGGGCGGCTCTAAATAACCTGTACTGTGTTGATGAGCCGTTAAACAACATTCAATTCAATTCAATTCAATGCATGGACCTAAAGGTCTTTTGTATTTTGAATAAATATATATAGTTTTGATATCTTTTGTGCCTTTGTTCTCAAGTTACAATTTCTTACATTTTTGTTCTTAAATAATAAAAAAATGTTACGTGTTTACGTGTTTATTGTTGAAAAAATAGCGTAATACAGTAACATGCAGGTGGTAAGGGAGATTCCTAACTATTTCAGAAGTAAGGCGTCAGTATTAATGTGTCAGGTGATATCTGTCATTTATCTCCAGTTTAAGATGATTGCTATCATTCTATCTTAAAAGCACACATTTTTGTTCTGAATATGTCTTAATTTATTATGAGAAAGGTAATTGATAGAGCATCAAACATATTGTATGCAAACGTAATAGAACGAGTACATCTTAAGTTACATATTATTATCTTAAATTTAAGAATAAAAAATTAAAAATAGAATTTAATTACCTTTTGTAAAAGTATACTTGGGGTTAAAAAATCCACTCAAAATGATTTTATGTAAAACAGCATAGAATTATAGCTGTGATTAAGTACTGGTTAATAGTTTTAAATTGTGAAAGCAGTAAATATATAAAAGCTGTTATAATAGATTGAGATGAGGCCTAATAAGAAAAGCTGGGCATCAGCAGTAAAATACGCGTTAGAGAGCATGGGTTTTAATTATGTGTGTTTATTTCAGGGGGATGGAAATATGAGTATGTTCATATCAAATTTTAAACAAAGATTATCAGACACTTTTATCCAAAACTGGAATTATCGTATACAGGATTCTTCGAGAGATAAAACGTATTCACTTTTTTGTGTATTCTCGTATAAATCATATCTAGAAAATGTTCAAATAAGAAAAATTAGAGTAGCACTGTCTAGATTGAGAATGTCCTCCCATAGGTTACAAATAGAAGCGGGCATAAGCCACTCAGAATTCCTATTAATGAGCGCAAATGTTGTATATGGGACGTTCTAGAAGACGAATATCATTTTATATTGGAATGTACTTTATATAAAGAACTAAGAACAAAACTTACAAACGATACTATTGGCAAAAAACAAATATTCCCAAATTTATAGAACTGTTGACATCAGAAAAGCTTACTACTGTAAAAAAGTTGGCTACTTATGTATTTGATGGTTTTAAAATTCGAAATGACATATATTACAATCAATAAATACTAGTACTCTCCCAAGAGGTACTCTAACAACAATATTACTGTCTGTGACACGTGTATTTGAAGAATGTTTCTCTTTTAAACAAGTGTTTATATTAAAACTTATACTGTTAGAAATATCATAATTAAAACTGAATTAGAATATTAGTATATTGTACACAATTTGATATTATGTAATGTTTGTTACTGCCATCGACCTCTGCAGTTAAAAATTGTTTGTGTATTTGTATACTCATGGACCAAATGGTCTACTGTATTTGTTGAATAAACTATTTAATTATGTAAGGACTCTAATGGTAGCATTTACTAAGTGTGTCCTTATCTATTGCTAAAGCATTTAATAATGGATTTATTCAAATTATAGCTAGAACTATAACTGAAGGTGATGAATATCCCAGCGTAAATTCTCAGTCAAACAAAGGGCCATAATTCTGTAATAAATTAGGCAATCAACATTGGGTGATGTAGAGAGACATAAGGTCATTAGTTGTTATGTCAATATGAAGTTTGGGAACAACCCATTCAAAACTGTTTGAGGAATGTAAAAAAAATGTCTTACAGTACGCGACGCGACAGTGCAAGAATGTGCAAATTGTATTACCTCCCGTAAACAGACGCAATAAAATCGTGTCTGCTACTTTTCTTTTTTGTTTGTGTTTGTTGTTTCCAATAAATCCCCTTTTTCAGTATTTATTGACATTCACGAAAGCGTTTTTTTAGTGCTGTGTGGCGGCTGTAAAATGTTGCACTGACTACACAAAAGAGTATGATAATGAACGAACACGACACATACAAAATATTGCAGTCAAGTCGGTGCTGTTGTTACTTACTGGTCCTTTGGGATCATCAAGCCCAAAAGGTTGTCTTTAACGTAGAGTGACGCTTAGACCGCTGCTAAGGAGATGCATGTGGTGCTCAAATTATATTACATCTTGTTAAAAAACTCAATAAATCTGAGACTGCTACTTTTCACTCTTGTTAGTGTGTGTTGCTTCCAAGGGAACCCCTTTTTAGTATTTATTTATATGCTAGTTTTAATGTTCGTGTTACGTTATTGTTTTGTTTGTTTGTTTGTTTGTTTGTGTTTGTTTGTATGGTGTTTTACGTCATTTTCAACATATGTAAGGTTATATATGACGATCGTTTTTTGTGGTGGAGGCAGACCACCCACTTTTCCTGGGTAGAACCAGTACTGTACACCTGCCGCCATCCGTAAGAATCGACACTTCCTCACTTACACGTTTACATTAACAGACATAACTATGCGTTTGGTTAATTAAGCCGGAGTATTAGCTCTCCTGATACTATCCATGGACAGAACCAATTAACCGAGTCGTCAAACATGACTTGGTTTGAATCAACAATTTTCAATAAACATATGCTTTAAATTGTCGCAGCAATGATTAGCATATGTGTCAAATATTGTTTCGAAAAAAATGTAAATACTCACGACCATGAGAAATCTTCTACAAAATTAAGTGAGGTATTCTTCAGTATGTCTACCATTTGTCCACTACGAAACTTCTCGAAGAATTTACTACAAGGTTTCACTGTTGAATTACAATACGTCTTATACAACGTTTTAACTCCCTTTGCCATAGCGTGGGCCGCCACGACGGCGTACTGAATAAATAATGATTGGTCTCCAAACAGTGTTTGAACTTCTTCCGGAGAAAGAGCATTAAATGGACACGTGTCACTACACTTTGTCACTTGACGATACACATCATCTAGCCATGGGTTTGACTGAGATTCTTCTTCGAACTTTGCTTGATCTGTGAATATTTGTTTCCAGTGTTCACTGAACTCCGTAATTTCTCTGTATGTTGGAGCAATGGCATAAGAACCTTTGGCTTTATTAAGAACAACGTTTACGTCTTTTTCGAAAACGCTTCTTTGAAGTTCCACGCCTTCAGATAGCATGGCAACAGGTGCGTTGCTAATTGCCATGTTGTCGATATAACGGAACAAAACGTTTGCAGTAGTCTTTGATCCAAAAAACACAAAGCCGTTTATAGGGTGAATACTAATGGTGATGTCGTTAAGGACTTTATCTATCTGTGTACTGCTGATGCCGTTTACAATATCTATTGCCCCGGTATATGCAACGCAGATATCTTCCATGCTAGCCTTGGTTTTAAGAGCCATTGTATTTTCTCTCCCGTACACGTCGTTTTCGTATATGATTGCGATCCTGTTCCATTCTAGTTTCGCCATAGCCTTGACCATAACCTACAGCATTATTATTATTATTATTATTATTATTATTTGGTTATAATTTCTCAAACTAAAAATGTGTGATTTCTTCTATTTTTCAAACATCATATATCATATTTACTCCAAGAATATGACTCTCGTCTACGTTTTGTTTCAAACTTATTTCAGCAATTATGGTTATCCGATATTGTAACTTTGAACATAACTTAAACATGAGTATCTTTATACGTTTACATTATTTTTAATTACTACTTCTTTCCTCCATGCTTCATCGGTTTTTGCGCACAATATGACCTATTTATGTGTCGACGTACCGTAAAACATCATTCATTCATTCAATAATTCACACAATACAAAATACAATACGCATGTGGAGGGTGACAGATAATCAAAAAAGTGTACATATATATATCAGATTGTATCAATACACGCCTAGTAAACATTCGCTCCACAACCAAAAGGGGAACAATGAAAATTGAGCGAAAGCCACTTCCGAGAAGGAGCGAAAGGGCAGTTTTCATCAACAAACGTGAGTATGATCTACTTTTATTTCTTTTAACAAGAACAACAGAGATTTTTTTAAAAAATCGGGGAATGTGTTTCCGTGAAGGCATGTTTATACTTCATGTAGAATACAATTTCGGCTTTTAAAAGCGTAAATTATAGCGGCTAGAACTTTTCTCCTGTCGATAGTTGGTGCAGGTTTCTCCACGGATCACACTTTCAACTTGTTTTTGGAACCTATTTGCATTGAAGAAGTATTTCGATGGTGAATATCACTCGAATACCGCCCATAAATTGTTTATGCCCTAAATTTGTTTTAATCTGTGTGATGTATGGTCAATTTTCTAGAGGTAGAGCAGCGAACGAACTGGGTTAGAGCGAACGTCCAGGAGGTAGAGCGGACGCCTGTTTAATTCAATAAGGCAACATACTTTGACAATGTCGTCTCGAACGCAGTTGCGTCATAAACATATGCTTTTTGCAGATTTTATTACCTTTTCTTCACGCAAAACGTATTTAGCATTGGTTTAGGTATCACTGTATGTGTTTGCGGCACCAACTTACTTTGGAAATGAGCTCCTTTACTTCGTTCATAGTTAGGTTATTTATGTTTGATGATCTAATAAACGATACATTTCTGACACATACACGTCTGCGATATTCATTTCAGGTCCAGTTTTGCATCAAACTTGAACAAAATTGATCATAGTTGATATTGATTTTTGTTTTCCTAATATATGCACATTTTTAGATACTTTTTAACATTGGGTAGAATTAGGTAGAATTATCAAATAAACACATTTCTCAGCTACATTCAACTATCACTGGAAATCCTAACTTTGTTTCAGGTTATACCAAATTAATCCATTGGTCATCAATATTTCTTCATGATATTTCTTTTTAGAAAGTGTTCACCGCCTTCACCATCAAACAATCGGATTTTTTATGCGGGCAATATTTCTTAATCTGCCAATCGAATGGTCTGGTTTAGTATATGATAGTGTGGTGGATTCCTGCAATATCGCCATCTACATGGAGCCGACTTTTATACCTACTTTTACCAGTCAGTGCATAAGTACACATAGTATGTATGTAACCTTAAACATGTGACTGAGAAACATGCTTATCTGCGTGTAATTTATGTATAACAGTGAAAACTGACTAAACTCACTTCTGTTCTAAAACAGCAGTTAGTGAACAGTGAATACACGTGTATTCGTTGACTGCGTATATGCAAATGGCGTTCTTTTTAAAGGGACGCAACTGCATAAAAGATAAGCAGGGAAAATAATGTCATTGAACAGTTTCAAGCCTTCGAAAGTTGAAATAAGAATAGGGATTTTCAGCATATAATAACGTTTATCTCCCGAGAAAATCCAGGAAGCCAGACAGGTTAATAGCGCAACTTTTAAAGATCTAAAGGAGCTCATTTCAAATAAAGTTTGTGCCGCATACACGTATACAATGACACCTAATCCACTGTTAGATGCGTTTTGGGTGAAGAAAAGGTAATGAAATCTACAAAAAGCATCTGTCCATGACGCAACTGCATTCGAATCGACATTGTCAAAGTATGTTGCTTGTGGAATTAAACAGGCGTCCGCTCTACCTCATTGACGTTCGCTCCCCTACCTCGAGAATCACTCAGATTAAAACTTCAACATTCAAATTTAGGGCATAAACAATTTACGGGCGGTATTCGAGTGATATTCACCATCGAAATACTTCTTGAATGCAAATAGGTTCCAAAAACAAGTTGAACCACATCTGTGGAGAAACCTGCACCACTTATCGATAGGAGAAAAGTTCTACCCGCTATAATTTACACTTTTAGAAGGCGAAATTGTTTTTGTAAACAAATATGCGTGTTCTTCCACTTGTTCGATGTTTTCAAAGGTCATTGTCTCCATTATACAATTATGAAAAATCGTGTCTGCACGACAGCTCATTTCATCTCTGTTTGTTTGCTGCAAGTAGTTCAGAACGTGTGTATCCGCACATTATTGTATACTTTCATATTGTCCCGTTTCGTTTGCATTGAGCTAAGTGTGCAATATTCTACGATATTGCACACATTGATATTGCACCGGAACTTTTTCTTGAAATAGAAATAAGTAACTACTTCCAAATAATAGTGTCAACAAAAATACGTGTTTTTTTCAACCTTGTATGGCAGAAATTGATAAAATAATTGAAATGGTCACTCACCCACTGTTTTTAACGTTATCGAATGGTAAACAAACCAGAAAATCGCTTAGGTCGGAATCTACAGTTTTCTTTGAAATTCAGACTATTTTCAGACATGTACACTTATTACGTTAAATAACTTGAATCCTATTTTTCAAAACTAACAAACATGCCCTATTCCTGAAAGACTATATAATTTCCTCTCAAAATACAGCAAATACATGCTAGAAAGCAACAAAGTCAGTTTCTCTGCCTACAAATACAATTCATTTACCCCACCCACTCAGCACTCAAATAAAGGAAAACATTACATTTATAGACACACGGCAGCATATACCTGTCCCTTCTTTGAGATATAACACATCCATAATTGAATGACAAACACTCCAAATTGTCATAAAAATGCTATTTCTACATACCTTATCCGGCGTTTTTTTTCGTAATCTTATGTCGAATGGAGAAATGCAGGAAATGATCAAATAAAGCTACCATTTACAACATAGCCACCAGTTACTAGTTTCTGTTTACAGCCGCTATACCGGTTACAGTACAAAAAGTTTATTTACACCAAAATTAACTATTATGTCATACTAAGTCAAAAACACCACATTTGTGGATTTCTTTTTTATTGTCTAGCCTGTACATGGCTTTTAATCTCTTACATTTCTGTTTTATAAGAAATTCCCCATGGACATTCATTCGAAACTAAGGAGTCTCCCCTTATGTTTTTAATGACGTCGTCCGACGTCGATGTCGTTTTCGCGCAAAATAATCATCCACACAAAATGAAACTGAATGATTCCATCAAAAGCTATAAAAATAACACAAATACAATGAATAGTAATAGACATACAATTAACATTGATCGAAAACAATATGAAAATATACAATAAAAAGGTTATTGAATTTGTATGGCTAAATATAACTTGGAACTCGTTGTTTTGGCGCAGCACGACTCGCAAGCTCGTCGTCCTTTGCCAAAACAACTCGTTCCAAGTAATATTTAGCCATACAAATTCAATAACCTATAATACTTCGTATTTGGGCGGTTATAAACGAGTATACCATATAACTACTTGTTACGCTATCTTGATTATATATAATGAAATTTCGAATTTATTAAAGGCGACGGATTGCATTAAAAAGCAAGCCTTTATGATTATTTATTCGCATTCACGTTATGTGTAAAAAAAAGGTTTGCATTTAAATGTAATTTTCATTCATTACACATAAAATGCGCTTCATGGAAACTGATTCGATTGAAATGATTTCCTCTCCTTTCGACGACAACATTGAAGGCATTCGAATTGTGGGCGTTTAAACTTTTATGAATGTTGGCTCAAGTTTACAATCATGTTAACAACAATTTGTTAAGGCTGAGTCGTAATTAAAAACAAGGTCATACAGCTTCATAGCTCTTAGTTTAAACATATTTATTTTACATCGATGTCGAAACAAGTTCTTGCAACTTAGAGTAATCATTCTCGATGGCTTCCTGGGTAGAACCAGTACTAAGCAATGTGGATTAATTATCTTGCTCAAGGATAAATAACGTGGCGCGGTGAGGATCGAACCCAAGCCGCCCCGCTTCATAGCACGCGCACGGGTGCAAGGTCACAAATTGTGACTGTAACAATAGAAATATCAAATTTAACGTGTATTTTATTTGCCCTAAAAGGTAATTTACCAGACTATTTAGGTGACGGTTATACATATCTAATATAATCTATATTAATAATATAATACATCTGATATAATATAATATAATAAAATATAATATATTATTGTATACTTTCATATTGTCCCGTTTAGTTTGCATTGAGCTAAGCGTGCAATATTTAACAGATAATGTATGGTGCTGAGGTCCATATGCAAGTTTATGGACTGGGCAGTCAGACCTAGAATGTTATATGGACCGAAGCGTAGCTGAGGTCCATATAACGTTCTAGGTCTGACTGCCCAGTCCATAAACTTCATATGGACCGAAGCACCATACATTATTTGTTATATTATACCGAATCTGACCAACAAATTAAATCAATACGTTTTATGATTTATTTTGACGTCGTTTTTTTCACACGTCCGTTAATATAGCTATCGGACCGGGCGCCCGGTCAATATGCAACTTTATGGACCGGATGACGTCACATTAAACAAAGAGTGGAATATGCAAATGAGGTATAATATTCTACGATATTGCACGCATTGATATTGCACGGGAACTTTTGCTCGTGCTTGCTAAGAGCCGCGAAATAGAAATAAGGAACTACTTTCAAATAAAAATAACGGAATCCTTTCTATAGTGTCAACAAAAAAATATGAGGTGTTTTTTTCAACATTTTATGGCAAAAATTGATAAATTAATTCAAATGGTCACTCACCCACTGTTTTTAACGTTATCGAATGGTAAACAAACTTCAGAAAATCGCTTGTTGTTTTTAATGACGTCATCCGACGTCGACGTCATTTTCGCGCAAAATAATCATCCACACAAAATGAAACTGAATGGCAAGATAGGAATTCCATCAAAAGCTATAAAAAATAACACAAATGCAATGAAAAGTATTAGTCATACAATTAACATTGATCAAAAACAATATGAAAGTATACAATAAAAAGGTTATTGAATTTGTATGGCTAAATATTACTTGGAACTCGTTGTTTTGGCGCATAACGACTCGCAAGCTCGTCGTCCTTTGCCAAAACAACTCGTTCCAAGTAATATTTAGCCATACAAATGCAATAACCTATAATATAATTAATATATTATAATATAATATAATATAATATATATAATATAATATAATATAATATAATATTATATATAATATAATATAATATAATATAATATAATATAATATAATATAATATAATATAATATAATACAACCCAACACAAGCCAACACAACACAACACAATAACCTATAATATAATATTCGAATAAAATGTAATTATACTATATATATAATATATCTAACATAAGCATTACGATTATACTGACGTCAATTTGTACGTTGTCATTCGGAATCACTCTGATAAAGTTTGGGTATGTGTCGGCATTGCCAAGCCCTACAGTCGTGGTTGAATATCCTATGTGCAGCAGTCTGGCGTCGGGATGGACGGCACTTAAAATAGGAGAAATCGCATCCGCTTCTTTACTGTCTTTTGGCCCAATAATACCTGTTGTATATATATCAAAATGACATCATATTAAAGGGTGCCATTTAATAAGGATGTATACACTGTATCGCGTGACATTTAATAAGGATGTATACACTGTATTGCATGACACTGAACAAAATAACTAGTATTCATACTTGTATATACACTTAACGCCATTAAAAACGCAAGTTTAGTGGGAAGCATGGATTTCGCATAATTCCGATTTTACTATTTTCAGTTCATGAATTTGATCGGTCACCCGATTTATAGGGAATATGTCTAACATGTACATAACACTACAATCGATCTTGCATCTTGGAGACATTTTAAAATGAAGAAGTGAGTTTCTTTATATATCTTTGTAAACTGTCGCATACAGACAAGCCCGCATAAGAGACCACCTCTTAAGCTACCTGCTATAAGACACCTTCATTTCAGTTCCCAATTGTGTCAGGAGACCGCCTGCGTTTAGAGGCTATTTTACCCTTCTCTTTAGTGGAATATTAATACTGGTTTGACTGTAGTTACAATTGTCGTTTAACACTTTCGCCGCCAAATTTCAAATGTCGTCTGCTAAGATTTGAATTCAAACCTTCCGGTAATAGTTTAAATATAACGTGTTATTGAAAACATTCTTACTCAGTGCGAACAGAGTAAACCCTGATCATCCTGCACATATTGTGCATGTTGATCAGGGCCTACGCTGGTCGTAAAATCAATGTTTTGACTGTGTCAGCGAAAGAGTTAAAATATTATAAAGGGAGACACGGCATTTTTGAAATATTTGTCAAGTGTTAATATTAGCACCTCGATGTATTAACCCAGTATCATTTGACTTTAAACCAGATTGCGTATAATGAAATAGCAGGTTATCAAATACGGAGTTCTTTGTTATAATATATGTTTTAGTAAGTAGAGCTCGGTTCGGTAACAATGAAAACTTATGGTCGGATTGTATTGCTCTAGCTACAGGTATGTAAAGGGACACGCTGCACTGATAATTATCTTTTTTTTAAAATGTGTACCTTGATTTAATTGTACAGTCATCTTTAATTAAAACGGCGTTTGCCTTTTTTCAGTACTTTACAAAATGTTTAATGAAATTCATGATTTACAAATATGCAAATTGTGCACTCAATGCCGAGAGTTTAAGTACAAAAGTCGACCAGGGAGTGCAGAAATTACAAAACGCAGCCAACCAAGACCCTGCGCTTCAAACAAACATTAATTACGAGGACAGACACAGACTGAAAAAAGAAGGATGTGACATAACAAACCTAAAAATGCTAACAATATGGGTACCGGCCTTGGAACGATGAGTGGTTACAAGGTTGCTGGGGGTTTACACTGGGTTCTAGGGTGCACCAAACCTCACGCTTACCTTAATTTCCTCCAGTGAAAATAAAGAAATACTCTCCATGTCATAAATGTACTATTTCAGACTAGGCACCATTAAAACGTGATGATCAAGAATACATGGGGAAAAAAAAGAAAAGTAGAAAGCCATTAAGAAACTACTCTAGTATGATTATATGGCCATGACCAATGACTTGACAGAAGTTTGAGTAACACAGCACCCAAACGCAATGGCACCATAGGTCCGCACTGTACCACAAACACATAGCAAATTAACCATACAATGAAAAGTATATACAACACAAAGAGTGGTGAAGGCAGTGTTACCGTCTTGGAACGGTCAGTATGCAATACGGGTCGTATAAAGCTGGTTAGCTTAATCGATTTGAAGTGTACACAACCTCGCTAGTATCCTATCCTGCGCTCAAATTGACAAGACAGTGTAAATAAAAGTACATCCCATCAAAATAAAATATCTAACAATAAATTCCACAGCCAGAGGAATTAGGAAACAATACATGTATATGCTATTGCAAAAATATATAAAAATGCAATTAGAAACACCTCAGGATGTATGCAGAATGGTACTGAACAATCACAGCAGTTTCAACCAAAGAGAAAAACATTCTAGGTTACGACCAGAAAACCCGAGGGACGAAAGTTCATCCACCAATCCATTAAGGATTAAATATTAATGATACAAGATCAAATTGACGCTAACAATTAAACGAGAGATTGGTTATTTTGTTGCTTATACGGTAAATGTCGGAAATGTTAATCAACTTGAGATAGGAGATATATATGGTAGAACATTTGACAATGTTTACATTACCTAACTACTATACGATGTGAAACAATATGTGCTAAGCCTATTCAGGGTATCAACAATTCTACATATTTGAATTTACATTTTGCAGTTAATTAAAATGTGACATCCCAATAACGTAGCAAACGCGATATTTTCACTGATCAAATTACCCGGTAAAACATGTAATTGCAACGAATATTTATGAAAAAAATATAGATGAATATATCTTGGAAATGAGTAAGTAAGTATAATAATATATATGAACATCTAGAACGAACACGCTGAGTTGATGTTTGTTATCTAACACGTTACTTGTTTGTGTGAGTTCATATACTGTCATTTCTCAAAGTTTGCTAAGCACCAAGATTTCAATTTGACATTTTACAGTGGCTGGTTTTACCAACAGCTAAAACCTCAACAATTCATTTTGTTTTACGATTAATTTATGCGAAATTCATCAGTTCGTTGTCAACAATTGATTAGAAAACAGTTGTCTGTGTATTTATGTATGTCATCCAACACAGTTTCGCGCGGTATTTGGGGTGAAACTGCGAAAAATGTATGGTGCTTAGCAACCTTTGAGTAGCATATATAAAAGACATATTTAGAACACGTTCCGAGTTACTGGTAATTTTGCATAAGTAACATATACATGTAGTTTACTTTCAAAAAATAAATGTAAAGCTCTAACAGGAAATGTAGCATTCACAGAAAGCAGTCAACACCCCCACCCCAGCGCCAACCCCGCACCCACTCACACCACCCCAACCCCGCCCCAACCCCACAAAAATAATCAATCAAAACAAACAACTAATACAACTAATATATGGATAAATACTCATATAGAAGGAAAGTACGCGACACCACAAACATAAATGGGTTGACAATAAAGGTACTGCATTAAAGCGGTCAGTGGCACAACGGATGTTGATGGATCTAACCAGGTTCAAGGGTGCGCCAAACCTCACTCTTACCCTGTTGCCATCTCACATAAACGGAACAAGGTAAATATGGAAATATCCGCCAGACTGATTCCTTTACAATTTAGGCAGCAGTAACAGTCGATATAAGAAAACCCAAAGATGATCGTAATATGATTATGTTCACATGAATATATAAATACCAAAAGCAAAGAAAGCCGAAAAGTAAGTAATCTCTGACTTGGCGGAAGCAAGACAGACAAGATAATAAACAATTAAAGGCAAGAAAAGACAAGATTAAAGACAAACATACAACTTTACCCTCCTATTCAGGATTTAAAGTTTTGAACTGCTACTAAGCCCCGCCTTTTGTTGGGTACGATACAGAGTTTGAGCTCGGAAATGTATACTTTTCGTGGTTTCAAACCTTTGTGATGGAACTATCTATGAAGTAGGTAATTTAATGAAAATCTGGTGTCAGTAGCTATTTAGATATTAGCTGACAGGTCAAACAGGGGGCCTATGGGAAAGAATTTATTTTCCTGTAACCTACAGCAGACGTCATCATAGGATCAACAATATGTAGGGTCATCGCACAATCAAAGAGTAACACAAAATTGCAAACTGTAAATGGGACAACCACTAAACATGCAGTGCGTTGCAAGGTGATATTTTTTGATAAATGTCCTAACAAATTTGATAACGATTGTATGTCAGCGATCATGACCAAGGCATCTAACATACCTTGAGTTCCTGCGAATTATCTATAAACGTAGTAACACGTCATAAATCAGTGAGATTTATCTAATAATAAATAAAACGTTCTGATTTCCTGTGGTGCTAGCGTCTCCGTGGCCGAATGGTTAACGACGTTGCGTTGTAAATCTTCGCCACTCACCGCTGCGGGTTCGAATCCCACTGGGAGCTCGACTTGTGAGGAAGTGTCGATTCTTACGGATGGCGGGAGGTGTCCAGTACCGGTTCTACTCTGAACAGTGGGTGGTCTGCCTCCACCACAAAAGGTCGACCGTCATATGTAACCTTACATGTGTTGAAAATGGCGTAAAACAATAACAAACTGATTTCCTGTGAAATCTCACGTAACCATGCATTAAAAAATAAAAGGACGCCACAAGTTTATCAAAATTAAGATTGCCGTATGTCCCTTTAATATGTACCGGTTTTAAATCGTTGGGCTTAATCGGTAATAATGCAGCTTACCGACAATAAGTTCGCTGTTGGTTCCGTTTTTCGTGGACATGGCTCTACTCAGTATATCGATGGCTAATTCAGAAGCCCTGCTTGCTGATCCACATGTTTTGTGGCCCTCAAATCCTGAGTAAGACAAATATTAGATACAAATCATACATATGGTTTGTTTGGTTATTATTTAATAAAACAAAACACAGACCTGTAAATAAAACAAAAAATGCATAATTTTCTGAAAATGTTATATACGAGTATCGTTAGAGTAATCACAGGAGTTACCTATCTTGATCGGCAACGCGTTAGCCTCGTTCAATTTCTGGAAATACCACTTGACAGCTTCGGCTGACATGACGGAAGGTATGGTCACCTCAGACCCACAGTCCATTCCCGAAGGTGCATTTATCTCAAATAGTCCTATCACGGTCACATTTCCAGAAGTAAACACCATCTCTGTAACGGCAAACCCCAGACAGCAGAATAAACCCAGCACATATAATGCGTCTTTCCGTTTTCCAAATTGACAACACATTTTGTAAATATTATATTTAAATTTTTACCCTACAACATGTTTGGTTTACTTATAAATCCGATATCAATCTTTACTCAATATCAAATGATCGCAAAATAAAACCTCATAGTTACTTGCCAATTTAAACACATCTATGCATTTAAATGTTACGTGTAAATCCATAATTTGAAACGGATGGGTAAACATCAAAGAGATTGTTCTCAAAGAAATGTGGATGTAAATTACGAATGGAATAAATGGTAACCTAATATCTTCCCCATGTCAGTAATATATACACAGCGACGGGCGGTCCCGTGTATCATATTCTATCCTCCGAGCACGTTAAAAAACCATATATTCGTTAGTAAGAATAGAGCTGGTTTCCGGATTCATATATATCATTACCCTGTTTCTGGCGTGGCTCTAAATAACCTATCCTGTGTTGATGAGCTGGTAAACAACACTCATTTCAATTCAATTGTTTCAATCACCTGTTTCCGTCTAAATCTTCCTATAAATTACCTATATTTAAAGGGACACATGACAATCTTTTAAAAACTCAAGGCGGGACGTTTTTCTACACAACTTGTTACGTCTTGTATTTGTTCAATCATTAATATTAATTATTAGTTTAGCGCAAAGCAATTTTTGTTTACGTATTAATAACTGCTGATACACCATTAATATATTTAAACATATAGTACAATAACCAAGAAAAGTTGAAAACTCAAACAATTATTTAATTATAAAACAATTATTTAATTATATGATGCGGGATAAATATATCGAGATGAGTATTTTAATGTTCAATAAAAACTTGAACAAAACAGGAATGGGCATAGGTCTCGTTATTTGCAAAAAAAGAAAACGAACGTTTTGGTAACAAATCAACCAAACAAAACAGTAGAAAGAAAGCCTGAACACGAACAACTGGTAGACGGTGGTACTAACTCTGCACTGTAGCACCCAATATCCCGAATATCACCATCACGTATAATCACGGGCCATACCTTAATTCAGCACCCCCATCAAGGGCCATACCATCATTCACCAACACTATCACGGGCCATACCATCATTCAGCACCCCCATCACGGGCCATACCATCATTCCCCACCACCATCACGGGCCATATCATCATTCAGCACCCCCATCACGGGCCATACCATCATTCCCCACCACCATCACGTGCCATACCATCATTCCCCACCACCATCACGGGCCATACCATCATTCCCCACCACCATCACGGGCCATACCATCATTCAGCACCCCCATCACATGCCATACCATCGTTCCCCACCACCATCACGGGCCATACCATCATTCCCCACCACCATCACGGGCCATATCATCATTCAGCACCCCCATCACGGGCCATACCATCATTCCCCACCACCATCACGGGCCATACCATCATTCCCCACCACTATCACGGGCCATACCATCATTCACCACCACCATCACGGGCCATATCATCATTCAGCACCCCATCACGGGCCATACCATCATTCACCAACACTATCACGGGCCATGCCATCATTCCCCACCACCATCACGGGCCATACCATCATTCATCAACCCCATCACGGGCCATACCATCATTCCCCACCACCATCACGGGCCATACCATCATTCCCCACCACCATCACGGGCCATACCATCATTCACAAACACTATCACGGGCCATACCATCATTCACCACCCCCATCACGGGCCATACCATCATTCACCACCACCATCACGGGCCGAACCATCATTCACCACCACCATCACGGGCCATACCATCATTCACCAACACTATCACGGGCCATACCATCATTCACCACCCCCATCACGGGCCATACTATCATTCCCCATCACCATCACGGGCCATACCATCATTCACCACCACCATCACGGGCCATACCATCATTCACCAACACTATCACGGGCCATACCATCATTCCCCACCACCATCACGGGCCATACCATCATTCCCCACCACCATCACGGGCCATACCATCATTCACCAACACTATCACGGGCCATACCATCATTCACCACCACCATCACGGGCCATACCATCATTCACCAACACTATCACGGGCCATACCATCATTCACCAACACTATCACGGCCCATACCATCATTCACCACCCCCATCACGGGCCATACCATCATTCACCACCCCCTTCACGGGCCATACCATCATTCACCACCACCATCACGGGCCAGACCATTAATTACTAAGCGCGTACTTCAACTGGTCTAAAATAGTGATAGAAACAATCACATTATGAAAGGAAAATGAATGCTCTTTTAATCTTTTAATTTTCGTTTCTTGGAGAAGGGGTTAGATGTGGTATGAAAGTTAATACTCGGACCACGTAATGGTTACTGAACGAATCAGTTACTGGTATTAAAAATAAAGAATGTAATGTTCGTAAGAAATAAGTAAATGTTAGAAACGTCAAACATCAAAAACGTGTATATGACAGAAAAGATTTAGAGAATGTGTAATTAAAATGCAGAGCTCTGTGTAACTGCTTATATGCATTGCTGGCCCGGGCCTACAACCTTTCCCCAGATATGAAAGTTCTAAAAACGCTAAAAATGCATTAAACATGAAGGCGGAGTGGGTAAGGAGGGTGGATAAGGGGAGTGGAGAGTTTTATATTCCGAAATGTTGACTTTCTTAATAACTTTCAGAATAATGTTTCGCTAATAAAGTCTTGAAATCTGTTTAAAAAATGACGATTTTGGAGTTTTGTATATATTCCAAAATCTCGTCAGAAGGCACCATTTTACGTTTAATTAAAACAAATGGGGGGAACATGTCGCAAGAACACACTAGCGACTTCACTCCGGCAGTGCTCAATTGATAGAGCATACAACTTAATTTGACCAGATACGCCCCTGAAACGGGAAACAATTTTAAAATCTTTATAAATGCGTAACCCACAAAATGCGTTGTTTACTCCATACTATGTAACAAATGAGAATTAAACGAAGAGGAGCTAGATTTCTTCGATTACTAGGAAGCGTTTGTATGTATTCATGAAATCACACTTACACAGTGATTAAACATCTAACTAATCACGATTAGAAAACAGTTTAGTGCTTTATAGTTACTGTCATCAATCATTCTAGCTATATTCTTCCTTATTTACGTTGTAACACAAATTCTTCCTTATTTACGTCGTAAAACATTTATAAAATGCTATCACAAGCATGAAAACATAAATCGTCTTCCGCTTCCCGTTCCTTATTTATCAAATTTAACTCGTATTCATGTGTACTGGATGATGCAAAATGTAAACTCTTTTTGTGAATACAATATATTTAAATTAAATGACACTTTATGATTTGCATGTACGATATGTTAAAGAATTCATTAACGTAGCTATCCCGCCAACAACAGTTTACAACATATGTACACCATTTCCAAAACTACTGACAATGAGGTATATACATGTATTTTGACAATCCAAACTCTATAGGCACGATATATACGGCTGTATCCAACCAGGCCAAGTTCAGTTTATGCGCATTCAATCATGGATAGCATATCAAAATATGAAAGCCAATGAATATAAACCTATACTTTTAATCGGCACGTATGCATTATCTAATCTGAACACCTGGATAGAGTTTTAATAAAAAGTTTTGTAGTATAATTTTGGCGTTATTTGGTTTAAAAAGCGTAAATGTTCATCATGACTTGGTAGGGAATAGTACACCTATGATACTGCATGTAATAGTACACCTATGATACTGCATGTAATAGTACACCTATGATACTGCATGTAATAGTACACCTATGATACTGCATGTAATAGTACACCTATGATACTGCATGTAATAGTACACCTATGATACTGCATGTAATAGTACACCTATGATACTGCATGTACTGGCATATTTTAGGCAATACCTTAATGAAGTACAAATAATCATATTTATTTAGCGAAAGCATATTCTACAATGTGTCTTAGTTTTACAAGCGATTTCATTACGTTTCCAAAATAACACTAGACGACACATATAAGTACGCCGATTTTAAATAAAAAAACACTAATAAAACATTTATTTTTCATCATAACTTGCGCCGTAAAACCCCAATTCAATTCAAATTTTGAACACGTTTTTTACAGCGGTGACTGAATGTAATGCGATTATCAAATTGATTATTTGTTTAGGTTTTCAGGTTTATATATTTGACGGATCTGTAAGAATAATATTGACGAGTTTTCATCTGTTCATATGATTATTTTTTTTATTTGTTTGGTCAAAATTGTACATTCCATTTAAAATACATGTAACTGTAAGTATCGTACAGTAAGTATCGTCTGGTGTAGTTAATGTTGCGCCATTCTCAACTAGTGGTATATCGAAAATATAGAATGATGTTATTCCACTCCCACATCGTAAGTTATGTGATAAATAGTTTACACCTTTATATAAGTATGCAAATAAGCTTAGTATGCGCTGTCAAAAAAAAAATCGATAATGACTATGATCCAATTCCCACGGTTTATGTCGGTTTCGCGTGTTAAAGCGACAGGCAAAATGCAATAAAAGTCGACATGTGAGTTATGTGATAACTAGAATCTAACATTCGTTCTCATTCATTAATGAATTTATTAAACTCGTTAGCAAAAAGGATACAATGCTCGGCAAGAGCCTCGCATTATATATCATTTTGCTAACTCGTTTAATAAATTCAATAATGAATGAGTACTCATGTAAGATCCTCTATGTGCCACACAG
Source organism: Cyrtodaria siliqua (assembly GCA_037043455.1). Classification (NCBI taxonomy): domain Eukaryota; kingdom Metazoa; phylum Mollusca; class Bivalvia; order Adapedonta; family Hiatellidae; genus Cyrtodaria; species Cyrtodaria siliqua. The sequence continues at coordinate 127,162 of JAWPHD010003141.1, read as the reverse complement.
TCTCAAACTATATTTTCAAATTAAACGTTATTTCGTTTTGCATATTTGTTTATGTTTAGCGATGTTTTATCAAAACACATTATATAGAGATACAAATACCAAGCGATATCGAACAATACTATTTTACTTAAAGGTAGTATTCTTAAGTATGTCAAGTGTCAATCGTGTGTGAGAAAAAAAATATATATCTGAAGTAATCTACAGCTTTGCTATGTCATGTTTACAAAGAGTGTCCACAAACGCTTGGATCAGCCCGTGAACTAGGTAATTTAATACTAATAATTAATCATGTTTACATGAAACTAGTATTCATATGACAAAGTAATAGCGTGCAAATATGTGAACAAGAGACCAAAATACTTCAATGTGTTTTGTATGGTTACCGGTTAGACATCCGTTGTTGTTGTTGGTGACATTTCGTCTGTTGAAATAATATAAACAATCTCGACGTTTTCTGAAAGATCAACTGATTAGATATTTAAAACATCCTGACAGAGGGTCATCTTTAAAGGGGTACATGGCAATCTTGAGTTTTATTCGAACATTAAAAATTGCTTCTCGATTTAGTTATCCTGCGTCATGTTGACTTTAAAATTGCTTGCATATAATTAAATAAAAAATTGAGATTTCAATTTCCTTCACTATTTTACCAAATTGTTAAATATATTATTGGTGCAATATCATAAAAGTTAGTAATATGTAAAAAATAATTTGCTTTGAACTGTTTTAAAAATTAATATTAATGATAATTACGGTAGTTTTCCACATTCACCTGATACTGAACAGGGAGTGTCTCCCTGTACTGAATCAACAGGTGCGTAGCGTGGCGTATTCTTGCATACGTGACAAGGATTTCTTGCATACCGGACAAGGATATCCGTCATTTTACCGGGGCTAGATATTTCCATCTCACCATAGGGTCGAGATAAAATTCACGCGCGCCAACATCCGGTATGCCGAAAAACATGCAAAACGTTAGTAGCTGGCGGCGTCAACGCACAACATGTGCGTAGCGTGGCGTATTGTTGCAGACGTGACAAGTATTTCTTGCATACCGGACAAGGATATCCGTCATTTTACCGGGGCTAGATATTTCCATCTCACCCTAGGGTCGAGATAAAAATTCACGCGCGCCAACATCCGGTATGCCGAAAAACATGCAAAACGTTAGTAGCTGGCGGCGTCAACGCACAACATGTCTCTGATATGCAAGAAAAAGAATCTATCTGGGTATTCGGTTCAGATAGGGAATTCCAACCCTCGGTATAAGTGTTTTAATCGGAACCTCGTCAGAGCCTCGGTTACGATAAAAACACGTATACCTCGGGTTGGAATTCCCTGTATTCAGCGGATACCCATGAACGATTATTATATTCTCTTACTCCCGGGACTAAACCACAGGTTGCTGTATCGGGGGGAACTTAAAAAATAAAAATAAAATTAAATTAAAAAAAAAAACAATTAAAAAAGATTGTTTCGTGTTATTTGTTGAAAACAAACATATTTTAAGTGTTCCTGAAAAAAAAATCCAAAGTAAAGTAGTTATAGTAATGTAGTAAAGTAGTTATAGTAATGTAGTAAAGTAGTTATAGTAATGTAGTAAAGTAGTTATAGTCTATAACTACATTACTATAACTACATTACTCTGGGACATTTTTTCAGGAAAACTTAAAATATGTTTGTTTTCAACAAATAACACGAATCTTTTTTTTTCTTTTTTTTAGGTTCCCAACACCGATACAGCAACCTGAGGGAGTAACTTGGGAAATAAATAAATATTCACCTGATACTGAACAGGGAGTAAGTAAGTATATACTTACTCCCTGTACTGAATCAACAGGTGCGTAGCGTGGCGTATTCTTGCATACCGGACAAGGATTTCCTGCATACCGGACAAGGATATCCGTCATTTTACCGGGGCTAGATATTTCCATCTCACCCTAAGGTCGAGATAAAATTCACGCGCACCAACATCCGGTATGCCGAAAAACATGCAAAACGTTAGTAGCTGGCGGCGTCAACGCACAACATGTCTCTGATATGCAAGAAAAAGAATCTATCTGGGTATTCGGTTCAGATAGGGAATTCCAACCCTCGGTATAAGTGTTTAAATCGGAACCTCGTCAGAGCCTCGGTTACGATAAAAACACGTATACCTCGGGTTGGAATTCCCTGTATTCAGCGGATACCCATGAACGATTATTATATTCTCTTACTCCCGGGACTAAACCACAGGTTGCTGTATCGGGGGGAACTTAAAAAATAAAATTAAAATTAAAATTAAAAAAAAACAATTAAAAAAAAATGTTTCGTGTTATTTGTTGAAAACAAACATATATTAAGTGTTCCTGAAAAAATGTTCCAAAGTAAAGTAGTTATAGTAATGTAGTAAAGTAGTTATAGTAATGTAGTAAAGTAGTTAAAGTCTATAACTACATTACTATGGGCACCAAACAGACCTCATTTTGCTTGACTTTAGCAAGGCATTTGATAAGGTAAATCACGAAAAACTTTTGCTCAAACTCCACCAATATGGAATCAGAAGCGATACCTTGCAATGGATCAAAGCTTTTCTATCAAACAGATTGCAGCAGGTAATAATTGAAAATGAAGAATCAGACCCGGTACCAGTTACTTCAGGTGTACCCCAAGGCTCAGTACTAGGTCCGATCCTATTCTTGATCTACATAAATGATCTACCTGATAACATTAAGTCCAAAGTAAGACTATTCGCAGATGACACTGCAGTGTATCTGGCTGTTTCTAGTTTAAAAGATGCTCAACTTTTGCAGCAAGACCTCAACAAACTCTCTATTTGGGAAGATGAATGGGATATGGAGTTTAACCCAGGTAAGTGTATTCTTATTCAAATTACACGGTCAAAAACTCCTATCCCATCAACATACATACTACATGGTCAATTACTGGAAACAGTCAGCAGTGCCAAATACCTTGGTGTCAACATCAGCAGCGATCTTACCTGGAACAACCATATTCAGAAGGCAAGTACATCTGGAAACAGAACTCTGGGTTTCATAAAGCGAAACATCAGAAACAAAAACCCAGGTTTAAGAGCAACCGCATACAAAGCACTAGTCCGCCCAGTGATAGAGTACTCCTCCCCAGTGTGGAGCCCATATACGAAACACAATATAGACAAGTTGGAGATGGTGCAAAGAAGAGCCGCGAGTTGGGTACACAATGATAACTCCTATCAATCCAGTGTCACAACTATGCTAAATAACCTGAAATGGCGCTCTCTCGAGGACAGACGTTCCGACGCCCGACTTTGCCATCCAAATGCCGTCATATGTCCAGCATCCCTTGAGACTATCTAGACTGTCACATCCATTAGCTTTTCGTCAAATACACACACGCGTTGACTATTACAAATATTCATTCTTTCCGCTTGCTGTGGTACAATGGAACAGCCTGCCGACTAGCATTGCCATGCTGCCTAGCTTAGATTCGTTCAAGCCGGCAGTTTGCTCTGTTAGCCACCAAATGCCATAAATTAAAACGCTGTCTTTTATCTTTTAAATATCACTTTGTTCTTCATCGAACTTTTAACATACATAACACTTTCATCTTTATTTCACCTTCACCTTATTTTACTCTTTCTTTTATCATCTTTTACATTACTCACAACCGCACAGACGCGCACCTGCACATAATCTTCGAAAGAGGGTGATGCAGTATCCATAGATAGATAGATAGATAGATAGATAGATAGATAGATAGATAGATAGATAGATAGATAGATAGATAGAAAGATAGATTGATAGATAGATAGATAGATAGATAGATAGATAGATAGATAGATAGATAGATAGATAGATAGATAGATAGATACTATAACTACATTACTCTGGGACATTTTTTCAGGAAAACTTAAAATATGTTTGTTTTCAACAAATAACACGAATCTTTTTTTTTCTTTTTTTTAGGTTCCCAACACCGATACAGCAACCTGAGGGAGTAACTTGGGAAATAAATAAATATTCACCTGATACTGAACAGGGAGTAAGTAAGTATATACTTACTCCCTGTACTGAATCAACAGGTGCGTAGCGTGGCGTATTCTTGCATACCGGACAAGGATTTCCTGCATACCGGACAAGGATATCCGTCATTTTACCGGGGCTAGATATTTCCATCTCACCCTAAGGTCGAGATAAAATTCACGCGCACCAACATCCGGTATGCCGTAAAACATGCAAAACGTTAGTAGCTGGCGGCGTCAACGCACAACATGTCTCTGATATGCAAGAAAAAGAATCTATCATGGGTATTCGGTTCAGATAGGGAATTCCAACCCTCGGTATAAGTGTTTTAATCGGAACCTCGTCAGAGCCTCGGTTACGATAAAAACACGTATACCTCGGGTTGGAATTCCCTGTATTCAGCGGATACCCATGAACGATTATTATATTCTCTTACTCCCGGGACTAAACCACAGGTTGCTGTATCGGGGGGAACTTAAAAAATAAAAATAAAATTAAAATTAAAAAAAAACAATTAAAAAAATTGTTTCGTGTTATTTGTTGAAAACAAACATATTTTAAGTGTTCCTGAAAAAATGTTCCAAAGTAAAGTAGTTATAGTAATGTAGTAAAGTAGTTATAGTAATGTAGTAAAGTAGTTATAGTAATGTAGTAAAGTAGTTATAGTCTATAACTACATTACTATAACTACATTACTCTAGGACATTTTTTCAGGAAAACTTAAAATATGTTTGTTTTCAACAAATAACACGATTTTTTTTGATTTTTTTTTTAGGATCCCAACACCGATACAGCAACCTGTGGGAGTAACTTGGGAAATAAATAAATATTCACCTGATACTGAACAGGGAGTAAGTAAGTATATACTTACTCCCTGTACTGAATCAACAGGTGCGTAGCGTGGCGTATTCTTGCATACCGGACAAGGATTTCCTGCATACCGGACAAGGATATCCGTCATTTTACCGGGGCTAGATATTTCCATCTCACCCTAAGGTCGAGATAAAATTCACGCACGCCAACATCCGGTATGCCGTAAAACATGCAAAACGTAAGTAGCCTGGCGGCGTCAACGCACAACATGTCTCTGATATGCAAGAAAAAGAATCTATCATGGGTATTCGGTTCAGATAGGGAATTCCAACCCTCGGTATAAGTGTTTTAATCGGAACTCGACAGAGCCTCGGTTACGATAAAAACCAGTTATACCTCGGTTGGAATCCCTATATTCATAGGATACCCATGAAAGATTCTTATATTCTCTTACTCCCGGGACTAACACAGGTTGCTGTATCGGGGGGAACTAATAAATTATTTTTTTTTTTTTGTTTTATAAAAAATAAAATTAAAAATCAATTGTTTTGCGTGATTTGTTGAAAAAACAAATTTTAAGTTTTCCTGAAAAAATGTCTCAAAGTAAAGTAGTTATAGTAATGTAGTAAAGTAGTTATAGTAATGTAGTAAAGTAAGTTATAGTAATGTAGTAAAGTAGTTATGTAGTAAAGTAGTTATAGTAATGTAGTACAGTAGTTATAGTAATGTAGTAAGTAGTTATAGTAATGTAGTAAAGTAGTTATGTAGTAAAGTAGTTATAGTAATGTAGTAAAGTAGTTATAGTAATGTAGTAAAAGTAGTTATAGTCTATAACCTACATTAATATAACTACATTACTCTGGGGACATTTTTTCAGGAAACTAAATATGTTTGTTTTCCAACAATAACACGAATCTTTTTTTTTTCTTTTTTTAGGTCCCGACACACGATACAGCTACTTGTGGGAGTAACTGGGAAATAATAATATTAAAACAACACACTAAAACAGTTGGGAAAAATGCAATAAAAAAGTTAGGAGGGTTGGGGGTAATGGTGGAAATTGACAAATTTTTTGTGAGCCTAAAATGTCTATTCCTGACAAATACCGCTTGTACGAGCACCATTTTCAAAGATGAAAAATATATCGCAGGAGGCCCTATGACCCCACTTTATGGAAGTGGGACACCTACCAAACACTCCCCACTCGGCGCTTCGCACCTCTTATTAGGGCTGATGGGGGTCATTGTCGTATTGGGTACTACAGAAAGGTACCCGAAAAATCTTTGATTTCAGAACGGCCCCCAATATATACAGAAACGTCCCGGACAAACAATATCTCATTGGCGGAATTGAAACATTTAGAAATTGATTAACAAACAACTACTTAAACAAATATTGTTTTCATTATCTATTGCGCTAGTTGCTCTTAAAACACATTAAGCCGCAATAGTTAGTAATAAAATACAGACGTATTGTCGAGGGAAGATGTAAATCATCAACCCAGCGCAAAAAAGGTAAACACATAGCAGCTCGTCATTCAATGAAGAGGTTGGTCCAAATATTTAGACCAACTGCATTCTTTTAAGTGCGGAGGCAACTGCACTGCGGCTTTAAAAAGTGAATCGATAAACCCACTTTGTAAACAAGTGAAAGTTTCCTTTTCCGTGAAGTAATCAGTACGCGGCTACGGCCGCGTTTTACGACATTGTATTTTGTCCTCGGGAACATTTATGTATATTTGGTTTCGATGATTTTCGGGATACGTTTCTGTATATTTGGTTATCGATGGATTTTCGGATCGTTTCGTATACATAAATTTACTCCGGGTGCCTTTCTTTCAGTACCCCGGTACGGGACAATGAGACCTCATCAGCCATAATTAGGAGTATTTTTGAAAACAGGCCACGATACGCCCTGTTTTATAAACAATCCGTAGGAAAATGAATGGCTAGTAAGCACACAACGATTTTCACTGGTATGTAATATTATATGTCAACAACGTCAAATGGCCTTACATCCAGGTAAAAATTATCAATCAAACACCTTTTTCTTCGCTATCATCTCACACAGCATGTCAAATTGTGAAAGAATCCACATAAAAATCAACGAGGAGATAAGCATGCGAGTATTTCTTCTAAATATGCATAAGTTAAAAAAATCAAATGTCCAAAACTCACATACCAAATATGAAGCTGGGCGTAGGTCAAATTTTCGACAGGGACAAATTCATGTCGCAAATATGGAAACTCTACTCATTTTAAAATTAGGATGTCTTCATGGAATATAGAAATCGTCATGGGTATCCGGTGAAAATAGGGATTCCAATCCGAGGTATAAGTGGGTTTTTATCGGAACCGAGGCTTCTACCGAGGCTCTGCCGAGGTTCCGATTAAACACTTATAACCGATGGTTGGAATTCTTATCTGAACCGCATACTCATGATAGATTCTTTTTCTTGCACATCAGAAACATGTTGTAGTTTGACGCCGCAGCTATAGAATCGTTCCTGGGTATCCGGTGAAGAAAGGGAATCCCACCAGAGGTATACGTGTTTTTATCGGAACCGAGGCTCTGCGAGGTTCCGATATAACACTTATACCGAGGGTTGGAACTCCTATCTGAACCGTAATACCTATGATAGATTATTTTTCTTGCAATATCAGAGGACATTGTGTGCGTTGACGCCGCTGAAACTAACGTTTGGAATGTTTTCCGGCACGCACCGGATGTTGGTGCGCGTGAATTTTTATCTCGACCCTACGGTGAGATGGAAATATCTAGCCCAGAATAAAATGACGGATTCCTTGTCCGGGTATGCAAAGAAAAGGGACTTCCATCCCCCGTGTTCAACCACAAGGACACCCGGCACAGAGCTTGGATTGTAAAAATATGGACGTAGAGTGATTGCAATATTAATTAATTGATTCTGGACCCAATTTCTTTTTTTTATATGTATATATATTATATATTTTTATATATATATGTATATTAGATTATAACTTGAGGTTTGAACTCCTAAAATGGCCAAAAAACACCAACAGTTCTTACACTACTTGTTATTCTCGGTACGTAAGATAGCCTGGGCAGCATAACCTGCTCATGTCATAAAGTAGAATTATATATGTAACCAATAAAACATAAACTGTATTCAACTCTCGTACTCAAATTATGCCACATGAGCGAATTCAGTTCAATGACAGGAAAGATGGCACGGCCCTTACTACCTATAATCCTATTTGGAAAAGGACCGTAACTGATGTTGTGATAACTCGTGGTCCAATCCATTTGTAATGTATTTATTATTGTAATTTTTATATCACATGTATTTATGTAAATAACATCAAGCAATACAATATTATTAAATTAAAACTATAATCTATAGGTCTTACATGGAGGCAGACAGGCAGTCAACAGATAGACGGACAGACAGACGGGCAGACAGGAAAGATAGTCAGGACATGACAGACAGACAATGTTCAGCATATAAAGAGTAGAGGTGTCAGTATAATGCAGGGGCGTACCTGATGAAGCTAATAAGGCTATTAAAGAAGCAAAAAAATAAAAATGGCTAAAAATGCGAAATATGCAATAAAAACTCAAGGTATACTCGTCGGGGCCACTTTCCGTCACTTATGTAAACATAAACTAATTTTTCAGACAAATCTATGTATACTGACAATTTTTACTCTATTTTCTATTAGGTTACCTCTTCCTGGAAATTTGATATCAAAGAATTTTGTTTTATATAAATTATCGAAGTGGCACGTGACCTTTTTATAAATAGACTAAAACTGAGAAATCATTTTGTTTACAAGCCCAGTTTTCGTCATGTATTTTATCGAGTGATAGATTCCACTAGGTCAAGATACAGTAAACTTTTATGAATTAGAAACTTGTTTGCAAGTCTGTTCAATAATTTCATTGTTAAAATGGTATGTTTGCATTGTTCCATCAGTCCCCTCGATCGTTATAACAATGCGCCTGGTAACATCAATGTAAAATGGTCAGCGACGAAAATTTACGCTGTAAAGATGGGTACCTCTGTCATGTCTTTGTAAATCAAACAGATACATGCTGTACGAGTTGCTTCTCTTTGGTTAAACTATATAATCACGGTAGAGTGATAAAAATATGACGTCATTACAGTGTTATTTTTTTAATAGTTTATTATGCGGCAGTACGCGCGCGCATCCCCAACGCCATATAAGGAAGTAAGCACATTTTTCGGAGAAATCCCTTTCGTTTTTGTACCTGTTATTTACTTTTTGGTTGTTTTTTCCTATTTCCAATCTTCAGTTATAAACGTCTGACAATAAGTGACATCGCGTAAGTAATTTGCAGTGTAAAAACGTTTTTTAAATGAGAATGACGGAAACTGGGCTTGGACGGAAACTGGCTTCTAACGAGTAGGGGGGTTAGGCACATTTGTGAATCCAAAACTCGATGGTGCGTATACCTAAATTAGCCCCAGGAACGTCCCTGTAATGTAACCGTGTGTGGTATCATTTCACGGCGTAGTATTCCATTGTGGCAGCAATATGAGCATAGAGCTCAGCTCACTTCTACAAGTAGATACCATCGTAATATGACCGAGCAATTGAACAAAGCGACGTTATCCCACCCCCACACCCCACCCCCACCCCCAACCCCACCATCCACTCAACGCCCCCAACTATCCCATGGCGCTCGCACACATGCACGTACACGCACGCACGCACGCACCTGCACATGCATGCATGAACGCATATGTAACAACGAAAGCATAAGTGTTACCCCCATCCTTCCCTCATATACACACTCATACATTTGTAAGGACAATAGTTTTAAATGAATAAATAAAACGTCAATAATATACTAGAAGATTGGGGCAATATAGTTGGTGCTATATATCATGCATTTATGAATTAACTGGGATTATATTGGGTTGTGTTTATTATGCCTGCATAATTGCATTCTGTTATGTTTATTATGCATTCTAAACGTAGAATATTGGATTTTTTGTAATTTGTTTAGCGCTGTTACTTTTTAATGACTAAATCAAACGTCTAAAGTCTATTAATCATTTATGTCTGTGGATCTGGGTAATATATTTGGATATAATTTTTATATTGCATTTATATTATCTAGAATTTTATGTTATGTTTATTGTGTCTTCGAAGCCTAGGGGTGTGTGTAGTTTAGTTGTGTGTAGCAAAGTTATTGCTTTGGGTAGATTTGGGCAAGGATTTGGGTAAGGATTTGGGTTATACTTTCGTGTCACATTACATTATGTGTAACTTCTGAAGCTAAATTTGGTATACATGTGAGCATGCATTTGGGTAGCTTTGGGTAAGGATTTGTGTTTCTGAAGTTACAGTATACACATAATCTTTCTTGCCGCATTATATGTGTAAAGTTCATCTGATGAAGCTAAAACTGCTAGGTCTGGGCAAGGATTTGGGTAGATTTGGGTAAAGTTAAACAATACACATATAGATATACTTTCGTGCCGTGTTATATAACGTTACGTGTATACAATAGCGGTAGATTTGGGCAAGGATTTGGGTAAATATTTCTTGTTTCAGAAGTTACACTATACACATATACTTTCGTGCCACGTTATAAGTGTATAGGGTAGATTTGGGCAAGGATTTGGGTAGATTTGGAGATTTGGGTGGATTTGGGTAGATTTGGGTATTTCGTACCAACACAAAACACCGGTTTGTGGTTGTGAAAAATGTCAGGTTCTATCCAAAAAGCAGTAAATGCTGCGTTTAAAGTCTTCTCGCGTCGCAACGGGGCCAGTTTTTCACGTGACAGCTTCACAGAGATAAAGAACCACCTAAATAACGTAACGAAAAAAGAATTAAATCTTGATCCAAAAGTTTTGGAAGCTAAAACGGCAGGTGTCGGCGAGGCTCCAGTCACGTACATTCGAGTCATGGAGGACCAGGTCAGACCACCACTACTAGAAGATGTTAATTTCAAGTTTGAATACATAATGATTGACACATCACTAAGTTTTCATCAATGTAAATTACCCATTGGGTTGCTACACTGCCCGTATAATTTCTGCTGCGAGTGTGAGCATCTTCATGATCCGGCATGATCTGACAATAGACTGAATGGTGACATTCTATTCTTTAGCTGTGAGAATCATAGCATTACGGTTTCTATCTTAGAGCTGTAAAAGCATGCTCTGATGCTAGTGTGTTAAAATACAAGTTTAATGCTCTTTTGAAATTTTTCGTATTGGCGAGCATCGAGTATATGCAGTTACATAGAATATCAGAATAATAAAAAAAAAACTGCATAGGAGCCATAATTTTGATAGAGCATCATCAAAAAAAACTGACCAATCAGTGACCAGAAATAAGACATACCAAATACATTCTGGTAGGTGATAAACTCAGTCTTTATCCTTGATGTTCAACCAAGTTTACTGTTAAAATTAAGGTATCTACAGTGTCATTCCTTTAAAGCCCTGCATATTTCATGCACATTCATGCAAATTTATTCAACATATGTATCTTTCAAAATCAAAATCTTGAAAATTATCGTCTTTTTACTCTGCCAAAGATTTTTATTTTACTATAGAACCTAAGGATAAAAACCGAGTAACACAAATTTTATCACCTACTGAAAATAAGATAAAATCTCAACATCTCTGCAATAAAAAATTATGAATTAGGCTAGCTCTGATGCCATATGCATATGATGCATGTAGCCTTTTATATGTAGAGTATCCAGAATTACCCCATCCACACTCTTCATGGAGGTTTCTTAAGACGTCACGCAATGCCTGCATTAACAACCACCATTTTTCAATTGACTAAACCTAAAATACAACTCATCCATGCTTATAACTTACCAGTAGTCGTCGTTTTTTTGTAACATTGTATTTTCAGTCATGTCAATTTTGAATCAATGTTTTCTTCTTGAAATATCTCGCTGTCGTCTGAAATCTCGTACTGTAATCTTCTAAAGTTTTAACACATTTAATATATAATATATATATATAGGCCTACATAATTTAATAGTTTTGTTTTCTATATATTTCAGTTGATGACTGTGTGCATATTCGTGATGCGTCAGGGAATTCAATTGCCATTACACGATCACCCACATATGACTGGATTTCTGAAAGTTGTACATGGCAGTATAACAATAAACACTTACACCCCATTAGATCCAAGCCAGTATCCCATCCCTTCTACTCTGACCGAAAAACTAACTAACAAATATGGAAAATACATACGTGTTTATCCAACAAAATTTGAAGGAAGTAGTGTACTTTCAGAGACAGATGAATGCTGTGAACTCACCCCTGCTGGGAAAAACTTTCACGAGATATTGTCGGAGTTTGGTACAGCAGCATTCCTGGATGTATTATCTCCCCCTTACAATGATAGTCATCAGTCAAAACAAGACAACAGACCCTGCAATTATTACCGAGAGATAGATAGGGACAGAAGTGATTCAGATATTCGATACTTGGTAAGAATAAATGCACCAGATGAATACTGGTGTGACGAGGTGGACTATACTGGACCCGTCTTACGGACAGAAAATTAAAGAGAATGAATTCATGTTTCTGTTGCGGAATGCCAAAAAAAAAATGCGGTGAGCAAAGTAGCGTGAATTAATCTGCTGCATACCGCAAAGGTGTAACTATTCATGCTGCATTACAGGCGCTTTTTGGTAAAAAAACACCCAAAAAATAAATGCAAGGCAATGCAAATGTTATTAATAGGTCTTGTAACTTTTGTTTACAAAACAGTTGCCATGTTATGCCGTATTAACAGGTAACTTTTGTTTACAAAACAGTTGCCATGTTATGCCGTATTAACATGTATAGGAACAAGATCCAAGTTTTATGCGTGACTCCAACAACGTAGGCAACATTATGTTGTATTTCTGTAAACATTGTAACCATTTAAGTGTATTCATATACATGACATTTCTCGAGGAAAGCTTACAGGAAAAAAAAGTGCTATTCATAAACATTATATTAAATGAAGCCACTGCTGCTTCGAATCCACCTGGGAGCTCGACTTATCAAGTGAAAAAGTGTAGATTCTTCGAATGGTGGGAAGTATACAAACTGGTTCTACGCAGGAAAAATACTGCCTATACCACAAAAAAAATGACCATCTTATAGTAATACATCGCCTAACATGTGCTAAAAGTTCTGAATTACTTCCATATTATTAGTTATGAATGACTATTGGTGTCTGTTTATAGATAAAAACTTATGAATTTTACATGATATAAAATGTTTGGTGATTTTGTAGTGTTTAATTTATTAACGGTACACTGTCCTAATGTATAAAAAAAAAAGTTATATGTTTTTTTTAAACTATTATCGGGACTGCAATACTTACATCAAGGAAATCTTTTGTTTTTTCCATAATATGTTTTTTCCGTAATACACAGCTTTTTCCTCAAGTGGTCATCTATTGGCATGCATGTATAAGCTTAAGATTATAAGAACGTATAACAGTATTTAGTATTCCCACTTCTAAAGATGGTAGCATGAGCAATTTAATCATAACCAGAATGCATTATTTTACTGTGGGTTTGGAGTTAACCCTCGAAATGGTAAACTTTTTTTTTACTGCCATTGAATTGCGTCAGATATCTTGTTTCTATTTAGTAAATTACCAATAAGGGTAGAATTGTAATGTTTGTCAACTTTTTGGCTGGATAAATAAAACAAGTATACTTTTTTTAGTGATTTTAAAACATGTCTTGTGTCGCCGGCTTAGCATGGCCCGACACTTAGCGATCACTTTGTCTGTCCATCACACTTTAACCTGCAACCTAACCTTGGTCATAACTTGGTATTTGACCTATGTTCATGAAACTTCACACGATCGAGCCTTCGTCTTACCTCACGAATACCATTACACATATCCATTAAATCTACTCATTTCGGTGTAATCTTTAACCTGCAACCTAACCAAGTTCATAACTAGCCTTAACTTGAAATGCATTTGTCAGTTGTTCATGAAACTTCACAATTATCTTGTATCTTACTACAAGGAACATGTAACACATGTCCAACAACTCCGACTTTCACGAGTGGTTCCCGGGGGCCCCGTTTGGTCACGCGGCAAAGAATAGGGCCACTGCAGATCCCTTCAGAGGGGTAGGCAGAGGGGTAGAATCCCCCCAAATTCATGTTCATTTTATCATTTTTTGTTCATGTTCATTAAAGGTCTTCATCATGATCCCTGCATTGTTTCAGGTGCTATCTCGCTCGCATCAAAAGAGCAGTGGCAGGAAAACAATAACGTGGCTCCAGCGTAAATGGAGTTTCTACGATAGAACTTGCAGCAACACTGCAGTTCAGGGTGAGAAGGTTCTAGGCCCATTTTCCATATTTTATCTCGATGTACATGGAAGATGAGCCTGGCATGTTCATGCCTGTTAGGCGCCATTTAACCTTTTCATGTGTTGGTGCGCCTTAAAACCCAATTCAGTTCAGTTCCGACTTTCATATTGCTAGAGTTATGCCCCTTTTCATAAAACTTTAACCAACAACATAACTAAGCTCATAACTGGCCATAACTTGAAAATTATTTGAACTATGTTCATGAAACTTCACAGATATCATTACCTCATGTCCATTAACTCTGACCCATTTTGGCACAGTTATGCCCCGTTTCATAAAACTTTAACCTGCAACCTAACTTGGCAAACTATTGACCTACATTCATGAAACTTTATACATTTCTTTTCTCAAATGCCATTGACATGTCCAATAATTTTGACTGTCATTTCGGCAGAGTTGTGGCCCTTTTAATAAAAATTAAACCTGTAATCTAACCTAGCTCATAACTTGGCGAAATATTGACTTACGGTCATGAAACTTTATACAGTTCTTCCTTAACAATTATTCAATGCCATTGACATGTCCAATAACTCCGACTTTCATTTCTGCCCTTTTAAAACTTTAACCTGCAACCTAGCTCAAAACATGGCCAAATATTGACCTATCTGTCATGAAACTTTATGCAGTTCTTTTTTACCAATTCTTCAGTGCAGAATTATGCCCTTTTTCATAATTGTAAACCAATTTAAAAACCAATCTGCTGCATTATTTATGAAAGAGTGCACCCCTTGTCTTCAAACTTTATAGTAGATTGTCCTTGCTGAAAAAAGCTCATGGCAGGTGACACAAGTGTTCCATGGAACTCAGTTATTCGTAATCAGTTGCTTTTTGGAGACTGCCCGACTTTTCAGGTATACAGGAATGCTGCTGGGCCAGTACATTTTTGGCCTCAACATATATGTTGGGGGTAATTATTTTATGTTGATAAGCTAAATGTTATGGCTTATGTACATTTAACTATGAAATGTTAAATATATTTAATAAACATTAAAATTAAAATGTTGGTGATCACTGTACTATAATTTAATCCCAGTGTTCTGATATCCGACATAATTTCAAAAGTAAGCTGTTCTCGAGGGGAATTTATACGCCATGTCCTTTCTATACAGAGGATTTATATCTCAAGTATATTCAAAATCTATTAATCGGCAAGAAATGACTTTTTTGACTGATAAGGAAAATGCGCAGGAATGACAATTGCCAATTGTATTGCATTTATCAGCAAATATAAAAAAAAAATACTTTCGGTTGATTCGATTCGGTAGCTGCATGGTGTTGTGGTGCCAAGTGGTTGGCATACATGCCTCTTGTCCTAGAGGTCCCGTTCGATTTCCGGTGGGGCCATGTCTAATGTTTTTAGCTCTACTGATCAAAGATCAGCCTTTTGCCATGGTGATGTGTGCATCCGTTTTGTAGGACTATATTCCTCTGAAACTACTGGATAGAATTTCATGAAACTTTACAGAAATGTTGCCCATGAAGTATAGTTGATCCTAGCAAAAATTATGTCGATGTGAAATGCAAAATGGCCACCAGAGCTAAAAAGAGATTTTTAAAAAACAAGTTTGTAGCGACTACTTCTTGAAAACTATAAGTGATATTGATATGGGACTTTTTCTAAAATGATCAGCATGACATGATGTTGGTTTTTGCCAAAAATCGTTTTGACCCGACGTTAAACATGTCTGCCAGCGCCCATCTTTGTTTACATAGAGTTAAATAGTAAAAACTTGTAGTGACTACTCCTCTGAAACTACTTGACGGATTTTCATGAAACTTCACAGGATTGTTGCTCTTAATGTCTAATTGATCCTAGCAAAAACTTTCAGGTCAGCTGGAAATTCAAGGTGGCCACCATGGCAAAAAAGAGATTTTTAAAAAACGAGTTTGTAGCTACTACTTCTTGAAAAAAATCTATCAGCATGACATGAGGTTGGTAATTGTCGAATATCACTTTGATTCAACATTAAACATGGCTGCCAGTGGCCATCTTTGTTTACATAGAGTTATATAGTAAAAGCGTGTAGCGACTACTCTGAAACTATTTGACGGATTTTCGTGAAACTTCACAGTAATGTTGCTCTTGATATCTAGTTGATCCTGAAGGCCGGAAATTCAAGATGGCAACCATGGCTAAAAATATATTTTTAAGAAACAAATTGGAAGCGACTACTTGAAAACTATAAGTGATATTGATATGGGACTTTTTCTAAAATGATCAGCATGACATGATATTGGTCCTTATTGATCATTAGTTTGATTCGACATTAAACATGTCTGCCGCTGCCACCTTTGTTTACATAGAGTTATATAGTAAAAACTGTAGCGACTACTCTGAAACTACTTGACAGATTTTCATAAAACTTCATATGAATGCTGATCTAGCTATCAAAAACCTATCAGTAGAGCTTCAAGGTCATTGACCTCTTGTTTTCCAAAGCAGTATGATACTCTGGTATGGTGCTGTGAAAGTATGCCATCCTTCGAAACGGATATAAAGGTGTCTGTCTATTGTACAGGGATGCTCTGTGCATGTTACAGTCTATGTTAATCAGTGAATTCAAGCCCGTAAACCTAAACCTTATATCTCGTTTTGAGGCTTCCCGGGTCCATGATATGGGTTTGATAGTAGATATAAAAGTCATGCAAATAGGAAATGTAGCATTCAAGGACCACAGTCCAGTTCTTTTTGAAGTTTCAGTACTTCAGAAGTAAAGGAAGAATTCAATAGTGTAGTTCAGGCCCGTAGCCAGGTTTTTGAAAAGGGGGGTGCGAATTGAGCCCCTCCTGCAGGTGGGTGGTTAGGGGGTCCTCCCCCTAGAAAATTTTGAAATTGAAACGGTAAATCATGCATTCTGGTGACTTTTATATCTTAAAGTACAGTACACTGACAAAAAAATCTTGACTTGTCCAAAAAAGTTGGGTGCGGACGCACCCAACGCACCCCCCCTGGCTACGGGTATGTAGTTATATATCACTTTTTATGCCACCGAAGGGAGGCATATAGTAATCGCGTCTGTAAACCATGTGTCCATTCGTCCTTTTATTTCTTTGAAAGAACTGAAGTGATTTCCACGAAAACGACACACATGTTAACCATAATGAGAAGGTGTGTCGTGTGTAAACTGTGGCGGTCATTTTGATTATTCGACGATACTGAAAAACATAAACTTGATAGAGGCCAACCCAAGGAACATGTATATGATATTTCAGTAGAATGGAATAATGGGTTTCGGATAAGTTATCATTTGAAATTTCCTTAAATTTGACCGTCTGGCGGCCCCGAAAAACACAAATCTGAGTGGGGCCCTCCCAAGTAACATTATTATAATGTTTCATCAAAATCCAAGCGGTTTCAGAGGAGATGTCGATTTTATAAAATTGCTTACAGACGGACAGACAGACGGACGAAAAGTGATCGCATAAGCCCTACTGGCCAAAGGGCCACTACTGGCCAAAGGGCCAGTAGAGCTAAAAACTGATGACATGAAGAAATGAGGTAGTAATTAAAAATTAATGTAAATACATAAAACTATTTACAAATAAGAGATGATATGGTAGTAATATAAACTATTATGTAAATCTACAAATGCCTGTCAACGGGTATATAAATAAGTAAATATATATAGTGATTTATATAGTCTGATTTCTTTCAGGAAATATAAAACAAGACTAAAATCTATAGTTTCAAATAACTCTTTCATAGTATTAACATTATAGTACCTTTGATGCATAGGATCAAAGTCTACACATTCCAACAAGATGTGTTTGACCGTTAACGGTGCAAAGCAGGGTATACATTCTGATAATTGCTCACCTTGTAATAAATATGAATGAGTATAACGTGTATGCCCTATCCTGCACCGGGCTAGGACAACTTCTTGACGAATGGGTCTACTAGAAGAACGCCATTGTCCGAGTAACGGTTTAATTTTGAATGGAGTTTATTGTTAACTGACAAATCCCAAGCGGCTTGCCAAGAGTTACGAATACATATGTATATGTGTTAATA
Organism: Cyrtodaria siliqua; assembly: GCA_037043455.1. NCBI lineage: Eukaryota > Metazoa > Mollusca > Bivalvia > Adapedonta > Hiatellidae > Cyrtodaria > Cyrtodaria siliqua. The sequence goes on along the minus strand of JAWPHD010003141.1, from coordinate 108,957 downwards.
CAACGTTTAAAATCAGTATAAGATAATTAGGCATACCTAAGCAGAAAATAACATTATAAAAATTGGTAATCGGGCTCTAAGACCAAGGTCATAGAGATCATTCATGATACCGTACTTCCATGCAGTATCATAAGCTTTCTCCAAGTCCAAAAATACAGCGAAAGCTTCCCTAATAAATGTTTCAAATCGAATGAGATTGTCTCGTTGGCGCCGGAATCCACTTTGATACATGTACTGTTATCAGTTTGTTGGACTCCAGGTACCAAACGAGTCGCTCATTAATCATTTGTTCCATAGTTTTTCATATACAACTCGTTAAAGCAATAGGGATATAATTTATTGGGTCCGTATGATCCTTTCCAGGTTTGGGGACTGGAATAACGATTGCTTCCCGTCAAGAATCGGGGAGGAAGTTACGCGTCACCCAAACCTTATTAAATATATCAAGAAGTGTAGAGAGACAGGTTTCAGGTAAATGTTTTAATAATTAATAATGGATATCATCAGGACCAGCTGATGTACCATGAGCCTCAAAGTTCTTTGAGAGTGAACAGTTTATTGTATTTTTCCAAATTTTTCGTCTTGTAATTCAGCTTCTTCAGTTCTTTTAGTTTTAAGAAAATTTGGTTGACAATTTTCAGAAGAAGAGTTTTTAGAAAAAAATTCTGCCAAGTGTAATATCTTTGACAGATGTAATATCTTCATTATCAGTTTTAAGATGATTTACACAACTGGAATTACCTTTACCGTTTACTTTCCGGACCATGTCCCACATCTTCTTAAGAGATGAGCGAGAGTTTTCCGAGGTTTTTGGAATAGTTTGATCAGCTATGTCATGAAAGGTTTTAGTAAAAAGATTAGTTGCATCTTCGACGTCCTCGAAAACGAAAGGCTTTAATTGTTCCTCACAAAGACATATTGAAACTATCCCAATCAGCCTTGCGAAGTTTCCATTGTTTTTTTTTCGAGAAGTGGAGGGCCGATATTTTCAAGAAATAAGGGGAAGTGATCACTTCCACATAGGTCGTCACCAACACTCCACGAACAATCCATCGAGAGCGTTGGATCGAATATTGTTAAATCGATGGAAGAATGAGAGCCTGTAGCTGGGTGTAAATAAGTATGTGATTTGTTATCTTAAAAAGACATAAATTATTTTTGGCTAAGAAATCCTCAACTTTCTTGCCTTTATCGTTTATATCTTTAAAACCTCAAATGTAGTTGTGTGCATTAAATCAACCAAGAGTATTAAAGGTGATGGTAATTGTGCAACTAAGTGATTTAGATTTTTAAGGTCTAGTGAAGAACTGGGCGATAAATATAAGAAGCATATTGTTATAACTCTGTGCATCGTAACACTGACCGCAACAGCTTACAAACCAGTTTTCAACGCAACAGTTCTGTGAGGAATGTTTCGATTCACAAGAATCGAAACTCCTCCAGCAGCTTTATCACCTGTATCACAAATATAGTTATCCAATTGAATAGTTTTTAAAATATACCTTATCACTAGTCTTCAAGAAAGTTTATTGGAGACAAAATGCAACAGGGTTGTGTTTATTTAAAAGTAAGCGGATTTCATCATAATTACATTTTAAACCTCGGCAGTTCCATTGAATGACCTTATTTGATTTTGATGTCACTACGGCGGAAGTACGGGTTTACGGCCTTTTGGGTTGGCAGACCTTGGAGACTTTGGAAGTTTCAGATGTGCTGGATCATCAACCTCCATCTTCAAGTCTCCAAATTTGTTGTGCAGTACAATCGGATCAGCAGATCCTTTTGACTCTTCTCTAACCCGGGAGTTTTCTTTTTTTTTTTTTTTTTTTTTATATAAAACTTTATTCAATTATATACACGATACAATACAATCAATGATGTTTCAAACATATATATAACAACATGTTGCATACATATCAACTTGCATCTATCTATCTATCAGTTTGTCTTTCTTTCTGCTTTCTTTCTTTCTGCTTTCTTTCTTTCTTTCATTTTCTTTAAGATGAGATCAGCAATCAAGTTGTGTAAGGAATGCTGATTACCTCCCTATTACCTTTATATGGATTTCGCAAACTGAAAAGTCAGACTGGTCACCTTGTTTATATTATAAACCTGTGTGCGCCCCTTTGCTGTATTTTGCTAGGTTTTTATTATCGGCATATATGGGTCACGATGGTCTAGCACGTGAAAGCTTTGTATTAAGACACGAATGGCACGTGTCTTGCACCAAAAACAAACCTGTTGATGTTTTCAAAGCAAAAACTAGTCTTGTTATATAGTGTATTTCAAAGGATTAACGTCTCTCTCTGTATATAGTGAATTCAAAAGGATTAACTTATGACTTATGACACTATTATTGGTGTTCGGTAAGTAAATACTAAAGCAAGTTGTTAAACCTTTCTATGATGTTCTGTTGTCTGTTTATATGTTTTAAGTATGCATGTTTTATGCTTATTTCATATCTGAATATTCTTAAAATATCAGACGAGTCATGTTTATTTTCACAGTTGAGGTAGGACTTGTAAATGCAAAATCCTATTAAAGCCATGACTTTAGTTACCTCACTGTAACTTTCCTGATTTATTTTGTAGCCTAATATGATGTATTTAAGCTGTGCCATGTTTTTTTCGTATCCGCATTGATTAAATATGACTTGTATGTGTTTCCAAAAGGACTGTAGAGCGTTGCACTCAATGAAGAAGTGGTTGTATGTGTCTACTATGTTGCAGTTTAGACAAAAAGGCGTATCTCTGATATTCCAAATGCAGAGTAATTCTGCAGTTGGTAGTATTTTATGAATTAGTTTAAATTTGAGCTGTTTAACTCTGTTGTCTTCAATTTGATGTATCGTTGAGTATACTCTGTTCCAGTCTATTTCATTTAAACTAAATTCTTGTTTCCATGTATTGTGCATTAAAGGTTTTGAAAAGGCTTGCTCTACCAGCATGTTATAGATATATCGTCCTTCAGTTTTATCTAAGTATACTTTGATGTTGTTTTTAGTAGAAATAAAAATGTTTAAGCCTGTTTTAACCTTTGTACGCTTTGATTCCTCACATTGCATTATATATTTCCATCTTGCTGGTATAGCATTAAGAATGGATGCAATTTCAGTTATCCAATTTTGTTTTGCATTTAATTTATTGTAGATGACATTCTGGGATATAAGACCATCTTCATCTAGTATGTCATTAATAAATATCAGATCTGAATTAATCCAGTTTGTGAAAGTCAAAACTTTTCCTTTTAGTTTAATGTTTTTGTTACCCCATATTATGTGTTGCCTAATATCAGTAAAAGTATTACAATTAGGATTTTGCCCACCGCCCATTTTTATCCAACATTTTAAAAGATCTATGTAAAAGTCTGGTAATGTCTGTATATTCTCTAAACTATTGATATTATCAAGGTTCATGTGAAAAATTAGGTAGTCTTTACCATATTTTCCAAAGTAGTATTGAGGAATTACTTTCCATGAAGCATCAGTGCTATCCAATCGAGATTTAATCCAGTTTTCTTTTTTCTTGCTGTCACGTCCGTGGCAGCAGTTCTGCTTGGTGACAAACTCTTGGGAGGGTTCGTAGGATTTGACGAACCTTTGGAAGAGTTCGTCGGGTTTGGTGGACTCATGGTTGCACCAGAGTCCGTCGATTTCGAAATAGATGAAGTAGATGCAGTAGGTGTAGGAGTTGTTGAGGATATAGTTGAGGTTTTAGGCTTAGAAGCTACAAGAGGTTTGGGAGCTACAGGAGGCTTATTTAAGAGGACCACAGTTTGAGAGGCTGAATATGTTTTAGAGGAGTTTTGAACAGAGTGGAATAGTAGTAAACTTGTCGGAGTCTATTGGCCAGGTCAATACGGTCTGAGCAGGACAGACATGGCAGCTGGTTTTTCAACCCTACTCGCATCGGCATATGATTTGCTTGATGGAGTGGGCGGAGTAAGACTCTCAACAAGTTTTCTAGCTTCAGGAAAAGAAATGTTCCTTTCAATCTTAACCTTCTGTATTTCCCTCTCGTGCTTCCACTTCGGACTCAATCCCTAGAGAAAGCCCCGTGAAGTGACCCTCCTGGCCGCAAAGGGCACAGACAGGAACAGCTCGCTTGCATCTTTCTCTATGGTGACCAAAGAGTTGACAGTTAAACCATCGAAGAGGGTTTGGAATAAAGGGGTCAACTGGTAGAATGATATATCCAGTCTTGATGGTCTTTGGAAGATTTGGTGTGCTGAAAAAAGCACAAAAGTATTGGTAGGAGTGAGTTTGCCACCTCGCCTCGTACTGATGCGCGTTACCTCAGTCACACCTTGAGACTTCAGATTATGAGTCATTTCTTCACGAGTACAGTGCTCCAGTTCCCTGGAGCGTACTACACCCTATGAAGAATAGAGAGAAATGTGAGGAATAACCTTAACACGGATGTTTACGAAAGTTTGAATTTTAAGGAGATTGTCAGTGAGTGATTTGTTGGCACACTCAACAAGAAGTTTTCCATTATTAAGTTTTTAACACTCATTGGCTCACTGGCGATGCCAAGTAAAGCCTTGGAGATGGCAAAAGGAGAGAGTCTAGTTATAGGTTTGTCATCCTCTAGAGAGATTATATTGAGAAAACGAGGCCAATTTAAATGAGAAATATCCTCAACAGATTCAGATTCGGACTCTTCTCGAAATCGTTTAATACCAGGAGTAGTTTTTTGTGCGTGTTTGGGTTCCATGATGGGGAATTGATATTCCTTCTCACCCACCTTGGAGTCCAACAAGGGACATTTGCTGTGGATATCCGACAGAAAAATGCCAAGAATACGTGAAGAGTATACTCATATAAAACTAACGCAACAGACCCCCATACCACCCAGCGGAATTAACGCCTTAACTAAAAAGTCGAAGAGCCGCACTTATGTTCCGCCTAAAAGTGGCATGAGTATAGCCATAGAGCGTTCAGAAATACTTGATTAGCCCTAGCGCCATCGCCATAAAGGATCATTTCTATATTATGTTTAAAGAAGACAAAATTAAAGGGGAGGGGGTGGGAGGGGTAAGATATTGAACGAGAGAGATTGACATGATTGAGAGAGATGTGAATTAAACAAGAAGCTATGATCCCTTATAGCTGGCGTGACAAACCGATTGATCAGTTGAAGTACGGACCAAAGTGGTGTGTTGTAACCACCAGGATTCCACTCTCCAAAGACATGGGCACCACCCACGGTCAACATATGGGTTACTTTTTGTGGGGGGGGGGGGTCCTACCCCTCTGCTAAGTAATGAGCAGTCGGTTGATTCTTGTCACCCCACCACCGACTGGGGGGAGGGGGTGTGGGTATGGGTGTGGAAGGGGGTGTATACAGAAACGAAGCCGGTACACGTGTATATACATACCGGAGCTAAGCAGTTACATGTGTATACATACTGGAGAGAAACCATTACACATGTGTATACATACTGGAGAGAAACCAATACACACATACATACGTACTGGAGAGAAAATGACACATACTGGACCAAAGCAGTTACACATGTGTACACATACTGGAGCGAAGCAGTTACACATGTGAACACATACTGGAGCGAAGCAGTTACACATGTGAACACATACTTGAGCGAAGCAGTTACACTTGTGTATTCATACTGGAGAGAATCTGAGATAGACGTATATATATATTGGAGATACATACTGGAGAGAAATCATTACACATGTGTATACATACTGGAGCGAAGCAGTTACACATGTCTATGCATACTGAAGCAAACAGTTACATACGTGTATACATACTAATCAAACCAGTACACTCGTGTATATATATTGGAGAGAAACTGATGCACATATATAAACATACTGGAGAGAAACTGATACACATGTATATACATATTAGAGAGAAACCATTACACATTTATATACATACTGGAGAAAAACTGATACATAGGTGTATACATTCTGGAGCAAAGCATTTACACACGCCAATACAATCTGGAGAGATGCTATTACACATGAATAGACATACTGGAAAGAAACTGATACACATGTGTATACATACTGAAGTGAAGCAGTTACACACGTGTAAACATACTGGAGCAAAGCAGTTACACATTTGTACACATGCTTGAGCAAATCGTTTAAACAAGTGTACACATACTGCAGCGAAGCAGTTACATGCGTGTATACATACTAGAGCGAAGCAGTTGCACATGTAAATGATTACATACTGGAGAGAAGCCATTAAACATGTATATACATACTGGAGAGAAACCGATACACATGTGAATATATACTGGAGCGAAAAAGAAACACATGTGTATATATAATGAAGCAAAGCAGTTACACATTGTATACATACTGGAGCGAAGCTGTTACACACGTGTACACATATTGGAGAGAAGCAGTTACACACGTGTACGGAGCGAAGCAATAACTCACATGAACACATGCTGAAGTAAAGGAGTTACACGTGTATGCACATACTGGAGTGAAGCAGTTACACATGTGTACACATACTGGAGCGAAGCAGTTGCACACGTGTACACATACTGGAGCAAAGCAGTTACACATATGTGCACATAATGGAGTGAAGCAGTTACATATGTGTACACATACTAGAGTGAAGCAGTATTGAAGCAGTTACATACGTGTAAACATACTGGAGCAAAGCAGTTACACGCGTGTACGCATACTGGAGTGAAGCAGTTACACACGTGTACACATACTGGAGTGAAGCAGTTACACATGTGTGCACATAGTGGAGCAAAGCAGTTACACACGTGTACACATACTGGAGCGAATCAGTTACACACATGTACACATACTGGTGCGAAACAGTTACACGCGTGTACACATACTGGAGCAAAGCAGTTACACATGTGAGCACATACTGGAGTGAAGCAGTTACATACGTGTACACATACTAGAGTGAAGCAGTATTAAAGCAGTTACATACGTGTACACATACTGGAGCAAAGCAGTTACACGCGTGTACACATACAGGAGTGAAGCAGTTACACACATGTACACATACTGGAATGAAGCAGTTACACACGTGTACACATACTGGAGTAAAGCAGTTACACATGTGTGCACATAGTGGAGCAAAGCAGTTACACACGTGTACACATGCTGGAGCGAATAAGTTACACACATGTACACATACTGGAGTGAAGCAGTTACACACGTGTACACATACTGGAGCGACGCAGTTACACAGGTGTGCACATACTGGAGCGACGCAGTTACACATGTGTACACATACTGGCATAGTATATTATATAGAGTGGAGTCTTGGTGTGGAGTCGTGGAGTGGAGTGAATAATTGGAGAGACCTTGGAGTCACATTTTGGAGTGACCTTGGAGTTAAATGTGGAGTGAATGTTTTGGAGTCAATTTTTGGAGTCTAAATTTGGAGTCTTTTTCAGTTAAATAGTTCCAACTTTTGTTCTTTGTTATGTTCTTTGTGTACACATACTGGAGAGAAGCAGTTACACATGTGTTCACATACAAGAGAAAAGAAGTAACACCTGTGAATACATACTGGGGAGAAGCAGTTACACACCTGTAAACATACAGGAGAAATGCAGTTACACCTGTGAATACATACTGGAGCAAAGCAGTTACACACATGAACACATTCAAGAGAAATGCAGTTACACCTGTGAATACATACAGGAGAAAAGCTTTAACAAACGTAAATACATGCCAGAGAGAAGCCATTTCACTATGTCTATACACAGAGAAGAGGTCATTTCACCTGTGAATAAATACATACTGGACAGAAGCCATTACATATATGTGAAAACATACTGAAGAGAAACTGTCAATGTCAATACGTACAGGACAGAAGTCATTACACATATGAAATTCAATACATACTGGAGTGAAACCATTACATAATTCTTGAATACATACTGAAGAGAAACCATTATGTATACGTGAATACATACTACAGAGAAGCGATCACACATGTGAAAACATACTGGAGAGAAACTTTTACACATGTGAATACATACTGGAAACTGTTACACATGTGAATACATACTAGAGAGAAACTGTTACACATGTGAATATATACCAAAGAGAGGCAGCTAATACATACTGGAGAGAAACCATTACGTAAATGTGAATAGACACTGGAGAAACCGTTGCACATACAGGAGAGTATCTGTTACACATTTGAATACGTACTACAGGGAAGCTGTTTCACATGTGGATACATACTGGAGAGAAACCTTACATGTGGATACATACTGGAGAGAAGCCATTACGTAAATGTGAATAGACACTGGAGAAACCGTTGCACATACAGGAGAGTATCTGTTACATATTTGAATACATACTACAGGGAAGCTGTTTCACATGTGGATACATACTGGAGAGAAACCATTACGTAAATGTGAATAGACACTGGAGAAACCGTTGCACATACAGGAGAGAATCTGTTACACATTTGAATACGTACTACAGGGAAGCTGTTTCACATGTGGATACATACTGGAGAGAAACCATTACGTAAATGTGAATAGACACTGGAGAAACCGTTGCACATACAGGAGAGAATCTGTTACACGTTTGAATACGTACTACAGGGAAGCTGTTTCACATGTGGATACATACTGGAGATAAACCATTACGTAAATGTGAATAGACACTGGAAAAACCGTTGCACATACAGGGAAGAATCTGTTACACATTTGAATACGTACTACAGGGAAGCTGTTTCACACGTGGATAAATACTGGAGAGAAACCATTATATAAATGTGAATAGACACTGGAGAAACCGTTGCACATACAGGAGAGAATCTGTTACACATTTGAATACATACTACAGGGAAGCTGTTTCACATGTGGATACATACTGGAGATAAACCATTACGTAAATGTGAATAGACACTGGAAAAACCGTTGCACATACAGGGAAGAATCTGTTACACATTTGAATACATACTACAGGGAAGCTGTTTCACATGTGGATACATACTGGAGAGAAACCATTAGATATGTCAATGGACTGAATAGAAACTGTTACACGTGAATATAGTTAAAACTGTAAGCCAAACATGGTTTATTAAAATAGTCTTAATGCTGCTTATTTTTAATATTAAAGGTATTACTTTCCCAACCATTGTCCTTCTAAGACTTGACAAATGCAAAATAAATTGCAAAAGATTAATATCAGACTGAAATGTTGGACAGTCCCACCAACACATTCAATTGGAATTTAATTGGGTTTTAAGGCGCACCAACACATGAAAGGTTATATGGCACCTAACAGGAATAAACATGCCAGGCTCATCCTCCATTTACATCAAGACAAACACTCCATTTTCGGTGGAGCTACGTTTCCACGTTTGCATATGCTGTGTCATTATAAAGACCTTGAATGAGCATGATAAACAAGAGGCCCAAGAGGGCCTGTGGACGCTCTACTGGCTAAAGATAAAGTTTATGTATAAGGGGCTATAAGTCTTTCAAAAATCATTCAACAAGAACATGGCAATGACAGGTGCAACTAGGCTTAGTACTGATCATTCTCGCCAAGATTCGCTGAAATCTGGCAAAGAGTTCAGAAGAGACTAATCTGGACAAAGTTTGTGTATTAAAACATTTAAAGGGTCACAACTCTGCCAAAAATCATTCAACCGAAATATGGCAACGATATGCACAACTAGACTTGATACTGATCATCATTGTCAAGTTTTGTCTGAATTCAGGAGAACTAGCCCGGAAAAATATGTGGTATCAAAATCCTTTAAAGGACCATTACTCTGCCAAATATCTGTAAACTGGAACGTGACAATGACATGCACAACTAGGCTTGGTGCTGATCATCCCTGCAAAGTTTCATTGAAGTCTGGCGAGGGGTTCAGGAGAAGTATATCAGACAAAGTTTGTGTATTAAAACCTTTAAAGGGCCATAATTCTGTCATTTAACCGGAATACGCCAATGATTTGCACAGCTAGACATGGAATTGATCATCCCTAAAAAGTTTCGTTTAATCCGGCCAGGGGTTCAGTAGAACTAGTTAGAACAAAGTTTGTGTATTAAAACCTTTAAAGGGCTATAACTCAGTCAAAATCATTCAACTGGAACACAGTGACTATGTACAACTAGGCTTGGTACTGATCATCCCTGCAAAGTTTCAATGGAATCCAGCCAAATGAAGGCCCTTTCGTCTTAATGAGGCCAAGATATAGCATATTTCAGAAAATCAAGGGCCATGACTCCGATGTAAATGGTCCAATCTGGATTAACAATCTGGTAAAGTTTCTTAAAGATCGGATGAAAGATGAAGGCCCTATCGTCTCGAGGCAAAATATAGGAATTTTAACTAAATCAAGGGCCATAACTCCACTGCTACTAGTCCGATCTGGCTAGTTTTCAAACTTGACCGAGCTTTCATTGATATGAACAATCTCGTAAAGTTTCATAAAGATCGCATGAAAAATGAAGGCCCTATCATCTTAACGAGGCAAAATATAGCATTTTTAACTAAATCAAGGGCCATAACTCATCTGTTACTGGTCCGATCTGGCTGGTTTTCGAAACTGTCTGAGCTGTCATTGATATAAACAATCAGGTAAAGTTTTGTAAAGTTCAGATGAAAGATAAAGGCCCTATCAAATTAAAGAGGCAAAATATAGCATTTTTAACAAAATCAAGGGCCATAACTCCGCTATTACTGGTACGATCTGGCTGGTCTTCGAAATTGTCTGAGCTTTCATTTATTATATAAACAATCTGGTAAAGTTTGGTAAAGATCGAATGAAAGATAAAGGCTTTATCGTCTTAATGAGTCAAAATATAGCATTTTTAACTAAATCAAGGGCCATAACTCCACTGTTAATGGTCCGATCTAGCTGGTCGTAGAAGTTGTCCTAGCTTTCATGTATTTAAACAATCTGGTAAAGTTTGGTAAAGATTGGATGAAAGAAGAAGGCCCTATTGTCTTAATGAGGCAAAATATAGCATTTTTAACTAAATCAAGGGCAATAACTCCGCTGTTAATGGTCCGATCTTGCTGGTTTTCGAACTTGTCCGAGCTTTCATTGATATTAACAATCTGTGCAAGTGTGGTAAAGATCAAATAATAAATGAAGGTGCTAGAGTGTGCACAAGGCTTAATATGGCATTTTTCAGCAAAACAAGGGCCATAACTCCGGTGAAATTATTTCGATCTTGCCGGTTTTCAAACTTGTCCGAGCTTTCATTGATATAAAGACACTGGCAAAGTTAAGTAAAGGTCCGATTAATATTGAAGGCCCTAGAGTGTTCACAAGGAAGAAAATAGCATTTTTCAGAAAAAAACAAGGGCCACAACTCCGGTGTTACTGATCCGATTTAGCTGGTTTTTAAACTTATTTGAGCTTTCATTGATATTAACAATCTGTGCAAGTTTGGTAAAGATCAAATAATAAATGAATGTGCTAGAGTGTTCACAAGGCAGAATATGGCATTTTTCAGAAAAAACAAGGGCCATAACTCTGGTGTTACTAACCCAATTTAGCTGATTTCCGAACTTGTCGAAGCTGTCATTGGTATTAACAATCTGTGCAAGATTGGTAACGATCAAATAATGAATGAAGGTGTTAGAGCGTTCACAAGGCAGAAAATAGCAATTTTCAGAAAAAACAAGGGCCACAACTCCGGTGTTACTGATCCGATTTGGCTGGTTTTCGAACTTGTCCGAGCTTTCATTGATATTAACAATCTGTGCAAGTTTGGTAAAGATCAAATAATAAATGAAGGTGCTAGAGTGTTCACAAGGCTTAATATGGCAATTTCAGCAAAACAAGGGCCATAACTCAGGTGAAATTTATCGGATCCGGCTGGTTTTCGAACTTGTCCGAGCTTTCATTGATATAAAGACACTGGCAAAGTTTCGTAAAGATTTGATTAATAATGAAGGCCCTAGAGTGTTCACAAGGCAAAAGTTAACAGACGGACGACGGACGACGGACAACTCACCATCACATAAGCTCTGCTGGCCTTCGGCCAGTAGAGCTAAAAATGACAAAATGAAATGAATAGTGGGGTCCTACCCATCTGCATGTGATAGTGTGAGATTGCTGTGGTTGTATTCTACCCCGACTACACGGGGGATACAATCATTTGGAATTGAATCGAATTGGGGTTTTTAAGGCGCACCAACACATGAAAGGTTATATGGCGCCTAATAGGAATGAACATGCCAGGCTCATCCTCCATGTACATCGAGATAAAATATGGAGAATGGACCTAAAACCTTCTCACCTGCAGAACTGCCAATTCTAATGTAGACACTCCATTTACGCTGGAGCCACGTTTATTGTTTTTCTGCCACTGCTCTAGTGATGTGAGCGAGATGGCACCTGAAACAATGCAGGGGTCATTCAATTGGAAGAAAACAAGTAACGTAACATAATTCCTTTAACAAACTTTTAATTCTAAACTGGCAATGTTTATACATGTAATCACAATTAATTTGTAACATAATTTACATACTGTACATCTCTACATAGTTTACTTCTGTACATTTTGTAAACAGCAAGGTTAAAAATGGAACACAACCAAAAAATGACTCAATCTGGTCCCTTGAACACTTGTGTAACAAAAAGGTCAACTCATCACATATACAAGAAAAGCATTGGCAGGCTTTTAGCAAACATGTCTCAACTGTATTATGGTAAACACAATTCATGCACTTTTAATAATATGATCTCATGTTTGAACAAACAAATAAAAAAAAAACACTTGGCAGTGAGCGCAGAAAACTTTCTAAGCACCATTAGCATGATTTTATTAAAATGTCATTCAATTGTTTTCTTGATTTAAATGCAAGTCAAGACCACATAAACATTGGCAGTGCTATCTAGAGTGACCTGTAATACATTTCAAACAAAATGAGAGCAAACCATATAATTTTATTGACTCTGAAAGGACTAGAATAAGTGAACAAACTTGAAAACATACAAACCACAACACTGTAGCTTATCAAATATGAGAATGTGTGTCATAAAAAAGTCATCCATTTTACTGGTAATATTACAATTTAATTCACATGGTTCATACAGAATTATCATTAATTTAAGGACTTTTAAGGCCCTAATAACCCATTTTAAGGCCCAGTTTAATTCATAACATTAATCTTACCTTATCAATTTTATGTTCTACTGTATCTGTACAAGGCTTGTACTACACTACTTGTTTTGTATGGATTTTACTTGTATATATTCACAGTTTTCCGATTGTTCCTCATATTGGCGATTTTTTTTTTTTTTTTGCCGATTTCTTTTAAACTACGTCAGATATTATTCCTATTGTATAATTAATCAAATTATGAAATTCTTCGACCTTTAATGATATTTTGTCAGAATTTAAGGACTTTTTAAGGCTGGAGTGGAGTTAAGGACTTTTAAAGGTTACTTCTGAAATTTAAGGACTTTTTAAGGCTGTATGAACCTTGATTCATTATTATAACAGTTAGTGTGCAGATTAAAGGTGATGTATCGATCCAGTGCTCATAATCTAACTGTTGTATTGAATGAAAAGTAAAATATTTCTCTGAGATAGTAGTTTGTACTGAAAATACATGTATGTTATAGCTGGATAGCGCATGCATAAAAGGTGTGGAAATACAATGTACCAGCTTCATTCACATAATGGGCAAGTATGAGGTGGTCATGTAAAGGACACAACCATCATATGTAAAAGTCACAATCATGAGATAACACTGATCATAGTACAAATATTAATAATTAATAAAGAACACATGGATTATAAGAATCTTTCATGGATATCCGGTGAAGATCAGTAATTCCAACATGAGGTGTAACTGTTTTTATCTGCCGAGGTTCCGATTAAAACAGTTATACCGACGGTTGGAATTTCCCTATCTGAATTGGATACCCATGACTGATTCTGTTTGTTGCATATCAGCATTTTGTATATTTATTTTACACACCCGTCATTCAAATGTTGTAGACACCATTGCTGATAGGCAATACTTTTGCTCTAGCCCGTGAGTAAGATCAGATTTTGAAGCACTTAAAAATGCGGATATCCTTATATCCGGTATGTCTGGATATTCAAGTCGAGCATGTGAACACAGTTCTAACGTGGTAAATAATGCTATTTAATATCATAATAAACATTAAAACACTGAACAAACTAAAATTATATATTTATACATTTGCAACAAGTTTTTCTGAATTAATATATAAACTAATGCAAACTAAAATTTCATCTTTATACATTAATTCCATAACAAGTGTGTGTTATACTTACACAGCACCACAAAACGTGTGAAACAACTGTTCTGACAGAAAAAACAGTTAAACTGATTATCACATAAAATGGATTCTGGGAGTGAAATAAAGCCATGACATTAATGTAATAATCTAGTAGTATAAATAAATGTCAAAGACGTCACGTTAATTGATTGAAATGGGTTTTTAAGACGCACCAACACAAGAAAGGTTATATGGCGCTAATCAGGAATAACCATGCCAGGCTCGTGGATTCACATTGAGATAAAAGATGGAAAAAGGCCTAGACCCTACTAACCTGCTAATTATATAGCAGGATTTGCAGCGTTCCTATTCTACACCTGCTAACCACATGGGGCTAAGGAATGCTTTCTAACGTAATGTGTTATGAATTATGCTAATTTATTCTACACCTGCTAACCACGTGGCTAAGGAATGCTTTCTAACGTAATGTGTTATGAATAATGCTAATTTATTATTAAATTGATTAAACTTGGTGGCAAAAATAATAGATGATGCTTGACAAGACCATATTTGCCAACTGGTTTAATAAATTCACTAACAATTAGCACTCCAAGGAAGATAATATATATATGGTCCGATCAATGGAATGTCGAAGGCAAACGCAATACAGCAATATTTTATGATGGTATGTAATCTAGTATAAAATGTTGGTACCCTGGTATTTAAGGCAAATACATTTCTGAGCTCTTTTTTAAAGGATATAAAAACTGCACACTTACAAGAATTGTTACTACAAATGCATAATGACTCAAATCGAAATGAATAATGTCTATGTCACAAAAGAATTGTGAATACGTCAGTGAATATGAATGTACATTAACAGTGAAACGAATGAATAAGGAACATTAATGAATATTTATACTGAATATGAAACAAATGCGTAATGAATTTATTGAATTGGTGTTTTAAGGCGCACCAACACATGAAAGGTTATATGGCGCCTAACAGGAATGAACATGCCAGGCTCATACTCCATGTACATAGAGATAAAATATGGAGAACGGGCCTAGAACCTTCTCACCCTGAACTGCAGAGTTGCTGCAAATTCTATTGTAGACACTCCATTTACGCTGGAGCCACGTTATAGTTTTTCTGCCACTGCTCTAGTGATATGAGCGAGATGGCACCTGAAACAATGCAGGGGTCATGATGAAGACCTTTAATGAGCATGAACAAAAATGATAAAATGAACATAATTTGGGGGGTTCTTCCCCTCTGCTTCCTCTCTGCCTTCCCCTCCAACGGGATCTGCAGTGGCCCTATTCTTTGCCCCGTAACCACACGGTGCTGGTAATGAATAAAATTGAACACTATGCTGGAAATTACAAAAGACAGGAACAAAAATGGTGACCATTTAACAAGTAAATATAAAAAACAACAAAAAACATAAAAACTAGAGACAATGGAGTACAAATGAATACTTCTCGCATGTCTAGTAAATCTTCCTTTCTTTACTAGATAACTTTAATATCAAGTGGTTTTACAATTCATAACATGAACAGCACCATTATCAACAAACCAGCACTTACTTCCATTGCATAAACCCAATGAGATAGGCCGACTAATCTATTAAACAGGAAATTTACACTCAATTTTCTGCGTTACCCTATATTTAACTCTTAACCCGCTAAGCACGACTACAATAGCCTTTGCGTCCATTGTAAACCCAGATCAGCATGCGAGTCCCTCGCAGGCTTTACAATGTCCGGCTGCAGATCAGTCATTTTCGCCAAAACACCCATTTGTCACATAAATGGAATGGTCTTAATTTAAAGAAAGAACAGTCCATTATATATATATATTTATCACAGAACATCCCTTGTTAGCAGTGTTGAACACCCATTTAATATTCTATTGTATGACACACGTGTAAAACAACCTGGAACGATTTTGATTGGTTGAGTTAACCTGTAACACTACGCAAGTTTATTAACTGAAACTATTTTATTTATTACAAATTCACCCAGACCTGAGTCATAAACTTATTATTTGTGACAGCTTATAAAAATAATGCACGTTATACAAAGCATTGTTGTTGGTTTGTTAAAAAGTTGGCGTAAACTGCTATTTTATAAAGAGGTAAAACATAAACTTTTTTATACGCAACGTTATGTGCAAGACGCGACGTTACGATGTCACATATTGTATGACGTTTTGGCGCTAAAGTGTATCTGACGTCGTGGCGGATCTATGTCCATCTGAATTAATTTTTACTAATTTGATTGCAATGTTATGTGATAAAAAGGATCTTAAACTCGTTCCCATTCCATATAAGATTTATGAAACTCGTTATGAATTATTTTTAATTTTAACTCGCCAAAAGGCTCGTTAAAATTAAAATAATTCATAACTCGTTTCATAAATCTTATATGAAATGGGAACTTGTTTAAGATCCTCTATATATATATATGTAGCGGGTTAAGCACAAACACTGACATTTAAAGCGAACAACATGGCAGCAGGACTGCTGCAACGCAACATTAGCACCGTATCAAACAACGTAAATTATCTTAAGACATTTCTGTAAAACAATACATCAGATCATCAAGACATGTTTTCAATAGTTTATAAAGCTGCAATAGGCAGCAAGAACACTCCAGGTGATAAAGTCTTCCATAAAAAGCACCAAAACAAACAAGCTTGAAGTTCCGAGACACAACAAAGTAAACAAACTTAACCTGATCTATTAATTCATTTCTAAAAAAATAACTGTTTTGATTTGTTTTATATACTGAAATGAAAAAGAAACGCAACTCGGGAATTTCTGCTACATATTGTACATACAATATGCTGCTGTTAATCAAATGGTACATGGCTGCGTAAGATCTTTCCTTTTGGCAAAAAAACAGAGAGACTAAAACAACACATAACACAGTAAATAGTATTCCTTCAAAGTTTCATTATTGACAGAGTACGCATTTGGCTCAAACTTAGAATGCAAATTTTGCAAACTCTCTATGTTAAACAGAGTACTGAAATGTCTGAATTTTTCAAAGAGGAACTTCAACATTTATGAATTTATTGTTACAAAGTGTACTGCGATTAAAACGTCTACAACATTACAGTTGTATCCTTTCTCTAACTGCAACCTTTTTTTTACAAAATAACTTAGGATTTCTTTGGAATATTATTTGGAATTATAGTGTGCAGTATATACAATATATAGCGGAAAGTCCCGAGTTGCATTTCTTTTTCACTTCAGTATACAAATCAAGCTGAAATAATAGCAAGAACATTCAAAAATAATAAAGTTATCATTTGTGCATGTGTGCTGAAATAGGTTGTGTCTGCTTACATTTTATACACCAGTTTCATTGCAAGTAGGAGCTTTTTCACACTGTAATACTACTGAAAGAATACAAAATTGATCATGAATGCCTAATTTCATCACTATGTTCATGGTTCATAAAGTGTCCTGAAAACTATATGAAAGACCTAAACATTTTTAACACATACATTAACACTTAAAATGACTAGACTAGAATTAGACGTTTATTTACTCATAGAGTTTTTCATTTCACATCAATTCTATTGTTTTGTAGAGGTAGTTTTGTCCTTTCCAATGGAAAGACGAGGAGCAAAACTGTGCATCAACATCAATGATATTGACACGTTGACAATCCGTACATTATTTTAAATACTATGTGTATCAACACTATGCTGTCTTAGTTAATAGTATATAACTGTTAATTATGCTGACTTAATCTGTTATGTCGATTAATCTGTTTGTCGACTTCATCTGTGCATCAACATTATGTTAATGTATCTGTTATGTTGACATAATCTGTTATGTTGACTTATCTGATAATTATGTAAACACATCTGATAATTATGTTAACACATCTGATAATTATGTTAACACATCTGATAATTACGTTAACACATTTGATAATTATGTTAACACATCCTACAGCATACTGGGTCAACTTTACCACCTTGTGATTAAGTTTACAATCTGTGCGACCCAATCGGAGTAGAAGGTTTACTTTGTGTGCAGTCTAGTTTACATTCTTTGGGGACCCATAAATCTCTGTCCTCTTCTTGCCGTGCCACGACCTCTCACTGCTGTTTTTTTTGGACGAAAATGTAAACCTTGACGCCGCACTGGAACAGATGAATTCAGACAAAATTAATGACTGTTCAATTACTACAGAGTATGTTTTAAGAGCTAAACAAACTAGAACTATCACTGAAGGTGATGATACTCCCGCTTAAATTCTCAACTGAAACAAAGGGTCATAATTCTGTAATACATTAGGCAATCAACTGAGTGATGTAGAGGGACATAAGGTCATCAGTTGTTACGTGTATATGAAGTTTGGGAACAACCCATTCAAAACTGTTCGAGGAATGCAATAAAATGTGTTACACGACAGGACGAGACTCGACTTTGTGAAGTGTGGTTATAAATATGGTACGCCTTTCACTAGAAGAATGCAAGAAATTGCAACTGTATACATCATTTGATATAAACTTGCCATTTCTATAACTTTATTGCTGTTTAATTTGCTAGTGTTTGAGGTTCAAACCTGTGATCTCAGGATTCAGAGTCGAACCTGGTATTCACTGGGCCACTGCGGCCCCCCGAACCTGGCATTCACTGGGCTACTGCAGCCCCCAGAACCTGGTATTCACTGGGTCACTGCGACCCCCAGAACCTGGTATTCACTGGACCACCAGGGCCCCCAGAACCTGGTATTCACTGGGCCACTGCGGCCCCCAGAACCTAATATTCACTGGGCCACCGCGGCCCCAGAACCTGGTATTCAATGGGCCACCTCTGCCCCCAGAACCTGGTATTCACTGGGCCACCGCAGCCCCTAGAACCTGGTATTCACTGGGCCACCGTGGCCCCCCAGAACAGGTATCTTAGGGCCATTCAAAGCGACAGGGAGACAAAATACAGAGGACTGTCAGCGAGTGATGTGCTATAAGTATCTAGAACTTATGGGTTTGCCATGACTCCTCCTCAACCCCTTTGAAGCCTCTTTACAATACGACTGCTAGAACCAATGATACCTACTTTTCTGATCCAGTGCCTTGATATAGTCGTGGAGAGATTGTGGTTGTACAAGTAGGGACATATCGAGAACACTCAGGATGGACTGTAGTGGTGGCTCAAACTGACATTGTAGCACTTTCTGTATTACACTCTGTGTCACCTCCTCATTCAAGTAGGGCAACTGAAATTAAACAAATATATATCCTTAAATGGAACCATACAGATTTGTAAACTAAAATTTTGCAGAATTGAATGTGTCACCTAAAGACTATCCCAGTGACCTGTAATCCAAAATTTATTTAAACTACCTAAACACCAAGTTTCATTTTAGAAACATTGACCTTGACTCCAGTGGCATGAAATGCAATCTCAAGCTTCCTTTCCATCTAAGCTACCTACACAGCAAGTTTCGTTCCAATATCTCAGTAAGGGGAGAGAAAATGAAGTATGAAGTTTCCTATCTGACTTGCCTCTGCCAGGGAGTGAACCCACGCAGGGCAGAGGTCTCTGGCTCTAAAGCTAACGGCCTAATCCACTGAGGCCGCTTAATATGTTCTAAAAAGATCAGCAATTACCTTAACATGAACATCCTTCTGGAAGGAAGTCTGTGTGTTGACAGAGACTTTCAGTTGTAGATCTTGGGGCTGTAAACTGTTATCTTCCATTATCCTATCACAAAACATGTTGTATAGGCACTGTATGTAGTCATTCACCACGAGAAATACTTCTGTCGGCGTATAAAACTTCTGCAAGACTATCATGCGCGGATACTCCAGGCTCTGAGCCGGGTACACTTTATCTTTTTTTAATTGTTCGTACAAGTTACTAGTACTTCTATCCTCAGGGAGCCTGTTGTCACACATGGCCACCAGCAAAGCTCGCTTAAGAGCCGGGACGATGGGGAAGGGTTGGCAGTGCTGGATAAAGAGTTTGTATACACCAACTGCCGTCTCTACGTCACAGACCATCAGAGACTTTCCTATCACAGTCGAACAGATGCTTGGCAATGCTGAAACAGAGAGAGTAAATTATTGTTTGGCCATGCTATAAAAGTAAATACAAATCTGTTGAGCAGTACTAAAACTAGACAATGTAAAATTTCCAAGTTACCATTTCCTCTTTTTTTTAAATAGGACAGACAGATAAATGGATACATGGAATGGTAGCTTCTAGTATATACTCATAAAAGATGGTTTAACGGGTGTATAACGATATCTTAGTATGAAATATCTCAATGATTGAATGTTCATCAACACACTGTTTAGCTTTATGTAGGAGAAAGGGAAAGGATACTAAGAATCAGGGAAACTGCCCTACTCTTTCTAACCATATATTCCTATGGTTCTTTAACTAACTTGGAGAACAGACACCAATACGGGACTGCAGATTTTACGTCCTCGTAAATAGACGAGGCTAAGGAAAAGTAGTAAGAAACGATTAAGACAAAAGCTCTAATAAAACTTACCAAATGGCCTCTTGTTATGGTCCAACGGTTGGTTGCCTGCAATGATAAGAATGCCAAAATCTGGTATTAATGAGGGAAAATAATAATAAGAGCTGTCAGAAGACAGCGCGTTTAGCTTTCGACTTCAACTGAATTGGAAATGTATAGTCTCACCAACAGCTAAGGTCATATGGTGTCTTTTCCAGCTTCCAAGAAATTCCCTTCAGGTCTCACTACACAGTTAGCTCCCTTGAAAGATATACGCCTTAAAAAGTAGTAGTGTGTTCTTTGGTTTTAAATATTTTTAATAATTGCTGACAGATATGTTTATTGTTGTTGCAGGTGAGATGAACAGAGTCTGAAATTGGATGTGCAGCTATTAGATGAAACTGCCACCAAAATATGACAGTTTTATGGGTGTTGAAGAAGAGTAGGAATTCTGGTCCAAACTCTGAGTTAAAGCTCAAAATAGTGCATTGGAGGACACCACTAAAAAAACAACAAAAAAAACTGGTCAACGTGCCAGATTTTGTACAGTTATGTGTGGGCAAATGACTTGGTTGCATAAAAAAGTAACTTTTAGCTTGGAAACTTCCTGTTTGGAATCGCCCTGTAAACAGTATTCATATAGGCCAACATAGTAAAAATGCACTGTGTAGCGAGACCATGCACTGTGTAGCGAGACCATGCACTGTGTAACGAGACCATGCACTGTGTAGCGAGACCATGCACTGTGTAGCGAGACCATGCACTGTGTAGCGAGACCTTCAGTACTTTCGAAGTTATGGTGGAGACGTGATTGTCTCAGACAGACAAATGAACAAACGAACGCAAGGACGTTCGATGCGATTATAATATGTCCCCTCCATTTAGGGGCATAAATAGGAGCATATTTCTCTTTAAATGAATAACAGAGTTATGGCCCCTGCCAGTGTCAGATCCTTTTATGACAGTGAATACATGTGAGAAGTTTCATTGAATTCCGTTGAGAGATATGTGCTACAGTACTGTTTACCAAAGCTGAAGCGAGTAGAATAGTTTGCCTTCTCTTCGAAAAGGCTAACTAAAAACTGAGCAAAAAATAGGAGTACAGCATCAGCACCCAAAGTAAACACTTAAAATTGGAAATGAAGCGCACATTCTTAGTCAAAAATAAAATGTCCGAAAGATTAAAATTTAAGTTTGGGCATCATTAAGAAGACAATATTTACCGCTGAAGAGAAGTTTGAAGGCCTGCTCTATAACCTTGTAGCACTCCTTCAAACTTCCCTCTTTTAACAGCTTGTCGATGAGATGCTGGAAGCTCTGCAACATTTCACACATCACATCCGAATCTGCATTGCTGACGTCAATTACTGCAATAAATAATATTGCATCATTTCAATAATTTAAGCCTCCAGCTGATATACAATAAAATAAGGGCTATTCCATTAAAACATACATTGGACCCTATGAAGGCACTTTTAAAACTGAACACCCTCCCACAGAGGTCACCCATGGATGTTTATTAAACTGCCTTCCTGGGGTCCCGAGTATGTTTTAATGGAATAGCTCCGATTATGAATGGCTTATCTATAATCTAGATAAAGTCCATGACTCAGAGCAAAAACTCGCATCATTTTGGATATTTCGGCCACATCTTACGGCGAGTCGATTTCACAACTAATTATGAATAGAGTATGCAGCAATATATGGAAATTATTCATTTTATTTTCTCGGAAAATTCACTTATTCACTCATACTGAAAAGTCATTTTTGAGGGTGATCTGTGGATGCTTCCTACATTCTCAGCAAACTAAAACTACCACTGAAGATGATGAATGCCCCTGATTTTTTGATATAGCGGATGAGGATGAGCAAAATCAAGAATAATAAATGTCTAAAATATTTGTTTGTCACCAGTTATTATTTGTATATGAAGTTTGGGAACAACCCATTCGAAAGTGTTTGAGGAATGCATGTAATAACAAGAGGTCAATGACCTTGAAGCTCTACTGACTGATTTTGATTTCAGGAAGTAGTCGCTACAAACTTGTTTTTTGAAAATCTATTTTGCGAGGATCAATTAGACATCAACAGCAACATTCCTGTGAAGTTTCATGAAAATCCGTCAAGTAGTTTCAGAGAAGTAGTCTCTACAAGTTTTCATTATATAACTCTATGTAAACAAAGATGGCCACTGACAGCCACGTTTAACATTGAATCAAAATAATGTTCGACTCGGATAACCATCATGTCATGCTGATCATTTTAGAAAAAGTCCCATATCAATATCTCTTATAGTTTTCAAGAAGTAGTCGCTACAAACTTATTTTTTAAAAATCTAATTTTAGCCATGGCAGACATCTTGAATTTCCGGCCGATCTTAAATTTTGCTAATATCAATTAGACATCAAGAGCAACATTCGTGTGAAGTTTCATGAAAATCCATCAAGTAGTTTCAGAGGAGTAGTCGCTACAAGTTTTCATTATATAACTCTATGTAAACAAAGATGGCCACTGGCAGCCATGTTTAACGTCGAATCAAAATAATGTTCGACTCGAATAACCATCATGTCATGCTGATCATTATAGAAAAAGTCCCATATCAATATCACTTATAGTTTTCAAGAAGTAGTCGCTACAAACTTGTATTTTAAAACACTATTTTTAGCTTTGGCGGCCATCTTGGATTTCACATCAACATGAATTTTTGCTAGGATCAACTAGACTTTATGGGCAACATTTCTGTAAATTTTCATGAATATCCATCAAGTAGTTTCAGAGGAGTAGTCGCTACAAATAAAAGTTTACGGACAGACGGATGCCGCACCACGGCATAAGCTCTGCTGATCTCTGATCAGTCGAGCTAAAAATGTGCTACACGACGGGACAAAAATGTGTTACACAATGCAATGGGACGTTACAGACAGCGAGCTACTCTCAATATTTTTTTTGTGTTTAACGTCATTTTCCAGATCATTTTAGACTATGTTTGTCTACCTAACCTACCATCGAGAATATCCAAAGCGAAGTAACATTCATCGGCCTGAATGCACGCCTCCAGCGCATGTGCAGCAATATCTGAATGCATGCTCGAGTTTGGGTTAAGCATCAATAATCCATACTCCTTCATTGTGTACAGTATCTCGTAGCCTTGGGACCAGAGGTCATTGTCATAGCTGAACCGAAACAGCGCATTACCAATGAAAGACAAACCATCTCTGTCCAATGTGGCAGAAACATTCTCCTTGAGTTCTGAAAAATCAAGTTTAATACAAAAATGAAATACAAAAACATAAAATTTTAACATCTTACATATTTTCTTCAAAATATATATGTTAATAAATTAAGAATATATATTCAATAAACATATCTTTTGGAATGACTATGCTATTTGTTTTCTAAATATTTTGAATATTGATGCTATCTCGATCAAATTCGTATGATCTCTTTCCGAAGCTGTGATATACTTACAAAACATGAGTATTCAATAAGGCTGTAATGCAAACCATGAATAATACAATAATCTGATTAAATAACAATTACGTTTGTTACTTTTAAGATTTTTCATCATTTATAACATTAGGTTGTTGTTGGTTTTCACGGCGACACAAATGACGCGCTCCGTGACGACTACAGTGGAGTTGTAAAAAATAGTATTTCTTGAAATCTGTTTCAAATAATTTTATAATATATACTGATATAAAAGCGAAAATGTAAACCTTTATACTGCTATATAATTTAATTTACTTGATTTATAAAAGTGTAATAATTATTAAAAATGTCCACATAATATTTCAACGTCCCGTGTATGTACACCGTTTCTTAACCCACTGACGACGAGGTATATATATCTTTTATATTTTGAGAATCCCAAACTATAATGACACAATATAAACGTCTTTAACCAGCCGGCTAAACCCCGAAACTAGAGCGTCGAATTAAGTAACCAACTCATAATTCATTTTATGCATATTCAATCACGGGTATGTTGAAAACCCGTGAAAATAACTAAACTTTTAATCGGCGCATACAATTACGACTGAATAACTGGCTGGCTAGAGTTTTGATAAACAGTTTGTAGTGTAATTTTGCCGTTATTTGGCGGGTTAGTTTCTTTAAACATTTTGTAGAATAACGAAGAAAATCAAAATCTCCATTTCTTATTTAATTATATGCAAGCAGTTTTAAAGTCAAACTGATATAAGATTAATACACTGAGGTGCCAATTTTAATGCATAACATAAAACTTAAGGTTGTGTGGCCCTTTAATAACTAGATACATTTTTATTTCATATGCACCATCAATACTTTCTACAGGCTTACCATCATAAGCAAAATATAACTAGAAATTGTTATTGTCCATGGGACAAAAACGTATGGCTCCCCCACTCGCCCGAACAGGCATAATTGACGACTCTAGGTCCAACTGTTCTTTATTGATCTGAGATCGTTTTGATATTCAATATCCCTGTGACTGTATCTACTATCTGTATCAGTAAGGCAACATAAAAAAATATGTGTGGTTCAAGTAACCCGACCGACCCTATTTTTTTTAAAGGGCCGACCCTAAAACTTCTTATGTAAAAATCAAAAATCAAAAAATCAAAAAAAAAATCAAAAATCGAAAAAAAAAAAAAATAATAAAAAAAAAATTAAACAAAAAATTAAAATTAAAAAATATTTAAAAAAAAATAAAATTAAAAAAAAAAAAAAAATCAAAAAAAAATTAAAATTAAAAAAAATTAAAAATCAATAGGGGTCATCTACTGGTCATGACCAACCATCCTTCCAAGTTTGAGGACCCTAGGTCCAACCATTCTCTAGTTATTGATCGGACATAGTTTCACCGCAACCTTGACCTTTGACCTAGTGACCCCAAAATCAATAGGGTCATCTACTGGTCATGACCAACCATCCTTCCAAGTTTGAGGACCCTAGGTCCAACCATTCTCTAGTTATTGATTGGACATCGTTTCACCGCAACCTTGACCTTTGACCCCAAAATCAATAGGGTCATCTTCTTGTCATGACCAACCATCCTTCCAAGTTTGAGGACCCTAGGTCCAACCGTTCTCTAGTTATTGATCGGACATCGTATTAATAGTCAAGGTCACCACGACCTTGACCTTTGACCTAGTGACCCCTCTACTTGTCATGACTAACCGTCGTTCCAAGTTTGAGGACCCTAGGTCCAACCGTTCTCTAGATATTGATCGGACATCGTTTTGATAGTCAAGGTCACCGCGACCTTGACCTTTGACCTAGTGACCCCAAAATCAATAGGGGTCATCTACTTGACATGACCAACCATCCTTCCAAGTTTGAGGACCGTAGGTCCAACCGTTCTCTAGTTATTGATCGGACATCGTTTGTGACACAGACAGACCTACGGCCTTGACCTTTGACCTAGTGACCCCAAAATCAATAGGGGTCATCTACTAGTCATGACCAACCATCCTTCCAAGTTTGAGGACCCTAGGTCCAACCATTCTCTAGTTATTGATCGGACATCGTTTTGATAGTCAATGTCACCGCAACCTTGACCTTTGACCTAGTGACCCCAAAATCAATAGGGGTCATCTACTTGTCATGACCAACCATCCTTCCAAGTTTGAGGACCCTAGGTCCAACCATTCTCTAGTTATTGATCGGACATCGTTTTGATAGTCAATGTCACCGCAACATTGACCTTTGACCTAGTGACCCCAAAATCAATAGGGGTCATCTACTTGTCATGACCAACCATCCTTCCAAGTTTGAGGACCCTAGGTCCAACCATTCTCTAGTTATTAATCGGACATCGTTTTGATAGTCAATGTCACTGCAACATTGACCTTTGACCTAGTGACCCCAAAATCAATAGGGGTCATCTACTTGTCATGACCAACCATCCTTCCAAGTTTGAGGACCCTAGGTCCAACCATTCTCTAGTTATTGATCGGACATCGTTTGTGACACAGACCTACAGACAGACAGAGAATCAGACAGACAGACAGACAGAAAGCACAAAATCAATATGGCTCCCCTACCACACTTTGTGTGGGGGAGCCATAATTTTACTTGTTAACCATCGTAGTATAAATAGTATACACTTACTCTGGTCATATTTTGTCATGACATGGTACAAGAAGTCCTTCAAGGCCTTATCAGTATTCTTGGACATTACCACGACAAACTTCTCGATGTAGTGACCTTCAATTGGGCAGTGCCTCATGCTTCTGTCTATGTATAGGTCGGCTAGATAGTCCCAGCACTTGGTAAATGCCACGCTCTGGTAAACATATACAACAATAGAGATGTCAAGACATAAAATGATTTGAATATTGTTTGTTTGTTTGTATGGTGTTTACGTTTATGTAAGGTTATATATGACGGTTGATTTTTTTGTGGTGGAGGCTGACCACCCACTTTTCCTGGGTACAACCAGTACCGTACACCTCCCGTCATCCATAAGAATAGACACTTCCTCACTTACAAGTCGATCTCCCAGTGAGATTCGAACCCGCAGCGTAATATCTGAATGGTCAAAATGAATATTTTTTAAAGAATTTTATCTGAATTTCTACTCCTACATCAGTGAGCACTCGTCGACTGAGCACTCGTCGAGTGGAATTTTCATGCCCTGTCCCTTGACAAGTCAAGCTCCCAAGGGTAGTGGAACCTGCAGCAGTGAGAGGCATAACAAGTTAGACACGGCATCTTTAATATCCCGGCCATGGAAGCGTTAAACACAGTCTCCCATTTTGCACCTGTTGAACTATGGTTTATACAAGTAATGTGTGGATGAACTAACTTTTATAAACCATTAATGGAAGTTAAGTGTTAAATACGTGCGGAGTTGGTACTGTTTTTTGTTTTATTTTCGACTGGTTTGTTACTAGTCTTGTAACATTGTTCCCATGTGCATGTATGGTGTTTCATTCTAAACAGAAATAAGACATTGCAATTAACTTTAACTTTAATTCTCCCTTTGACATTGCTGCAAACACATAGTTTTTCAGCACATTTTCAGCTAGGTATCGCTGTCGACTTTTAGTGATGGGTACTGTATACCTACAACCATCTGGAAGAATCGCCACCATTGTATGTGTTAACAGGAGGTAAAACACCATTTCATTTCAGTTTCTTAAAGGTATTTGTTTTTTTTAACTTCAAAAGACAGAGTACTATAAAATTGTCATAAAATCTATCTTACCAATATATTTTTCACCAGCATGATGCCATCTTGCGCTTCTTCCTTGTAGGGACTCGCAACTATAGCTGGCCCCTCAGAGCCCTCCCTGGGGTTCTTTCCCCCGCGATATGGCTCAAGAATTCGTATAGTTTGTATATGACCGTCTGGAGGTGCATCTGGCCTCTCAGACTCTACACTGTTTACCCTGTGATACGGGGCCTTAGGAGTAGAAGGCCCATTTAGGAATGGTGATGGTGGAGGAGTCGAGAGTCTAGAGGGTCTAGAGGGGAGGTTACGGGCTTTCAACATGTCCTGCAGTGTGGTCACCATGTCAGGACGGTTGAACCTTTTCAACACCCCGCAAAGGCTCTGAAGAATCTGAAACAAATAAGTTGTATTTTATTATTTGTTTACCAAATACATAAAGGGTTTAACCTGAAAGCAACATACGTAACCCCATTTCCCCTATTCATACCCTCTTACACAACAAACATTGCCTGAATATTTGGGGAAATCAAGAAGCATCAATACTGTTGTGAACGCTGGATTGCGAATTGCTACATAAAAATTACCCAAGTTAGCGTTTAGACAACATTTCTGAAATAGAAAAACGAACGGACACACAACCTGTAGTATACTTGGTGATCTCAGTACATCTCAGTATCCAAGCGCATCCAAGTTCAAGAGGGTAAAAATGCTGTGTAACATACCTCAGTATCCAAGCCTTGTAACAAACCTCAGTATCCAAGCGCTGTAACATACCTCAGTATCCAAGCTTTATAACATACCTCAGTATCCAAGTGCTGTAACATACCTCAGTATCCAAGCCTTGTAACATACCTCAGTATCCATGCACTGTAACATACCTCAGTATCCAAGCCTTGTAACATACCTCAGTATCCAAGTGCTGTAACATACCTCAGTATCCAAGCCTTGTAACATACCTCAGTATCCAAGCCTTGTAACATACCTCAGTATCCAAGCACTGTAACATACCTCAGTATCCAAGCCTTGTAACACCACAGTATCCAAACCTTGTAACATACCTCACTATCCAAACCTTGTAACATACCTCAGTATCCAAGCCTTGTAACATACCTCAGTATCCAAGCACTGTAACATACCTCAGTATCCAAGCCTTGTAACATATCTCAGTATCCAAGCACTGTAACATACCTCAGTATCCAAGCTATGTAACATACATCAGTATCCAAGCCTACCTCTGTATCCAAGCCTTGTAGTATACCTCTAGTATACTTGGTGATCTCAGTACGTCTCAGTATCCAAGCGCATCCAAGGCCAGAGGGTAAAACCGCTGTGTAACATACCTCAGTATCCAAACCTTGTAACAAACCTCAGTATCCAAGCTTTATAACATACCTCAGTATCCAAGCGCTGTTACATACCTCAGTATCCAAGTACTGTAACATACCTCAGTATCCAAGCCTTGTAACAAACCTCAGTATCCAAGCACTGTAACATACCTCAGTATCCAAGCCTTGTAACATACCTCAGTATCCAAGCCTTGTAACATACATCAGTATCCAAGCCATGTAACATACTTCAGTATCCAAGCCTTGTAACATACCTCAGTATCCAAGCCTTGTAACATACCTCAGTATCCAAGCACTGTAACATACATCAGTATCCAAGCACTGTAACATACATCAGTAGCCAAGCCTTGTAACATACCTCAGTATCCAAGCGCTGTAACATACCTCAGTATCCAAGCCTTGTAACATACCTCAGTATCCAAGCACTGTAACATACCTCAGCATCCAAACCTTGTAACATACCTCTGTATCCAAGCCTTGTAGAACCTGAAGATCCGCCTCATACAACCACATGATGGCTTGCTGAGCAAACGTTGGGTTATGTATGACAGACATTAGAGCTGTGCGCACAAACACCTGGGGTATAGTAAATGCTTCATTCTCTGTACAGTACAGCATCACCTCCCACAGCCATCGCCATGCCTTCATCTCCGAAAAAGTCCTGCAAAAACAGACGTGCAAGTAAACAATTATTAAACAATTAAACATGGCAAATATGCTATGGTTCAATATTAAAGCAGTCGAAAACAGTGAATCTAAAACACATCTATCAACAAGGCTGAAATTGGAATTCTTCGCCAAGTCTATACGTTTGATTTCAGGGCTATTCCATCAAAACATACCCAGGACCCCAGGAAGACTGCTGAATAAACACCTATGGGTGAACCCTATTGTCCGAAATTTGGTTCTTTGAACGTCATTTTCCATCTATGAATGGGTGTTCAATTTCAAAAGTGCCTTCCTGGAGTCCCATGTATGTTTTAATGGAACAGTCCTCATTTCATTTTTTCTTTGCCCTTTCTTTTATTCAGAACAATTCTGAAATTCGTACATTAGAAATTACTGATGTCTTTTTAATTACATACATCTATACTGAAAGGAAAAAGAAACGCAGGGTGCGTATTTCCGCTATATATTGCATATACTGCACACTTAATTCCATTATATTCCAAGGTTATCCCAAGAAGTTTTGTAAAAAAAAAAAAGTGCAGTTAGTTAGAGAAAGGACACAACTGTGATGTTGTAGACGTTTTAATCACAGTACACGTTGTAACAAGAAATTCATAAATGCTGAAGTTCCTCTTTGAAAAATTGAGCCAGTTCAGTACTGTATTTAATGTTAAGTGATTGCAACATTTAAAGCCTAAGTTTGCTCACCTGCTTGAGCCAAATGCGCATTCTGACGATAATGAAACTTTAAAGGGGTAACAATTGGTGTGTTCGGTGCTGTTTAAACCTTCTTTTTAAAAGCACAGGCCTAATGTCGCCCTGTACCATCCGATTAGCAGTAGCATATTAAACATACAATATATAGCGGAAATACGCACCCTGCGTTTCTTTTACCTTTCAGTATATGTATATTGACCACAGTGTGGTATATAAAAAGATCAAGGATTGATATTTATCAGAGTAAAGTGGTTAAGGATTCAGGGGTACAACAGTGGATATTTAGAACAGTAGTATAGATATTTACCACATTAGAATGGTTAAGAATTTATATTTACCACAGCAGAGTGGTTAAGGATAGATATTAACCACATTAGAATGGTTAAGGATAGATATTTACCACATTAGAATGGTTAAGGATAGATATTTACCACAGCAGAATGGTTAAGGATAGATATTTACCACAGCAGAATGGTTAAGGATAGATATTAACCACAGCAGAATGGTTAAGGATAGATATTTACCACAGCAGAATGGTTAAGGATAGATATTTCCCATAGTATGACGGTTAAGGATAGAATTTACCACAGCAGAATGTTAAAGGATAGACATTTACCACAGCAGAATGGTTAAGGATAGATATTTCCCATAGTATGACGGTTAAGGATAGACATTTACCACAGCAGAATGGTTAAGGATAGACATTTACCACAGCAGAATGGTTTAGGATAGATAGATATTTACCACAGCGGTTAAGGATAGATATTTACCACAGCAGAATGGTTAAGGATAGATATTTACCACAGCAGTGTGGTTAAGGATAGATATTTACCACAGCAGAGTGGTTAAGGATAGATATTTACCACAGCAGAATGGTTAAGGATAGATATTTACCACAGCAGAATGGTTAAGGATAGATATTTCCCATAGTATGACGGTTAAGGATAGACATTTACCACAGCAGAATGGTTAAGGATAGACATTTACCACAGCAGAATGGTTTAGGATAGATAGATATTTACCACAGCGGTTAAGGATAGATATTTACCACAGCAGAATGGTTAAGGATAGATATTTACCACAGCAGTGTGGTTAAGGATAGATATTTACCAGAGACAGCAGAATGGTTAAGGATAGATATTTACCAGAGACAGCAGAATGGTTAAGGATAGATATTTACCAGAGACAACAGAATGGTTAAGGATAGATATTTACCACAGCAGAATGGTTAAGGATAGTTATTTACCAGAGACAGCAGAATGGTTAAGGATAGATATTTACCACAGCAGCATGGTTAAGGATAGATATTTACCACAGACAGCAGAATGGTTAAGGATAGATATTTACCTCAGCAGCATGGTTAAGGATAGTTATTTACCACAGACAGCAGAATGGTTAAGGATAGATATTTACCACAGCAGAATGGTTAAAGCAGATATTTACCACAGCAGAATGGTTAAAGCAGATATTTACCACAGCAGAATGGTTAGAGATGGTGGATTAGGCTGAATATTGAGCTCTTGTGCAATACCGAAAACGTCCCAGAGGTAATGGTTAACTTCCACAACAGCACTGTTACTACACATGTGTATGAAGTCATCGATTACCCTGCAACATAAAACATACACCATCTGTTGATGATAATTGTTCTGTATGGATTTTACTATAAACTGTATATCTCAGTCACATACTCTCCTAAATGCTAGCATGAAGAAATGAAAGATGTCATACTTTACATTTATATGTACAGTTGCGTGGTACAACAAGAAAATAAATTCAAGAAATTTCTTTCTTGCATACCGGATAAGGTTATCCGCATTTTACATGGGCGATCGAACAGGCTTTCTTGCATACTGGATAAGGCTAACCACGTTTTACATGGGGATGGAAAGTCCTATCTTATGGGTAAAGATAAAAGTCGCGCGCACACCAACATCCAGCATGCAAGAAAATATGCAAAATGTTAGTAGCTGGCGACGTCCACGCGCAACATTTCTTTGATATGCAAGAAAAAGAATCTATCACGGGTATTCGGTTCAGATAGGGAATTCCAACCCTCGATATAAGTGTGTTATAATCAGAACCTCGGCACAGCCTCGGTTCCGATAAAAACATTTATACCTCGGGTTGGAATTTCTTATCTTCACCGGATACCCATGAAAGATTCTTATAATATTACACATGGGGGTACATGATATCAACAATGACAATTGCATGGCATGGTTAGTAGTTGGCGACGTCAATGTGCAGAATGTTAATAATTTGCAAGAGAGAAACCTGGTAGTGCCAATGACATCCGAAGACTTCAATTCAAAGTTGATCATGCTATCCACTGAGCAATGTGGGTATATTGAAGAAAACCCTGATCTAATTGGATATTAATTAACCTTAATGTGACAGTTTAATATAGTGTATACTCACTCCTGAAAAACCAATTGCCTGTGTTTCATCAATATGATAAGAAGGTAGCAGTTCTCTACCATACTCTTGTGTAGGCACTTCTCAAACATAGCATAAATCATGGAAGGTTCGATAGCCATCCTGAACACGGTGTGACTCCGCAACATGTTTATCGCTCTGTAATTATATAAACACAGCGCAAATCATGGAAGGTTCGATAGCCATCCGGAACACGGTGCGACTCCGCAACATGTTTAATGCTCTGTAATCGTACAAACACTGTGTAAATCTAGCTCTGTAATTATGTAAACACAGCGTATATATTGTAAGGTTCCATAGCCGTCTGGAACACCGTGCGACTCCGTAACACATTTATCGCTCTGAAATTATACAAAGCATATATAATGGGGGGGTTCCATAGCCGTTTGGAGTACAGTGCGACTCCGCAACAAATTTATCATTCTGTAATTATACAAACACAGCGTATATAATGGGAGGTTCCATAGCCGTTTGGAACACAGTGTGACTCCGCAACAAATTTATCACTCTGTAATCATACAAACACAGAGTATATAGTGGGAGGTTCCATAGCCGTTTGGAGTACAGTGTGACTCCGCAACAAATGTATCACTCTGTAATTACACAAACACAGAGTATATATTGTAAGGTTCCATAGCCGTTTGGAGTACAGTGTGACTCCGCAACAAATTTATCACTCTGTAATTATACAACACAAGTATATAATGGGAGGTTCCATAGCCGTTTGGAGTACAGTGTGACTCCGCAACAAATTTATCACTCTGTAATTATACAAACACAGAGTATATATTGTAAGGTTCCATAGCCGTTTGGAGTATAGTGTGACTCTGCAACAAATTTATCACTCTGTAATTATACAAACACAGAGTATATAATGGGAGGTTCCATAGCCGTTTGGAGTACAGTGTGACTCCGCAACAAATTTATCACTCTGTAATTATACAAACACAGCGTATATAATGGGAGGTTCCATAGCCGTTTGGAGTACAGTGTGACGCCGCAACAAATTTATCACTCTGTAATTATAAAAACACAGCGTATATAATGGGAGGTTCCATAGCCGTTTGGAACACAGTGCGACTCCGCAACAAATTTATCACTCTGTAATTATACAAACACAGAGTATATAATGGGAGGTTCCATAGCCATTTGGAGTACAGTGTGACTCCGCAACAAATTTATCACTCTGTAATCATACAAACACAGCGTATATAATGGGAGGTTCCATAGCCGTTTGGAACACAGTGTGACTCCGCAACAAATTTATCACTCTGTAATCATACAAACACAGCGTATATAATGGGAGGTTCCATAGCCGTTTGGAGTACAGTGTGACTCCGCAACAAATTTATCACTCTGTAATCATACAAACACAGCGTATATAATGGGAGGTTCCATAGCCGTTTGGAACACAGTGTGACTCCGCAACAAATTTATCACTCTGTAATCATACAAACACAGCGTATATAATGGGAGGTTCCATAGACGTTTGGAGTACAGTGTGACTCCGCAACAAATTTATCACTCTGTAATCATACAAACACAGCGTATATAATGGGAGGTTCCATAGCCGTTTGGAACACAGTGTGACTCCGCAACAAATTTATCACTCTGTAATCATACAAACACAGCGTATATAATGGGAGGTTCCATAGCCGTTTGGAGCACAGTATGACTCGGCAAAAAATGTATCACTCTGTCATCATACAAACACAGCCTATATAATGGGGGGTTCCATAGCTGTTTGGAACAGTGCAACTCCGCATCTGTAATCATACAAACACAGCTTATATAATGGGAGGTTCATAGCCGTTTGGATCACAGCATGACTCCGCAAAAAATGTATCACTATGTAATCATACAAACACAGCGTATATAATGGGAGGTTCCACAGCCGTTTGGAGCACAGCATGACTCCGCAAAAAATGTATCACTATGTAATCATACAAACACAGCGTATATAAGGGGAGGTTCCATAGCCGTTTGGAGTACAGTGTGACTCCGCACCAAATTTATCACTCTGTAATCATACAAACACAGCGTATATAATGGGAGGTTCCATAGCCGTTTGGAACACAGTGTGACTCCGCAACAAATTTATCACTCTGTAATCATACAAACACAGCGTATATAATGGGAGGTTCCATAGCCGTTTGGAGCACAGTATGACTCGGCAAAAAATGTATCACTCTGTCATCATACAAACACAGCCTATATAATGGGGGGTTCCATAGCTGTTTGGAACAGTGCAACTCCGCATCTGTAATCATACAAACACAGCTTATATAATGGGAGGTTCATAGCCGTTTGGAGCACAGCATGACTCCGCAAAAAATGTATCACTATGTAATCATACAAACACAGCGTATATAATGGGAGGTTCCACAGCCGTTTGGAGCACAGCACGACTCCGCAAAAAATGTATCACTATGTAATCATACAAACACAGCGTATATAAGGGGAGGTTCCATAGCCGTTTGGAACAACGTGCGTCTCTGCAACATGTTTATCACTCTGTAATCATAAGCAATCATCTTAAACATGTACTTACATTTTTCAAAGAAGGCGAAGTAAAAAATTCACACGTTCTTATACCATAATTTTTGAAATCGGACTTTCTCCATGTAAAAGATGATATTTTTACACATTTTTGACAGTTACAACTACAATCCTAAATCCTTTTAATACTTACCCAATAAGATCCCCTTTGGTAAACCTTTCATGTAGTTTGGGTATGTATGCCAACAACTGGTCCTGCAAGGGATAAATATATTTTTTGTTGTAATCACTAATCACCTGATGTTGACATTTTTTTTAAATAAAAATTTGGCCCATCTTCTCAACCCCTTTTATCTGCTCCTTTCTTTCGCCTCCCCTCACGCCGTCTTCCGCCAGCTCTGCTGTTGTCCCTCCTACTAGATGGTGATCTGTTCTGACATACTTTCTGCTGAAGCCTCGCTGTATATTCCGTTTCTGCGACGACTCTCGCTGTTCACCCACAGTTCACCTGATTTTTCTCTTTTTTCCTTCGGATTGTACTGTTTCTGGGACATTGCTGATATGTCCTGTTATTGTCTATTGCTGTGAAACAGCCTCCCCCTAGTACTCCATGGTACTCCATTCAAGCTACTATGCCACTACTAGGCTACTGGCCACTGCATACTTTAGACGCGCCATACGAAGAACCAACGAATTTCTGTCTACAGCTTCCCTTCTTTCAGTGAACGTCGGCCTAACATCGTCACAAGACAGCAGTGAGGTACTAACTACTTATGAATCAAATTTGAGGGCCGGGAAGGTGGATTTTTGCCGAATGGTAATGAATGATAAGCAATGAATAAATGAAAGATGATAATGGAGAGACCAGCATCCGGCGGGGTTTGAACCCACGACCTTCCGCTTGTGGGCCCAGTGCTCTACCACTGGGCTATAGAGGCCTCACAGTTGACATTTTGTTTATGCACGTATTGGCAGTATTGTTTTGAACAATCTTTCAGTCATCACAACAGTATCTAATTGTAGCAGTGAGCTCAATGTTCAACTTTAAAGTGCTGCCACACTAGAATACCACACCGTAGACACATAGCCTGATACCCCACCCTGTCACAATATACAGACAGTATAATTGCCTGTCCTAGCACTGCCATCTATATGCTGAACGTCATGTGTACCATTGTTTATATGATGGTGATGTCTTTGGTGTGACATGTCGAGAATCGTTACAAAATATTGTTTACTTGAGAAAGGGGGCATGTGTTTTCCAAAAAAGAGAATTGATTTTTAGAATTGAAACCTCCGACCCTTGGTGGAAATATTTGCCATACAAAGCTTGAATTGGGTGGTCTGCCTTCACCAGTAATAATTAACCGTCATAATACAGAGCCTAAAATGTGCTGAAAAATGACATTAAAAATCATTCAAATACTGAACACTAGCTCAATGCAAAGTTAATGGGGAAATACGAAATTATATAATAAAAGTGGCAGCGCTGTCATTGATATCAAGACTGGCCAAGTTTGGTAAAGATCAGATGCAAAATGAAGGTGCTAGTGTGTTGACATTAAAAAGTTAACAAACGATGGACAGATGGATGAACAATAGACATCAGTACATAACCCCTACTGGCCCTTGGCAGGAAGATCTAGACACTCGCTGCTGATGCCTTTCCTCACTATCACTGACAGACAGGAAGACATACATACGCAGTTAAGCGTTTTTCAGACAACACTAAATAATACCTACCTGAGTCGGAGGCTGGTGTATGAATGGACAAGGTTTCTGTAAGCATGGTCGATCGCTTAGGAACCTGAAGCAGTAACCCGGGGGAAACCAGCGTGCCTTCTGCTGCTGCTGCTGTTGCTGGAACACAGGAGGCTGCTGTTGATGGCTTTCGACAACAGCACTTCTTGGTACATTGGTCTACAAATGAAATGACTGGTGATGACTTGTAAACCATAAAATTTAATATTCTCTGAGTAAAATAAATTGGTTTCCACAGCAACAAATTAATACTCATGTGTGTTTTGGTAGTGACAATAATTCAGTACGTTAAACTTATCTTAAAACTATTTTTTAACAGCTAGCAAAACCCATTGTTAGAAAACGGGTCCTACTCTATTTTCTTTTTTTTGCTATCTTCTTCGAATACTTTTTAATGTTATAAGACTTCAGGAAAAAACACCCCTACTTGTGAAATCTCGAGCTGGAAAGCAGCAAATTATTCTTTGAAAATGGCATTAACACAGTTAGTTACCTCTATCTTCTGTCCGACCATATTGCTTGGGGAATCAGCTGACTCTATGTCCATATCCCTGGGTGAAATTTGATTTTTTTTCGTCTTGAATTTCTCTTCCAGCTCTTTTTCCTTCACCTCCCCCTCACTGGTAGAGGACTGTCTCTCCAACAGTGTTGAACATGGACTTGAAGGCCTGTAAATATATTCATTTTCATTTACTGGAAATCATTAAAAGAGTAATCAGTCAAGTTGTGTTTATGTAAATCAATCTTAATAACCACAAGTCTGTGTATAATGGCATTACAGAATCAAATCCACTTTAATACCAATTTTTAGTTGAACTGTTGTTTAACGGCAACACCTGGTTAGGTTATTCCGAGACACCCCAGAGACAGGGGAAGGATACATAGGTATCCTGGGAACCCTGCTCTTCTCTTAGAATCCAACAGATTCCTATATGGTTCTTAACCTGCAAACAGGATTTGATTTTAACATATTTTATTGCCATATATGTACAAGTACAATGCAATCGGGACGGGCCACAAGTGCTACCCGCATTAGTTACGACCCTTCCCTAAATACAGGATAGAATACATGGGACCGCCCGGTCGATGCCCCCATCCAAGTGGTCCCTGGAATCAAAATAATGTTCGACTCGGATAACCATCATGTCATGCTGATCATTTTAGAAAAAGTCCCATATCAATATGACCAGGGCTTCCGTTAATGGGCGTACGGCCGTAAATTACGTCCAAAAATCGTAAATGTACGGCGAAAATTAACATCAAAGGCATACAGTGTATTTCCAAAAACTTCAAAGTACGCCGCGATTGTTTACTACGGACGTCCCATAATCTGTAAATTACCGATTATAGCCCCGCCCATCTAATCTAATTTCATTTGAGACTGCCGACGTAACAAGTTGTGAAGCAATTAAAACTCAGTGGAGCCTGTAATTGACAGGTAAAACCGGTTTTGTCCAGTTTTTATCAAGTGTCACACGCGTGGCTGGTGAGGGGTGAGTGTTAATTAGATAATTGGCCTAGCCGCGCATTTCACAAAATGAAAGTAGCAGTATAATCTCGATGCCAAATTGCTTAATTTATATTCATTAACCACAAAGTTGAAACTCCTTACACAAACAGATTATACTATTTAGGCTATTTCTATTATATCTTTGTGTCATTTTTCCATGTATTTATCAAAGTTACAAATAGAAACGAATTACTGATAGACAAACAATATTTAATAATCTCTAACCTAGGGGAAAGAACTCTTCGCGAATGGAGACTAAACACGGAAGTGAAATTATCACTGGCAAAAACAATTGATTGCTTTGATAATAAATTAAAGAATCCGTTACATTTATTCCTACACTTGACAGTTTTACATACCTTTCTTTAATGTATGCCAATTTAAAAGCTTTCCTGGACTGATAAATTGAAAACTGTTTGCAAAATGTAATTCACTGTATAAAACTTGTGGGTGGGGTATGGCACGCAAAGGCAAATTAAGTATTTTTAGTTTGAAACTGTTTATATAATGATGTCATCAAATATTTTCTTTTATAAACATATAGATGATTATAAATATCCTTTTTACCTTTTTAACAGTTTAGATGTGTGGTTTCCGAGCACCACGCGGAATCACTGACTCAAAGACTGAGTATGAATGCCATGCTCAAACACTGGAACTTCCTAAATTTTCCCCATGAACTTCCAAATTTGATATACAGGAAGTTCGAACTTCCTAAAATTGAACCTTAGTGGAAGCCCAACAGACGAGGTTAAGGGAAGGACACACTGAAGTGACTCAGTGAGGTTTTCAGTTGAAACAATAAATGTATGCAAAACTAATTAAAATGATGTTTTTCTGTCAACACCAGTGGTAAAGCATCTAACTCGCCAGCAGGAAATCCTAAGTTCGATTACTGCCCGGGCCAAAGACTTCATAAAAATGATAAGAGTAGCTCTCCTGCTTGAAATACAGCATATACAGGCTAGTGCTAGAACTGGCTGACCAAGTGTCAGTATTGTGTAACAAGGTGGGGTATCATGTCAGGAGTCTATGGCGTAGTATTCCAGTGCGGCAACAATGGAGCATTGAGCTTACTTTTGCATGTAGACACCATCATGAGATGACTGAAAGATTGTTAAAAGCAACGATTTACCCATACACTTGCTTTCAATGGCAAATTTTATTCTGATAGTTGTTGACTAACACTCATTTAAATTTTTATTGACGAACACCCATTTAATTTTTTATTAAGATAGATTTTTAACAACAAACCTTGAAACCAGTGGCTCCTCAACAGGTGAATCATCCCCAAGGAAGGATGCATTCTCATCGGAGGCATATAGTTCAAGAATATCATCTTCACAGCACATGTCTTCCTCCAGATCAACATCAACTGTGCTGCTGGCTTTCGTACAACTGCTATTTGCTTTTACACTTGTTTTACTTCCCTTGGAACAGATGCTTTCATTATCAGACATTATACTACCAGTCTCCTCATTAATAGTACTGTCTTTATCATCATCATCAAAAGCATGTTTTCGACTGTTAACATTTTCATCATGATTGCCAAAATTTGTATTATCATTAATCATACACTTATTATCACTATCTGATTTGTCATCAATTTCATTATCAGTGTCTAGGTCTAACCCGTCATCTACAACAAGCCTGTGATTATCACCACTTTCAAATTTTGCGTTCTCATTAATTTCTCCACTTTCACTTGACAATGCGTCTGTATTTTCTCTTTCAGTATCTTGTTTAATCAAATTAACAACTGCCATATTTACATCAGTTTTTCCAATCTGTATCTTCTGCTCATCATCATCATTCAGACTGTCCATTGTATTAACATCATCAGCACCTGTAACGCTCTCCAAATCTTCTCTCATTGACAGCACATCATCAAGAACATCTGACGTAGCCATGCTCTGTTTTAAAAGGACATCATCGTAGGAATCCCCAGCTGAGGATGACCTTTCAGTTAAGCTGTCTGAATTATCCAGCGAGTCCTTTCCATATTCTCTGACAGCAGAATACCCATCCAAACTATCCTCATAATTTAATGAAATGGTGTCAGCATCCATTCTGACCAACCCAGTTCCTGGACAATTGTTTTTGTCAAGTATAACCAATCCAGTTCCTGTTGAATTGTTTTTGCTAAGTATGACCAACCCACTTTCCAGTGAATTGTTTTTGTTAAGTCTGATTAAACCAGTTCCTGGTAATTTGTCTTTGTCAAGTATATTCAACCTAGTTCCTGGTGAACTGTTTTTGTCAAACTTCCCATTAGTTGTAAACTTCACTCTGATATCCTGATGTGACTGATTCATTTCATGACAGCCCTTTACCACGCTATTTAGTTCTCCTGGACAGGTTTTATCCTCAGCAAGAGAAACCTCGGGGATCTCGAAGCGTGTAATTCTTCTGCGAGGTTTCGATTTTATTTCAACATCTTTCTGTTCTGGAGTATTATCA
This sequence comes from Cyrtodaria siliqua, assembly GCA_037043455.1. Classification (NCBI taxonomy): domain Eukaryota; kingdom Metazoa; phylum Mollusca; class Bivalvia; order Adapedonta; family Hiatellidae; genus Cyrtodaria; species Cyrtodaria siliqua. Next base: position 67,707 of record JAWPHD010003141.1, on the reverse strand, counting down.
TGAATACTGCTCAGGGAAGATATATTACAGCCGTCTGTCAGTGGATTGAGCTTCATACCAAGTTTTAAGGTATATTTACTCATGGCAAATGCTGGTGTACTTGATATTTGCCTACTCGTGGAGTTTAACGTAAATTGATTTGATTTTAAGGGTGTCTTGAAGTCACTTTCTAGTTCATGGCCGACTATTCTGACTTCTCTTTTATTTGATAAATCAGAATGCTGACGATCCTCAACAACTGAAGAATGCGGACGATCCTCAACCACTGGAGGTGATTTCAGACCTGCAAACACTATGGCAGAAGAATCTTCCGGGTTTCTCAGTCTGTCTACAGAAGACAAAAATATCGAAGGAAGAGCTGCACCATTTTCGCTGCTGTTATTTGTTAAATTCTTAGAACCATACAAAATTGTTTGATTATTGCTCATCGTCTTCCCATAGCTTGATGAGAATGAAGAGTTCTGGGAGATACTGGAAGCTCCCATGTAGGTTGGCGAGGCAAAATTGAAAGGACTGCTATAGACCAGTGCATTTGAGCTAGCAGAAAGACTAGTGGACAATCCAGTACTAGATGGAAAGCTTTTATCGACAGAAAGTCCATTATCAAAACTGTCGCTCTGAAATTCTGTATTGGCCTCTTTACTTAAAGTCGTAAATTTTGGAATCTTCAAAGGGCGAAGCCCAATGTCAATATTATCATCTCCAGTTCTTTGTCGTTTCAATGGGGTAAATGTTGAACTAAAAGAACGCGAATATATCAGATCCTTCAACTTCATATGTGGAGATGACATGATGCCAAGTGACTCCAAATCTTTCTTCAGTTTTTTCAAACTTTGAGAATTCCCATGATCATTCGACTTCGCTGGAGAATAAACACTTGAGAATGGAGAAAATATCGACAGAACACCATCCTTCAACATTTGTTTTGTATCCTTTAACTTCAATGACAGCAACTCAGTTTCGTTCTCCTTCGTCTTATTGCTTACATACAACGGTGGTAGGCTTTCAAGAGTAATAGGATTGGAAGAAAAATCTGGTAAACCATCATCGAAGTTCTGACTTTGTTCCTTTCTTTTTTTATCGTCAAAGTAGATCTTTTGGGCAGTTTTGGATAGGAAAAACGGCTGTGTTTTATCAACAATATCTGCATGGGTTTCTTTGTGCTTAACAGAAGTGTTTCTACTTGGCTCTACAACAGGGTCACTGTCGGATGATACTTGTCTGGACAGCAACTTTAATTTTTTGGACTTGTCTTTGGACAGCTTATCTTTTTTCTTTGTCTCCTTTGTGTGGAGCAGAGCTTTTTCAAATTCTGTCAATAACGGACTTGTGTCAGAATTGTTACGTTTGATTTTTACTTTGAGCATACCTTTCTTCCTGGGGGAATCTTTGAATTTGTTTGACTTTTCACTTGTGACAACTTCCACAGAGTAATTCCTTTTTTCTTTTGAAGCTTTTGCTTTTGCGATTATTGGGGTGCTTTCTTGAGAATCTTCCAGATCTTTCCAAATATTCCTCTTTGCACCATGTGCGAGTTCTTGCCGAAGTTTGGAAGAGATATGATCATCTTTTAGATCTTCATTCCCAGCATTTGTTGGTTCTCTTTGGTAGTGTTGTGATTCGGAGCAGCAGCTTTGTAAAAATGAGCAATAATCTGGTTCTCCGACTTCACCTGTTCCGCCGAAAGAATCAATTGCTTCTCCAGTCAACTTTGCATTTGAACTGACAAAAGATTCTGACTTCTTGTCAAGAACGACTTGCTTTATTTTCCAGCATGGACTTCGGACAGAACCACAGAATTTGAATTTCATTCCATTCAGAGTAAAAGAAGACATTTTAACCTTTTGCAACACTATTTTCACCTCTGGTTTAATTCTGTGGCAGTTTGTTTGAGCAGACAGTTCACTTTCTATTAAATGATTGTCATGAATTTGGCTCTTCTCAACAAACTGTTCAGGTGTATCCTCATTTAAATCCATACTAGCTGTTTCAGCAAGGTTTTTATTTTCCTCTGAGTTATGGTTACCTTTGCTGATGGATTTACTAATCATGTCTCTTTTTCCACACTTAGTTTCATGATGATCGAATTTTCTAGCTTTAATGTTCTTATCACAATACGGGCATTTGACTTTGGATTGATGAGATGTCACTTTCGTGTCTAAGCTCTCTTTTATGCAACTCTGTTTCCCTTTTTGTTTCTTCTGTTTTGACTTGTGATGTTTTTCAGACCTGTGCTTGTTTTCGGTCACTTTCTCTGACATATCCGTTTCATATATGTTATTGTTCTGTTCATATACCTGTTTCTCCTCTTCAGCCATGGTTTTGATACGTTCAGTTTCCATTTTACATTCATCAGGTTTAACTTCTCTAGATTCTATCAAGATATTTGCATGTTTTTCTGCTTCTGTGGAATCAATATTCTGTTTTTTGTCTTCTACTGCAGTAAAGTTATCGATGTCAACAACAGACTCATCATTTATCTCTGGTGCCATTCCATCTCCAGATGACTCTTCTGCCACAAAAGCCTTTAAACAGCCATGCTGACGCAATGCATTGGAGTCTGTAAATAGCAAACCACAATGTGTACACAGGAGTCCACTCTCCGGTTTGCAACTGGATTCATGTTCAAACATCCTGGACTGGTTCACATACTTTCCTAAACAATATGCACAATGGTAAAACATGGTCGTAATGGGTTCTAAATTATCGTTCCAATGTTCCATATCTATCCAATGATCTTGAAGGTTATTCATAGATTTATATCTCCTCTTACAAATCTCACACTGATACATGAGTGTTGTACATGTCACTGGTTCCATTTTTTGTCTCTCTAGATTTTGTTTGAATGCATCCACTGCTGAGGTGAAGTCAACAGGTTCAGCCAAAACCAGCACCTCAGCATCAGTGAACAGAACAGCGGGTTTCTCATCTAGTTCCCCTGAAAATGGATCATCTATTGATTCACTGGGTATGAACGATAAAAAACCTTTCTTATCAAGATCTGGTAGGAGTTCTAAGTTCTTTCCCTCCATTTTCCTTTTCTTCGACGGTTCTTTTACTTTACTATCTTTTGCCTTTTTAACTCTTTTCCTTGTTGGTAAAGTTTTCGAGTCTCCTTGTTCAATCACATTCTTGGTTGGTGAAGGTTTCTCGACATCCCCAACTACGACCTCTACAGTGCAGGCAACATCACACCCAGTGCCAACACCAATCTCATCAAACATGTTTACACGTGAATAATATATTTGATCTTCTCCGAGCATGTTGAGTGTATTGCAATTAACATTCACTGGCACTATGCTTGATTTTGTTTGTTCGTTTGGCCAAGAATCATGTGTCATCAGCTGCTTGCTTGAACTGAAAGCTTCATATATGGATTCTGTTTTGTCTATGTCTTTAGCACCTATAGTATTAAGACTGCCCGATTCATCTTTACTCTCTGTTTCGCAATCTACTTTCGACAACTCAACAGCATCAGCTGATGAACCTACACCCTGAAAAGAGTGTATTGCAGCAGTATGATCATCTTGTTTAACCTTTTCTCTACAACATGGATTGTCAGTTTTTTTAGTATTTCCCATACATTCACTGCCGGGCTGATCACTCACATTGCTATCAATTGGCGCTTTTGCTGATTCTTCATGCGTAAGCTTGACAGAAGATTGCTGTGCCATCGTAGTTGGTGTTTGGATATCTCTACTTCTTCCGGGAGACAGCCTCTGTGATAGTTTTTCCACAACCATGGTTAACGATTTTCTAGGGCTTGGTTGTTTCATCTTGTCTAAAAAATATTTGGAATTTCTAATTGGTGAAATAAACCCAGAATCTTTTTCCGATGCAGTTTCAAAAGTAACTATATTGTCGAAATGTTCAGGGTAATCAAGATGGCTGTCTTTATCTTCTGAATTTGCAAGCATTAAACATTCAAAGATGGATGTTCCATCCCCTGGCTTTAATGCCTGAGAAAAATGAACAAACGCTTCATCCATTACTTCTGATTCTACACTATCATTGTCTGACAATTCAATGCCAAAATTACGAACTTCTTCAAATGTCACTGGGAATATAGGACCAGTTTGTTCTGTTTCTTCCTCTACACATGAATCATCATCTTCAATGTCCACATCAGTAAAACTTGATAATAGTAACTTATTATCTAGAGCAAGAGGGCTTTCATATGCCTCATCTACGTTGTTTCCATTCCTTCCATGAAATGCTGAATCAGTGTCTAACTCAACATCTCCACCCATGAAACTTAACAGCACACACTTATCATCTACAACACTACTGGTTCCTTTGATGTCATCTACCCAACTCTTATTCGTTTCCTCATATGGTAAAGCATTGTCTTTGTTTATAGCATCACCTTCCAGCTCTATCTCTCCTCCAATAAAACTGGATAATAATCCTTCTACTGCAACTTTGGCTTCTTTGCTATTATCTAAAGTGCTCTTATTATTTCTACCATCTTGTGAAGCATTTTCTTTGTTTATTACATCATCATCTTTGAACTTTACATTTCCTTCCAAATAACTGGATAATAATCCTTCTACAGCTAAATTAGCTTCTTCCATATCATCTACAGTGCTCTTATTTGTTCTATCAGCTGGTGAAGCATTGTCTTTGCCTGTTACATCATCATCTGTTAACCCATCTCTTTTCATAACACTTAATAATAGTTCAGTGTCTTCCACAACAGGTTTGGCTTCTTCCAGATCACCAGCTGTGTTCTCATTGTATTCATCGCTACAAAACGTATTGTCTTTCATTATAGTATCACAGCATCCTCCTAAACTTGCTAACATTTCAGTGCCCTTTTCAGCAAGCCTACCCTCACCAGTGAGACAGGCAGAGTTTTCAAGTGTTTCATGAACTGACAAATTACAGAGTTTATTTACAGTAGTATCTTCTAAGTCAACAACAACATCCATACAATTTGCCAAGAGTGAATTGCTATTCCTTACAAACTTCCCTTCACCATTACCACAAATTAAATTTGTATCCTTTTTATCTTCTGTCACTTCACTTTCTTTATCTCTGTCACCATAATCTTCCAATACAACACCTTCACCTATAAAACTGGTTTGCACTGAACTGTTTTCTATTGAAGGCTTACCTTCACCACTGTCACCAACTGTACTTGTATTTTCTTCATCACCTGAGACTTTAATGTCTTTATATTCTTCATCATTATCTTTAACACCTTCGATAAAACTTGACTTAACATTTACAAGCTTGTTTACATCGTCATTTGTTGAAGTGTTTTTAAGTTCACGAAATGAAGAGGTGTTTATAGAATTATCATCTAATTCCACCCCTATAAAACTTGACATTAATATTTTGCCTTTATCTATGACAAGTTTGCCTTCGCCCTGGCCATGCACCCTATTTACATGTGTTTCATGTAGGATTATAGCTTTGTTTGTACCATCACCAATTTGCAAAACACTACCTCCGATGAAACTTGAAAGAAGCAGTTTATTGTCAAAAGAAAGCTGGTCTCCATCAACTTCATCAACAGAATTTTCAATCTTACTATATGTAGTGTTACCTTTGTTTCTTGCAGCAGTTTTTTTCTTGTAAGCTCTATGTTGGGATTCACAAGTATGCCCTTTAACACTATTCTCAAATTTCTGTTGACTATCAACAGATTTTCCCTTTTTTTTTAAATGGAACTTGCCAGGTCTTTCATTACATTTATTCAAAATAATATCACTGTTGCATGGTTTAACTTTCTCATTTTCTGAGTTGTTTTGTATTTTAACGATTTGTTCTACTGTTTTCCCTTCACTTTTGTCACAGGATTCTTTAACAATCTGTTCTTCTCCTTTTTGCTGAATTCTGTCAAAGTTTTCTACTTCTTTCCTATGATGTTTTCTTTGTTCAACTAATGTATTGTGTGGCATGTCAATTTGTTCAACTTCTTTCTCTTGATTCATATCAAATTTGTCATCTTCATTATTTTGATTTATTACAATTTGTACAACATTTTTATGTTGGCGTACATCATGTTGCTCTGTCTCTCTCCCTTTTTGTGCCTTTTTACTCTCAATATTAACTCGACTATTCTTCCTCCTTTTTTTCAGTTCATATTTTTCTTTTTTTTCATTAACTTCACCATTTTCCTGTTTACTCATATCACTTCTTGTCTTACGGTCTGATTCTTTAGTTCTTCCAATTCTTTTGACACTTTCCAAATCTTGTCTTACTCCTTTCGGTTCTGTTACTGAATCAGGAATAGTTGATGTGTTCCTACTTTTATCGAACAGTTTTTTCTTGAGTATTCTAAGATTTATATTTTCTTGATCACTATGCTCAGTTTGTTCAACATTTTGAGTTAGCTCCATCTCACTCCCTGTTTGTTCCTTTACACTTCCAGTAATTACTTCATTCTTCTTCTTTTTAGCTTTCTGACTGCTATGTTCTGCCTCACCCGCAAATTCTTGTTTTTTTACAATTATATCGCCACTTTCTAAAGCACCCTTGGAATTAGAGACTGCTGATTTTTTGGACTTTCTTTTATCCTCAACCATTCTTTTGATTATAATAAGGTTGACATTTTTCTCATTATTACTGATTTCATATGTTGCATGCTCGTGTTTTCGCTTGTGTCCTTTTCTTTCTGACTTAGATTCTGTGGATTTTATTCCAGATCCTTTTTCCTCCTTCATTTCATCCACTGAAGTTTCAAAGGCATTAGTTGTAAGATTGACATCAACTGTATATTTTTCATGATTTGAAGTTTTACTTTCCTTGCTTTTACTGTCAGATTTATCATTTACTTCTTTAGTCAAGCCAATTTCTTCACGCTGTTTTGTTGCATCTACAGTATCTTGTCTACTTTGCACAACAACAATTGAATTGTTGTCTGGACTTTTCCTTGAACTATCTTTCTGTTTACTCCCACTTTCAATTGTTGTGGTGAGTGTACTACTTCCCTTCTTCTCAAAACCTATTTCACTTTGATGATGTTTTGACTGTTTTGGTGATTTTCTGTTTTTTACAGATGTTTTATCAGTGATGTCTGTTGAACCATCTTTTTTAACAGTAGCTACACATTGTTTTGTTGATCCTACTTGATAGTCAGGTTGGTTTTCTTCAACTATTTGAAGATATTCTTTATCCTTATCACTGACTACTTTAACATGTGTTTTACTGTTATAACTAAGAGTAATCTTTTGTTCAGTACTAGCTGGCTCTTCACTTTTCTCTATGTCATCCATGTCAAGAACCAAACTTCTTTTTTCACTAATATGCTCATCTACTGTTTTCTGACTACCACTATTTGTGTTCTCTGTCTTAGATTTCGAGGACAGTTTTTCACCACTACTGTCTGAAGACTTGTCGACACAATCTATTGTTTTTTCAGTTTGACTAACTTTTGTATTCCTTTTGTCATCCTTATTCGTATGTGTAATTTTTTTGTGTTTTGATTCGTTAGGGCTCTTTTTAATTTTCTCAAACTTTAACCTAGCTTTTTTTTCATCACTTATCTCATTCTCAATTACTTTGAAACTGACACATTCTAGAGAAGTGTTTGTCTCATTTCTGTTAGCTTCTGTATTTCCCTTCATTTTATCTTGAACAACACTACCTTTCTGTGTTGATTTACAATGTTTCTTTGTGTTTTCACCTATTTCAGAATGCAGATTTTCTTTTTCCATTTCTTTAATAGCTTCTGTTTCCTTTACATTTTCTACAGCAATACGTGTCTTTGTCTTTTGTCTCAAATTCTGAAAATTCATATTCACTGTTTCTTCAACTGCAATTGTTTTTTCAATAGTTTCATTCTCATGCACAGTATTTGTTTTACTATTGGTGTTTTGTTTTGCTTTTTTCACAATATCAGATTTTAATTGAGCATTATCTGTATCACACACTTCCTTCTCATATTTATTCTCCATGACAGGAGACTTATCACTACTTGTCAATGGTTTTAAACTTTGTGGACTCGTTCTTTTCTCTGATATTGGAACCAACATCTGTTGTTCACTTATTACATTTTGATTGAAATAAACACTATCTTTAGTCATATTTGCAATTGGTTTAACGGTTTCAGTGCTCCCGTTTCTTCCAGTCTGTATTTTAGAACTTTCATCTTCACTTAGTTCTGTCACAGTTTTTCTCAATTTGATCGTATCCTTAAGTTTCGCTTGTTTTGACTTTCGATGGTTGCCCTTTTTTAAAAAGTTAGAATGAGAGGTTACTTTAATACTTAATATTTTCTTCTTAAATTTGTCTTTGCCACTCTTAGTTTTTTTCCTAATTTCAACTTTCTTTGACTTGTCACATCCCTCTTCACTTCTTTCTACATCACTGTTTAGAATATTTTCATTTTCATCTTTTTCAGAGTTGTTATTTTGCTCATTCTGTCTTTTATTTAAATTACACTTTTTATGCTTGTTTAGTTTTTTAACAGCAGCAAGTTTTCGTCTCTCTGTTTTCGGATGATTATTTGTTTTCCTCTTTAAATTAGCTTGTTCTTGCCTATCAATGTCTGTCTGTTCCTTTTGAAGGTCATCATATATATCTTTTAGCATCATCTTACGTTCAAATTCATTACTCCAGCTGATCAAATCCTCTTTCACAACCTGAAAGTCTTTTTGTTTTTTCCTTGATCTTGTGTCAACTGATCTGCTACGTTTATCATTCTTTGTCCTGCTTTCTGTTTCTCCCATGTTATGCTTACTGAGATCTATCTTAACAGTTTTTGCACTATCTGTTCTCTTTCTATTATTTGGTTTTGTTTCAGGAGAAACTGTTCTATAATCAATCCCAAATGAAGATATTTTTCTAGTTTTCACACATGATTTGTTACTGTTACACCTTGAATTAAGAATGTTTTTTGGTTTGTTATACTTTATAGACCCTTCTCGATTATTTGGCACATCCATGTCTGATTCCTGACTATTTGGCACATCTATGTCTGAATCTTCAGTTTCACCACTGCCATTTAACTGTCTTTTATTACCAGCTTTATCCTTAGCTACCAGATTGTCTGCTGTTAAACCTTCATCACTATCACTAGAAATCGTGATATGATCACCATCATTCCATGACATAACATTATTTGATGGTAAGTTACAATGCTTTCTTATCACATTTTCAGTTTTTGTTTTACTAGTTGTCCGGTTAATGAAATACTCTGTCTCAATTCTATTAAGACAAATGGTCAACTGTTGCTTTTGGCACGATTCGATCAACTTTTTCTCCACCTTACTACAACTGCTCTTAAAACTTACTCCCTCTAAACGGAAGTATGTAACCTGATTACTCGTTTCCTGAACTTCTTCATTTTGCACTTTTTCAGGACTTTTAGAGGTCTTCTTTTTTTCAGTTTTAGGAACTGAAGACTCAAACATGTTCTGACTCACACGTGTTTCTCTACTATTCTTGCTGAAAGAAGATTTAATAGACTGTGTATCTTCCTTAAAATTAAAGTGTACAGATTTCCTCTTAATCATTTCCACAGTGTCTACACAGTCTACTGTGTCATCTGAACTATTCACATCATCATTCTCAACATTTACTTTCTCAGTTTCGAAACTGTTTGTGCTTATTCGCCGACTATTTAAGAATGCATGATACTTATCCAGAGATTTAAAATGACAGACGTAGTGAAATTCTAGTTTGGCAATGCTGTCAAAAGTGACTCCACACTCTCTACACTCATACTCCGTAGAAATGTCATCATCTGTACATGCTGAAGCGCCTTCCTCATGGTCCGAGTCATCACCTGAAGCATCGCTTGTATCATACACTTCCACCTGCACTTTTTCTTTCCGTCTTCTTTTCACATGATGCCTGTAATGTTTATGACCAAGTCTAGACATTTTACGCTCCTGTTCCACATCAGAATCATCGCTTATGCATGACAAACCTTCTCTTCTTGATCTGTATCTAGTTCTTCCTCTTTTATGTCTGGTTTGACTGGGCAAGTCATCGTCACAGTTTGAATCACTAGAGTTTAACATGGCACTTTTTTTTGATCTATAAATATTTTGACCATTTCTGTATTGTTCTTCACTTTTACCTTTTTTGGAGTATTTTTTCACCTTTTCTGAGTAACATGCCTCACTAGCACTATAGTATTTATTTTGATTAACATTTCCACTATCTTTCATCTCAAATTCTTGTGGTTCACAAGTCTGATCATCTGAATATCTAGTCAAAGACTGGCTCCTTTTTCCTCCTACACTGTACTCAATGCTGTCAGATGTCTTTTCTACTTCAACTACACATGCCTTGGATGTATCGACACTCATTCCCATATATGTTTTATGTTGTCCGATGTTGCTGCCAGAATGTGTTGAGACAGGGTTACCAGCTTTATTTAGAGCCGTCTTTGACTGCAATAAATAGTTTACTTTTAAAAAGAAGAATATTGTTAGAACTGATGGATGCTCCATGAAATGGATGCTAAGTGTAAATGAAGTTTTATCAGTGGACATGAAGTTAAAAGGAAAATGTTCATAATAATAAACTCATGTAGGACTGTGTTTGTTATATACTGCTAATACATGCTAATTTTATGTTTGAGAAGAAGTTAAAAGTTGGACATTCATGAGAAATTCCAGAAAACCAGTATTTGACAAGATGACTGTTACCTTCCCATTTAACTCCATGTATTCTGCAATTTTAGTTTTGCTCTTGTTTGACTTTAAGGAACTCCAACTCTGTATATTTTGAAACTTAGTTTGCTAAATTTGTCATTACAACTTTTTGAATATTTTCAAAAATACATGGTCTTTTTTACCAGTTTTGGAGAACGGGCCTTTTGTCCTTAATTGGGGAAAATATTCCATAAATGGAGAATGAAATTTCCAAGGTAAGTTTAAACAAGAGGCCCAAGAGTCATTTTTTTTATAGAGTGTCTTCAATTACCAAAATATAGGGGAGGGATGTATTTGGCTCAAGTTTGGCTAGTTTTAAAACAAATCAAACTTTTGTTATAAACACTCAAACCAAGTTTGATCCAACAAGGGTCCCTAAGCTCCCAATTAAAGAAAAATTTAACTAATGAACCAAGGTTTCTTATGAGAAAAAAACAAACATATATATTTATATATGCCTCCATTGAGATTTGAACCCGCGACCCCTGGGGTTACCAAAGATTGAAAAAGGGCCATAACTCGGGTGTTACTGGTTCGATCTGACTGAGTTTCAAACTCGTCCGCGCTTGCACTGATATCAACAATCTGGCCAAGTTTGGGAAAGATAGAATACAAAATGAAGGCGCTCGAGTGTTCACAAGGCTGAAAATGGCATTTTTCAATAATTCAAGGGCAAATAACTCTGGTGTTCCTCGTCCGATATAGCTGGTTTCCGTAACTGTCCAAGCTTTCATCAATATCAACCATCTGGCCAAGTTTGGTAGAGATCAAATACAAAACAAGAGGTCAATGACCTTGAAGCTCTACTGATAGGTTTTTGATAGGTAGTTCAGCATTCCTGTGAAGTTTCATGAATCCGTCAAGTAGTTTCAGAGGAGTAGTCGCTACAAGTTTTCATTATATAACTCTATGTAAAAAAAGATGGCCGCTGGCAGCCATGTTTAACATCAAATCAAAATAATTTTTGACAAGGATCAACATCATGTCATAATGATCATTTTAGAAAAAGTCCCATATCAATATCATTTATAGTTTTCAAGAAGTAGTCGCTACAAACTTGTATTTTGGAAATCTATTTTTAGCCGTGGTGGCCATCTTGAATTTCCAGCCGACCTGAAATTTTGCTAGGATCAACTAGACATAAAGAGCAACATTCCTGTGAAATTTCATGAAAATTCATCCAAGTACTTTCAGAGGAGTAGTCGTTACAAGTTTTTACTATATCAGGGCTCAATCTAGGCAAGGAATTTAGGGAGAAGTCACTTCTCCCTCAAGTGATTTTAGGGAGAAGTGGAGAGAATTTAGGGAGACTTCACGCGACGTGTATACGTAGACAACGGTTGAATAGTCATCACCATGTATATCGCAGTGCAGTGAATACAGTGTAATGCACACTAATTCTTTTTACTCTATAATATGAGCTTGAAATATTGATGCAAATTTCTATGATAATGGATTTATTACTATACTGTACCTTTTTAAAAAAATAAATATATATATAATTTTTTTTTTTTTTTTTTTTTTTTTAATTTTTCGGCGACTTGAACTTCGCTTTGATGTGCTGCCAAGGCGAAGTCAAGAGATCGCGGGCGCGTTCTTCGCCCGAATCGCCCTGTAGATTGAGCCCTGTATATAACTCTATGTAAACAAAGATGGCCGCGCAGCCATGTTTAACGTAGAATCAAAACGATTTTCGACAAGGACAAACATCATGCCATGCTGATCATTTTATAAAAAGTCCCATATCAAATTCACTTACATTTTTTCAAGAAGTAGTCGCTACAAGCTTGTTAATCAAAAATCTATTTTAAGCCGTGGCGGCCATCTTGAATATCTGGCCGATCTGAAATTTTGCTAGGAGCTACTAGACATCAAGAGCAACATTCCTGTGAGGTTTCATGAAAATACGTCAAGTAGTTTCAAAGAAGTAGTCGCTACAAGTATTTACTATATAACTCTATGTAAACAAAGATGGTCGCTGGCAGCCATGTTTAATGTCAAATCAAAACGATTTTCGACAAGGACTAACATCATGTCATGCTGATCATTTCAGAAAAAGTCCCATATCAATATCACTTAAAGTTTTCAAGAAGACACAAAGAGCAAACTTGTTTTTTAAAAATCTATTTTTAGCCGTGGTGGCCATCTTGAATTTCCGGCCGACCTGAAATTTTGCTAGGATCAACTAGACATGAAGAGCAACATTCCTGTGAAATTAGAGCAACATCCCTGTGCAATTCCATGAAAATCTGTCGAGTAGTTTCAGAGGAGTAGTCTCTACAAGTTTTTACTATATAACTCTATGTAAACAAAGACGGCCTCTTGCATAATGCTCTTGCATATCAGGAAATGCTAAATTTTACATACCTACTCCGGCGTTTTAAAAAGTTATTCCATGCTGATCACCCCGTGAGTCAAAATCAGCCATTTTACCTACATTTTGGAAGTTTTTGATAGGTTCACATTTTTCTATTTATAGCCTCCAAAAACCCCCAAAGAATGCATATTCCAATACACCAAAATAAACTTAGAAGTACTCAAAACTGAAAAAAACATCAACCATGTGCTTCATAATTATTATAAATACCATCCATGGACCTAAAAGATGCTTAGTTGATTTCTTTCTGATTTACACCATGGACATTCATGCGAAACTGAGGAGTGCCCCCTATATAACTCTATGTAAACAAAGATGGCCGCTGCAGCCATGTTTATTGTCAAATCAAAATGATTTTCAACAAGGACCAACATCATGTCATGCTGATCATTTTAGAATAAGTCCCATATCAATATCACTTATAGTTTTCAAATAGTAGTCGCTACAAACTTATTTTTTAAAAATGTATTTTTAGAAGTGGTGGCCATCTTGAATTTCCGGCCGACCTGATATTTTGACAGGATCAATCAGACATCAAGAGCAACATTCCTGTGAAGTTTCATGAAAATCTGTAAGTACTTTCAGAGAAGTAGACGCTACAAGTTTTTACTATAAAACTCTATGTAATCAAAGATGATCTTTGATCAGTAGAGCTAAAAACTGTAGAAGTTTGTTCCATAATATTACATATGCTGAATATAGCAATTTTGACAAAGTGCAAGGGCAATAACTCTGCATGTGTTTGAGCAAGCCACAACAAAATTGTGTCACGCACATCTACACTTCATGTTGATCTGTATACAAAGTTTCAATTCAATATCTTGAAAACTGTAAAAGTAGTTTGCTCCACAAGATTGCATATGCTGAATTTAGCAATTTTGACAAAGTGCAAGGGCAATAACTCTGCATGTGTTTGAGCAAGCCACAACAAAATTGTGTCACAAACATCTGCATTTCATACTGATCATGTATACAAAGTTTCAATTCCATATCTTGAAAACTGTAGAAGTAGTTTGCTCCACAAGATTCAACAGACCGACCGACCGCCTTCGTTTGCGGGGTTATAAATATAAAACATTAAACCTCTGGCTCTTATAGTTGCAGAGAAGAAAATTTTAAAAGTTTTTCCCTATATATGTCTATGTAAAACTGTGACCACTGGGACGAGGCCAAATTAGACCCCAGGGTCACCATTTGAACAAAATGTTTTAGAGGAACATAAGTTGATAATAATTACAAAATATTAAACCTTTAGCTCTTATAGCTTCAGAGAAGAGTGTTTTTTTAATTTTTCCTTATATCAGTCTATGTAAACCTGTGACTCCTGGGGCGGGGCCAAATTTGACCCCAGGGTCAATATTTGAACAAACCTGGTAGAGGACAATAAACTGATGGTAAATACTAAATATTAAACCTTCGGCTCGAATAGTTTCAGAGAAAAAGATTTTTGAAGTTTTTCCGTATATAAGTCTATGTAAAACTGTGACCCCTGGGGCTGGGCCATATTTGACCCCATGGTCACCATTTGAACAAACTTGGTAGAGGATCCATAAGCTGATAATAAATATTATTGTAAACGTGAATATTTCCGTGTGTGGAAAAGTTAGCGAAAACCTCTTTTCAAACTTTTAGCATACATTAATTTTAGCAAAATCCTTACCCGAGCTGTTTTGTAATATTTGCTATGTCATGAGAAAAGTCAATTTCCATGTTTAATCCACTTTCCTTTAACATCATTGTTGTTTGTTGTTTACTGTCATTCACCTATGATAGTACAGGCTAATTGTGTTGTTTTGTAAACAATTATTATCGCAGCTTTATACAGACCCCTTTATACCTGTAGCACAAACATGCCCCAGGTGTTTGTTATTGCAATATTTATATGGTAATCAAGTACAAGGTTAATGCGAAAAAACACCTTTAACGGCCATGTATGTTTTTTCTTTCTCAACAGGTGTAACCAGGCAGCACTGCCAATTTTTGAGCGAGTCCGTACTTGACAGGTTGAAAAACAAAACAATATCAAAGTGGTTTTGGTCCCACACTCGTATATCGATCAATTACAGCCACTGGATGCCAGTGACTGTACTAGTACATTTTTATGTTTATTTAAACTTTCCGTCATGTGTGTTTTATGTAATTATGTTCGGATTAATAAAGATAAAACTAGATGATATTTTTTATTTACCAATAAATGTTTAGGTTTTATCCAATATGCTGATCAGCAACATTGCTACGGATTACTATGCAAGAAAAAGTTAATATATTTCATAACCCGTGATGTTTGACCAAAATAATATTTTAGCTATGTGTATTTTAGCAAATCTTTGCCTCTTGCTAAATTCGCTAACATTTCCACGTCGCTAACTTTTCAGCATTAACAGTAAACTTTTATCTCTTGTCGTTCCAGAGAAGAAGATTTTTGAAGTTCTTCCCTATAACTCTATGTATAAAACTGAAACAACAAGGGCCCTAAGCTCCAAATTAAAATAACAATCACCAAGGGTTTTTTATGAGAAAAAAAGAAACTAGACGGGTGTTCCGCAGAACACGCGTGTCGCCTGTCAGCGCTTTGTCAGTATAATAAAAAAAAAATTACCCTGATAAATGACCTTGACAAACTAGCCTATGTTTTTGAGAGGAAAGAAATGAGTATTTAACAAATATAATGACCTTCAGTGTGACCTTGACCTGTATATTTTATTATGGTCATGTCGATGTTATCATGAGGAGTATATATTGAAAGTTAGATGAAGAAATATCATGAAATGAGAAAGTTATAGCGAATGTTGTTTTCGTGAAGAAAAAAAAAGTATTTAACCCATATAATGACCTTCAGAGTGACCTTGACCTTTATATTTTAGTATGGTCATGTCGATGTTGTCAAGATGAGTATATATAAAGTTTGATGAAGAAATATCAAGAAATGAGAAAGTTATAGCCAATGTTAAGATTCCGTGAAGAAGAAAAAAAAAGAGTATTTAACCCATATAATGACCTTCAGTGTGACCTTGACCTTTAAATTTTAGTATGGTCATGTCGATGTTGTCATGATGAGTATATATTGAAAGTTTGATGAAGAAATATCAAGAAATGAGAAAGTTATAGCCAACGTTAAGTTTTCGTGAAGAAAAATGTATTTAACCAATATAATGACCTTCAGTGTGACCTTGACCTTTATGTTTTAGTATGGTCATGCCGATGTTGTCATGATGAGTATATACTGAAAGTCTGATGAAGAAATATCAAGAAGTGAGAACGTTATAGCCAATGTTAAGTTTTCGTGCAGGAAAAATGAGTATTTAACCCATATAATGACCTTCAGTGTGACCTTGACCTTTATATTTCGGTATGGTCATGTGGATGTTGTCATGATGAGTATATATATATATTGCAAGTTTGATGAAGAAATATCAAGAAATGAGAAAGTTATAGCTTATGTTAAGTTTTCGTGATGGAAGGACCGACTTACGGACGGAGGATCCCTATATATTGCATTTTTCTTCGAAAAGGCGACACAAAAAATATTAATAATAATTATTAAACAAGAGGCCCAAGAGGGCCTGTGGCTGCTCTACTGGCTAAAGATAAAGTTTATGTATAAGGGGCAATAACTCTTTCAAATATCATTCAACCGGAACATGGCGATGATATATGCCAACCGGAACATGGCGATGATATAGGCAACTAGGCTTGGTACTGATCATCCCTGACAAGTTTTTGTTGAAATCCAGCCAGAGGTTCAGGAGAACTAGTCCATACAAAGTTAGTGTAATAAAACCTTTAAGGAGTCATAACTCTGCCAAAATTCATTCAACCAGAACATGACAATAACAGGTGCAACTAGGCTTGGTACTGATCATCCCCCACCCAAGATTCATTGAAATCCGGGAAGGAGTTCAGAAGAGACTAATCTGGACAATGTTTGTCTGTTAAAACCTTTAAAGGGTCATAACTCTGAAAAAATCATTCAACCGGAATATGGCGAAGACATGCACAACTAGGCTTGATACTGATCATCCTTGTCAAGTTTCGTTGAAATCCGGCCATGTGTTCAGGAGAAATAGCCCGGAAAATGTTTGTGTATCAAAAACCTTTAAAGAGCCACAACTCCACCAAACATCTGTAAATCGGAATGCGATGACGATATGCACAACTAGGCTTGAAAAATGAAGGCCCTATCATCTTAACGATGCAAAATATAGCATTTTAAACTGAATCAAGGGCCATAACTCTTCTTTTACTGATCCAATCTGGCTGGTTTTCGTACTGTCCGAGGTTTCATTGATATTAACAATCTGGTAAAATTTGGTAATGATCGGATGAAAAATGAAAGCCCTATCGTCTAAACAAGGCAAAATTTAGCTTTATTAAATAAATCAAGGACATAACTCCAATGGCTGCCGGTTTTCGAACTTGTCCGAGTTTACACCAATATTAACAATATGGTAAAGTTTGGTAAAGATCGAATGAAAAATGAAGGCCCTATCATCTAAACGAGGCAAAACATAACTCTGCTGTTACTGATTCGATCTGGCTGGTTGTCCAAACTTTCATTGATATTAACAATCTGGTAAAGTTTGGTAAAGATTGGTTGAAAAACGAAGACTCTTATCGTCTTAACGAGGCAAAAGTTAACAACGGACGACGACGGACAACTCAGCATCCCATAAGCTCTGCTGGCCTTTGGCCAGTAGAGCTAAAAATGAGTATTTGACCTCAAGATCAAAAAGGTGTTTAACCACAGACAGTCCACCCATGAAGTTTCATAAGGTTTTCTTCAAAGGAAGAGGAGTTACAGTGTGAACAAGGTGTTTTATTATCAGGCCATGGTGACCTTGACTTTTGATCTTGTGACCTCATTATCAATACTCTCGCCACAGGCTCCATTGTTAAGCCATAGTGATCTTCATTTTTGACCTTGTGACCTCATTATCAATACTCTCGCCACAGGCTCCATTATCAGGCCATAGTGACCTTGACTTTTGGTATTGTGACCTCATTATCAATACTCTTGCCACAGGCTCCATTATCAGGCCATAGTGACCTTGTGATCTCATTATCAATACTCTCGCCACAGGCTCCATTATCAGGCCATAATGACCTTGACTTTTGGTCTTGTTATCTCATTATCAATACACTCGCCACAGGCTCCATTATCAGGCCATAGTGACCTTGACTTTTGGCCTTGTGACCTCATTATCAATACTCTCGCCACAGTCCACCCATAAAGTTCCATGAGATTTGCTTTAGAGAAAGTGGCCACCTGGATCTTCACCGCCGCAATGTGGACACGGATGACACTCATGATGTTTGTATAGGGGTAGCCTTGCCAGCCCTATACGCCATTGCCTTATACTCTATTCGCGTAGAGTGGTATGGTATCACTGAACTGCATGTATTCAGGTGTAACAGCCTGTGTAGTTAAGCAGCTTGAGTGTCATTTGACTGAGAGTGAAGATGTCTGCTGCGTCCCATCACACCACATATCACCTGATGGCTACACTGAAGTCAGAGGTCAGATATCAGCAGTCAGAAGCCGAGAGACAACTTGGAATTATTGAAGCTGAAGACTGATGACAGAAGACCGACGATGGAAGATGCACAGGCCGTCGGAGGGTATGTGCGGCGCAGGGGTCATACTGCGATGGGTGTGGCCCCAAACTGGGCTACCAAAACTACACCAGCCCAGTAGTTAGTTAGCAGCAACCACCGTAGCGAATGTCATCCAGACCCCCACCTCACCGCAGCGAAAACTGCATAGAGCGTCAGCGACAACCGACTACATACAGACAACGGAATGGACTACACAGCAGCATCAGATCAACCAACACACTCAATGACACAGTCCAGACTCTGTTGTGCCCATCCCTTTAAGACGTCTTATCGGGTTTGTGGTGGAGAGATGTTATACCTTAGAACTAACAACAACAACAATTTACAGAAAGTGGACCTAGAGTGTGGACAAGATTTAATATCAGGTAACAATGACATTGACCTTTGACCTACTGACCTCAAAATCAATACTGCTCATTCTTTCACCACCAGCAGTCAACCCTAGAAGGTTGATGAGATTTACTTCGGGGAAGTGGAGTTAGTGCGAACAAGGTTTTTCATTATCGGGTCATAGTGACCTTGACCTTTGGCCTACTGACCTCAAAATCATATTGATGCTTCGTACAAAAGGTCAAAAAAACAAAACGTCTAATGGTCACCATCAATTATCGCCACTGAGTGCGGAAATAAACTAGACTTGTCAAGTTACAAAGGATTAAGCTAGAGTAACCTCTGGGGATGTCAGTTTTGTGTTAATATTGTGAACAATTCTGAACCCGACATTTTTTCCACGATTTTGAAAACAGGGTTCCCACCCTTATTGTAAGGCCAAATTCAAGTACTTTTCAAAGACCTTTTTTCCAAAATTCAACGACTAATATTCGCGCAATGTAATGCCCAAAACAGCAACAAATATTCTAATGCACAACCAATAGCCATTTTTGGGATGAACAGCAAAAATCCAAAATTTAAGGACTTTCCAAGTACCTTATCAGATTTTCAAGCACTTTCCAGGCCTTGAATTTTTTTTGTTCAAATTCATGTACTTTCAAGGATTTCAAGGACCCATGGGAAACCTGTGAAAATGCTAATTCATCCAGATTCCAACATTTTATTCCAGAACCAGAAAAAGTGGCAAATTCCGGAGCCCAGTTTACACCTATTAACCTTAAAATCAAATATGCTCAACTAGACTTCATACTGATGCTTCGTACAAAGTTTTGTCCAAATCCAAAAAGACATTTAGGAAGAGTAGTGAAAACAAGATTTGACAGACGGGTCATGGTGACCTTGACCTTTGACTTACTAGCCTCAATATCAATAGAGGGTCATCCTCTCACCACAGGCAATTAACCATTGAAGTTTTATGAGATTTGCTTGGTGGAAATAGTTAGATGGTTCTTTTTTATCGAGTCACACTAACTTCGACCTTCGACCTACTGACCTCATGTACAACTAGACATCATATTGATGCTTTATTCAAAAAAGCCATTTAGGATGAGTAGCCCAGACACAATTTGTAACGGACAGACTGACGGACAACTCCATACAAAAATTTGTGCCATTTTACAAACAAGCGTATACAAATTGTCAAAATCTGCTCAGTGGTTCTTGAGAAGAAGATACTTTAAGGTTAAACCTTTTATGGTAATGGCAGCCATCTTGGATGTTATGCTGATCTAATCTTTACAAACTGAAAAGCCATTGACCCCAGTATCATCCTTGTGAAGCTTAATCAACCAAGACATTTATGACGACAAGCAAAAGGTAACGGACGGATAGACAAAAAAGCGGTCACAATAGCTCACTCTGAGTCTTTGGCTCAGGTGAGCTAAAAATGTGACAGTAGTGCAAATCAAAAATTCATAGGTAATCAACAAAGCAATATTATACCGACTATAATTATTGCAGCATAAGGCTTTCACTGTTTTCAAACAACTGTTTAGAAATAAAGCACAAGCTCTAATTAGCAAAAGCTCTCCTCCACAATGCACAACAGATTAGATAGCATACATTGAGATACTAGAGCTAAAGACACTGGACAATACAATAAAAGTTGTACCTGTGTCACAGTACATACCTTCTTGCCTTTAGGTTGCCCCCTCTTTGTTTCATAAGCCATACTCTCCGAGCTGAACTTTTTAGGGCTGATGGAACAGTTACGGGATCTAGATGAACTCCTCGTCCTTCTGGCGACTCCTCCTGCAAAACAGACGTCTGGAAGTTTTCAAAAAAAGATTACCAGTCATCATTAAAAACTCTTCCTCTGTGAGATAATGACAGTAAGATTTATGTAGACTGGCTACTGCCCTTCTGTTTGTTTACATAATTTGAGACAACTCAAGCTATCACAGAATTAAAATTCTGAATTAAGTCCTCTTTTGAATTTTCAGCTTCAAACATAAGTGGTAAAGGATATTTTACTGTTATCCTGATTGCTTAAAAATAAAATAAAAATACAGTGCATTACAGGATATAAAGAATCATCGGTAGTAAAGAATCATTTTCTGTTTAAATTCAATTCTCTCAGCTTTAGATTATTTTACAATTTTACAGGCTGGAAGATATTATCACATAAGCATACATTTATGCAGCAGTGAAATGATTTTGGTGTATTTTTTCCATGAAAAATGTATCACTAAGTGTTACACCTCTCAGAAACAAAAGTTTTCGGAGAACAGTGCAGCTCAACTAATCGAATTTTCAGAGAAAAATAAATTATATAGCCAGTATATACCATCACAAAACAAGGCTAAAACAATGTGGAGTTGGTGTTGGTAGGATGGGCAGGTAAAGAACCTCGGGCCGATATAAAATTATTGTTAGAATCTCATACAAATTATAGTAAAATTTGAGGCAGGGTGTGAAATGAAATTATTTTTTTTATCAGTTTTAATCCAAAATTGCTGTCATTTTAAAGACAATTTTATGGTCGAAAGGCAACTCGGGGAGGGCGGGGATGAGAATCTAGCATTTTTTTAGTGTGGCCTCATTTTAGTTTTTTTCCATAGGTCTGTATATCTAAATATCACAGTTTAAGACTAATAACACAGAAATATTTACTTTTTGTTTTTAAATGGGCACCCTCCCCAACAACTAACCGCCACCCAACTCAGTCCAAATAGTTTGATGAGGATTGATAAGAACCACCTCCCACCACCAACCAAACCCCTCAACAAAACTAACAACAAAGGAATATTTACATTTTCCCATTCTCCTGCCTCCAATTCCCCTCCCCTGTCCTCCATGTGAGTGGGGCCCATAAACCAATGGGGGGCAGGCGGGGGCGCATCACTGATATGGATTTAGATTTGATAAAACAAAAAAACACGGACATATGCAAAAAAAACAAAAAAACAAGGGGTCAATGACCTTGAAGCTTTACTGATAGATTTTGATAGCTAGATAGCATTCCTGTGAAGTTTCATTAAAATCTGTTAAGTAGTTTCAGAGGAGTAGTCGCTACAAGTTGAAGTTTTTACTTAATAACTAGGTAAACAAAGATGGCCATTGGCAGCCATGTTTAACGTCGAATCAAAATAATGTTTGACTAGGATCAACATCATGTCATGCTGATCATTTTAGAAAAAGTCCCATAGCAATATCACTCATAGTTTTCAAGAATTAGTCGCTACAAACTTATTTTTTAAAAATCTATTTTTAGCTGTGGTGGCCATCTTGAATTTCCGGCCGACCTGAAATTTTGCTAGGATCAATTAGACATCAAGAGCAACATTCATGTAAAGTTTCATGAAAATCCGACAAGTAGTTTCAGAGGAGTAGTCGCTACAAGTGTTTACTATATACAGGTGTTTTTTTTTGCTGTTTTTATAGCTGAAATTCGGTCATATTCCCAATGCCAAACATATCTTTTTTTTCCAATTAAGAGGTAAAAATTCCCAATTAAAAAAAAAATATATATATATACTGACGAGATAAAGAAACGCCTCATCGGGAATTTCCGCTATATATTGTATGTACACTATGCTGCTGTTAATCGAATGGTACATGGCTACGTAAGACCTTTCTTTTCGGAAAAAATACTAAAACAACACAAAACACAGCAAATAGTATTTCTTCAAAGTTTGATTATTGGCGGAGTATCTGTTTGGCTCAAGCAGCTGCATGTGAGCAAACTTAGGATGCAAACTTCTGCAAACTCTTTACGTTAAATACAGTACTAAAATAGTCAATTTTTCAAAGAGGAACTTCAATATTTATGAATTTCTTGTTATAAAGTGTACTGTGATTAAAACGTCTACAACATCACGTCTACAACATCTAACCAACTGCAACTTTGTTTTACAAAACATCTTGGCATTTCTTTGGAATATTATGTGGCATTAAGTGTGCGGTATATACAATATATAGCGGAAATTCCCGATGAGGCGTTTCTTTATCTCATCAGTATATATATATATATATAAAAAAAAAAAATTTTTTTTTTAAGATTGAGGTTCAAAAGCTTAAATAAATGCTTCTGTTTATCTTGTGTGTACAGAAAACAGTATTAAAGATATAATTATGAAAGAAATGCTTTACATTATATTTTTCCGAATTTTATTAAAAATCACGCTAAAATTCCCAGTTTTATGAAAAATCGCGCTAAAATTACCAACTGAGAAGATATGGGTTACGTTCCCAAAAAACAATGAATGAATGGTGTTTTACGGCACATCGACACATAAATAGGTCATATTGGGAACAAAAAATGATGTATGATGAAGAAATTAAGGATTAATTAAAAATTAATGTAAATATATAAAGATAAAACTATTTACAAGGGATGATATGGTAGTAATATAAACTATATATGTAAATCAACAAATGCCCGAAAATGGGTATATAAAGAAGTAAATATAAACAAGAACATATTACAATGATTTATATATACTCAACAAAATTCCTAATCGGTCACCTCAATTTCACAAAATATTTTCTTTTCTTGGAATATCTTCCTCTCGGTTTTACTTGTTTTGAATAACATAGTTATTTAGGAAAAGATCCTGAAAGTTTCAGAAAAATCATATAACTACCAGTTAAATTAAGACTTAACATGCACTCGCAGACCAAGAGTCGCGGAAAGGAACTCATTACATGCATGTTATATGTCTAATGAAATGATTTTATAGGTCATTTATTTATGTTTGCCATTTCTTTATTACCATATTGGTTTTTAAAACACTTGACTGTGACTTAAGCCAGGTCATTCCCCTTGCAATTCAATGCAAAAGTATGTGACTTTGTGAATCGAGGGTGTTATACTATAAAGCATTGTTTCTTCAAAAATAATTTAAATATATTTACCAAATTTTCAGTTAATGTATATCAAACATTGAACGAGGATTTGATTAATTTTACATGAATACAAACCTTGTGTAAAAGGTAATAATTTCATAAAACTTAGGTGACCGATTAGGAATTTTGTTGAGTGTAGTCGGACTTCCTTCAGGAAATCTAAAACTAGACTAAAATCTATAGTATTAAATAACTCGGTCAAAGTATTGACATTGTAGTACCTTTGACGCATAGGATCAAAGTCTACACATTCCAGCAATATGTGTTTGACCGTTAACGGTGCAAAGCAGGGTATACATTCTGGTAATTGCTCAACTTGTAATAAATATGAATGAGTATAACGTGACTATGCCCTATCCTGCACCGGGCTAGGACAACTTCCTCTCGACGAACGCCCAGTGATTTTTTTACCTTTTTTTAAAGGTACCTCTACCTTTTCAATTGGGAAAATTTAGCGGCATTTTCACTAAATTGGGAAAATTTATAAATTCAATAACCAGTATGGTCTACATAGTCTATATAAAAACAAAAACTGTGACAGTTTTATTACTCAGAACATGTTTTTACTTCTGTAATTTAATCATTTAAAAAGACAGTTTTCTTTTTTTTGTCCTTTAAACATGTCCACAAGCACTTCCATGTCTGCCTCTGTGAGTTCCTTATCCATGTGGCATATTCTCTTCATACCCTTTTTGTCTTGAGAAAAGATGGCCCAGGAGGAATACACGATTCAGTTGAACTCGTAGGAGTACGACACTTGACAAGATATTCACTTGTCACGCTCGAAAGTTGGGTAGGTCAGACTGGGTAGGTGGGGTCATTTCACTTTCAGTAACTACAGAAATTTCTGACGAAGTCTGTTCGTCATCACCCGTGATCTGATTAAGCTTTTTAAACATAGAGCTAATGCTCTGTAAGCCCTTTGCGTCGTTCTTTTTAACCTTTTATACGTAATATTTTGAATTATGGGACATGTTGATTGTTGATATCGGAGCAAATCTTGGTTAAAGAACACCTTTCGTAATCGTATCGCAGGGTTTCCCCCAGAAAATTGTGAAGGCATGTTGTTCTGACATTACATTTACCAAACTGGGCTTGAAAAAATAGTGCCTATTAATGGCAAAATGGCAAAATAACATACTTTTATGATTTTGGTGCAAAAGGAACAAGAATCACCATAGAAATTCTATTTTTCTTCTTTTAAATCTGTTATTCATGAAAATTAAGAAAATCGTAAGGCAACTTGCTCTGATGGAGGCATGTTGTTTTTCCTTTCTTTTCCAGGAAGGCATGTTGCATGCGACATGCCTTATGATCCTGGGGGAAACCCTGGTATCGTATAAATACTATGCTACGATAAAGCGTTCAATTGAATCTGGTGACAAAGTATAAATGCGTCTCGCCTATTGGATAGTTGGTACCTGAGCGCGACTACAAGGTGGGGGTAAAAATGACGAATGTTCTAGATAATGAACTAGCTATTCAGCTCTTGATTATTTTTATCAAGGTGCAGTAAGGCTTTTATCCCAACCTGATAGTACGACAATATCGGTTTTCACGAAAATTGAAATGTAACACGCTTACAGAAAGATTTTTTACCAGTACTTAAAGCGTAAATTTAATATTTGTATTGAACATTTTGATTGGGAATATATGACTTTGGATTGGGAAAATATTACGTTTTTTTGGGAAAATACAGCTGATTTTTGCAAGGGGAAAGTGCCGATATTCGGCGGTAAAAGTAACCAAAAAAAAATCACTGGCGCCATTCTCCGAGTAACGGCTTAATTGAATGGAGTTTATTGTTAACCGACAAATCCCAAGCGGCTTGCCAAGAGTTACAAATATATGTGTTAATACAACTTTTAAAATCAGTATAAGGTAATTTGGTATTAGATATATGTAAACCTAATGCTGCCTTAGCAGCGCTATCAGCTCTATCATTATCACGTATTCCTACATGGCTTGGAAGCCAGCAGAAAATAATAACATTATCAATTATAAGAGAATTGTACTTTTCTAAAAGTTGAAGCACAACTGGGTTATCATGTTTCATATAACCCAGTGCTTGAAGAGATGAAATGGAATCAGAAAAGATTACAAAATGGTCATCATCAGATTCCTGAATATAATTTAAGGCAAGTTCAATTGCCTTAAGTTCAGCTGAAAAGATAGAGGCCTTGTCAGGTAGGCGGCTCTTTATGCTGTGTTTGTGAACAACAGCTGCTGCAGCTACCTTATCTCCATCTTTAGAACTATCTATGTATGTATGTTGAAAGTTACTGTATTTCGATTTAATTTCATTAAATTTGCTTTGAAAGACAGTAGGGTCTGTACTGGATTTGTTACTATTACAAAGATCGAAAATAATTGTTGGTGTTTCCAAAGTCCACGGTGGAATTTGTGGTACTTTGTACTTGGCAATCAAATTTAGGTCGATTTCAGTGTCTCTTAATTTTGGTTTAATACGAAGACCAAATGGCCTTCAGTTTTCGATCAAAAAGAGGTCCACAACTAGGATTAAAAACATTATCGAAAGTTGTTCCCAAAAAATAGAAAAAAACACTGATATAACCCTATATAACGCTACAAACTTGTATTTTAAAATTCTATTTTTAGCTTTGGTGGCCATCTTGGATTTTATATCAACATGAATTTTTGCTAGGATCAACTAGACTTCATGGGCAACATTTCTGTAAAGTTTCATGAATATCCATCCAGTAGTTTCAGAGTAGTCGCTACAAATAAAAGGTTACGGACAGACGGACGGACGAACGAAGGACGGCGCACCACGGCATAAGCTCTGCTGATCTCCGATCAGTCAAGCTAAAAACAACATTAGGGTGGTGGTGATGATGATGGGGTGGTGGGATGGTTGGGGGTGAAACATATTGATAAATTGATAAAACATAACAACACAGAAATATGTAAAAAAAAAAAACATTCGGGTGGTGGTGGTGATGCGGTGGTGGGATGGTTGGGGGTGAAACATATTGATAAATTGATAAAACAGAACAACACAGAGATACATGTGTGTAAAAAAACAACAAACAAAAAACATTCGGGCAGTGGTGATGAGGTGGGGGTATGGTTGGGGAATAGAGGGTGGGGTGGGGCGGGGCGGGGGCACAACATAGCTAAGATCGGATGGAAAATGGATGTGGGGGTGATGTGATGTGAAATGGGACACATTTTAAGGGCTATCATAATATGGGTTTCATGGGTTACAGGAACCAAAATTACTTATGCAGCCCTGAAGATAATGCTAAAAGGAAGCCCATGGCCAAATTTGATTGTGTAGGATAAGAAATGTAAAGAGACATAGACTTGTAAACACCGCTTACATGCAATGATGTAGGATGCCGATGACGGGGCGAGTATATTAACTCTCTTATTCTTCAAATAGTCAAGCTAAAAATGATTCTTTACTGATCGAATGAAGTGTGTTTTTGAAATGAAAAAAACATACTGTCACAATAAACAAATTTTAGAGACATGGGTCAAAATGTAATCATAAAATAAGTTCACTTAGTTTGGCACTTCTAGGGATACAATGGAATCATGTAAAAATTGGTGTAAAGTAACCTATTAAAAAAATCACAGTTATAGGACAATAATTTCAGAAATTTTGCTATCACACAACTAAAATAGTAAATCTAAATCTGAAACTAAATAAGATGTTTCCTTTCATTTTAATTTTAGACATTTTACCCAAGTGATTCTATACACTCAAATGCACTGTATAATCACTGATGTGGTAATCAGTCTATGTTATATGCTATCCAGAATATTCCTGCCTGTATCAATTGTCATTTTTATGGTCAGTCGAGCAGGCCGAGACTAATCTCAAGGTTCAAAGACAGATACTGACTAAAATAAAATACAGCCTGAAAAAGAATATGTCAAAAGTTTATCTTTCTGGCATACAGTTATCATTCAACTACATTCAACAATGGGACATAACCTGTTGAGACTTCTGTTTTATCCCCCTTTTTATAGCTGTCTATTATCAGCAAGCTATCACTCCTGGCAGACAACCATTTATGTCTGAAATCAATGACTAGCTAGTGGTCAAATGAGTTTAAGAAATGCAAACCTTTATTTGTTACACCCTTTTTTGATTTTGTTTTTTTTCTGTCTCATATTTTTGTTAGCCAGTTCCAACATTATTGTCTGGTTAATGTCCTGCAAAACACTGCACAAGATCTGTGTCTGGTTTATTTTGAGTTTAAATTCCACATGTTGTATGGATAGTTCAAATGTTTGTTTAGCCTAATTTATAAATGAGACTTAAGATGCCAACATCCTGGAGTGTACTGAAATGGACTAGATATGAGTCAGGGTACAGTGGACCGCTTAAAAGATTTCAATCATAATATAAATGTAACCTTCTGTCTTTTTGTATACAAGCTGCAATGTGCAATAAGGAGAAGGGAATAGGAAGGTTAATCAGATCCCTGTGACATCTCTTAGAAGAGTGACAAAGGGGGTCTGATTTTCCAAATTTTCTTTATTATTCCTTCCCCCCTCCCAACTCCCAAAAAAAGGGGAATTCATAACTTTCACATCAACTTCCGGTAGGTTGAGACATTCAGTAGTTGAAAATAAAGGGGTTTATCCAGACTTTATCCTCAATCTCTTTATGAAAAATAAAAATATTAGACCATGATTTAAATTAAATGCATCCATATTGGTGTTTTAAAATCAGGCAACAACAAAAGAAGATACATAGATGTACACAAAAAATGAATCTTTTAATATAATTATCACTATAAACTAGTTTTATAAAGGGCTAAAGTCAGTTGAGCACCAACAATAAACACCCAGTTTACCCCCTACCAGAATGTGGAGGTCTTTTATTTTATTGATCAGTGATTGGTCAAATTATTTTGAGGATGTCGTGAAAGTTAAGAATATGGAATCACCTACTTTGCTCTTCAGAGATAGCAGGGGTGAGTGGGGTGGGAGACACAAAATAACAGGATGTCACGGGAATGACAATACCAATTGACATAGAAAAGTAGCTACGTGTATTTTGTTCATAAAGATGTCTGTCAAGCGAAAAAAATAAAAAAATAGATCGCACAGTCGATGGCGCTCCATCGCAAAAAAAAACACTTGCCATGTAAAGCCACATCTTTGACCCCGCCACACCCACTATTAAGATCCTGGGGCATAATTGTTTTACCGCTGCTCGGAATAACTTTCAATTTGATATGCAACACATTACCATTTTCAGAGAGAAATATTTTCTATTCTCCCCAACCCCTCAAGTCTAACTCCCAGGGCATGACCTAGGCGTTCCATTTAATATCATGTCTTAGGGATCTCAAAGGTGTCCAAGATATGATCCAGGCTCTATGTCCCTAGGTGGGGATGGACTTCAGGGTCAATGCTGGTTGGATGGCTGTACAGGGCTTCCACTAAGGTTCAAATTTAGTAAGGTTCGAACTTCCTCTGTGTCAAATTTGGAAGTTCATGGTGAAAATTTAGGAAGTTCCAGTGTTTGGGCATGCCATTCATAGTCTTTGAGTCAGTGATTCCACGTGGTAGTGAGGGAAACAACACATCTAAATTGTTAAAAAGAAAAAAAGGATAATTATAATCATCTATATGTTTATAAAAGAAATTATTTGATGACCTCATTATATAAACGGTTTCAAACTAAAAATACTTAATTTCTCTTTGCGTGCCATACCCCACCCACAAGTTTTATACAGTAAATTACATTTTGCAAACAGTTTTCAATTTATCAGTCCAGGAAAGCTTTTAAATTGGTATACATTAATGAAAGGTATGTAACACTTTCAAGTGTAGGAATAAATGTAACAGATTCTTTAATTTATTATCAAAGCAATCGATTGTTTTTGCCAGTGATAATTTCACTTCCGTGTTTAGTCTCCATTTGCGAAGAGTTCTCTCCCCTAGGTTAGAGATTATTAAATATTGTTTGTCGTACTTCGTTTCTATTTGTAACTTTGATAAATACATAGAAAAATGACACAAAGATATAAAAGAAATACATGTAGCCTTAAAAGTATAATCTGTTTGTGTAAGGAGTTTCAACTTTGTGGTTAATAAATATAAATTAAGCAATTTGGCGTTCATTTTGTGAAATGCGCGGCTAGGCCAATTATCTAATTAACACGCTCTCCTCTCACCAGTCATGCGTGTGACCCTTGATAAAAACTGGACAAAACCGGATTTACCTGTCAATTACAGGCTCCACTGAGTTTTAATTGCTTTACAACTTGTTACGTCGGCAGTCTCAAATGAAATTAGATTAGAAGGGCGGGGCTATAATCGGTAATTTACAGATTATGGGACGTCCGTAGTAAACGATCGCGGCATACTCTGAAGTTTTTGGAAGTACACTGTACGCCTTTGATGTTAATTTTCGCCGTACAACTACGATTTTTGGACGTAATTTACGGCCGTACGCCCATTAACGGAAGCCCTGGCTGTATCTGTCTGTTCATGTCCAATAAGTATATAAATATTTGGTTATAGGGTGGGGAATTCAACGGTTTTCAAGCTATGACCCAGGGGCTATATCCCCAGGGGTGGAGATGGACCCCGGTGCCAATGTCGGTTTTATGGTTGTATCCGTCTGTTCATGACCAGTAAGTGTATATATTATGGTTATAGGGTGGCGATCTTGAAAAATAATGTTTGACACCGCCCACCCCTTCAAGTGTAACTTCCAGAGTTCTTCTGATATGTTATGTAACTCCAGTCAACGATTACATATACACAATTTGAGATCTCTAGGTTATATCAATAAGGAGTTATTGCACTTTTATAAGTAAAACCAGCGCCTCCCACAGGGCTTGAATCGCATTCCAAAAGTACTGTGCACATTCCTGGACCTGGACGGAGACGATAACATGATTCCTGCTTTTCGAAGTCCTGCTTTTCCTTCGAAAAGCATTGGGATAACATCACCCC
Organism: Cyrtodaria siliqua; assembly: GCA_037043455.1. Lineage (NCBI taxonomy): Eukaryota > Metazoa > Mollusca > Bivalvia > Adapedonta > Hiatellidae > Cyrtodaria > Cyrtodaria siliqua. The sequence continues at coordinate 36,915 of JAWPHD010003141.1, read as the reverse complement.
CACCCCTAATATTTGAAACACTTTAACATCACTGCTCTCAACAGAATTAATTTGACATTTATAGTAATGGTTGTTAAGACCTCAGACCAGCTAGGAATCCAACATATTTTTTTATAGATTCCTATGGACCTTTGAATACCTCAGCGTATAGACTCCATTTAATGTGAAATCTCCCACTGGGGTCAAGTAAAAATAAAAGAACCGCTTTATTCCTAAGACCAACTTACCAGCCGTTTTATCCATTCTGAGTGCAAGGTCACATTGAGGGTTCATGCAGGCTTTCTTCAATTTTCCAGGTCCACCACACTTCGGCTTATCCCGACAGGCCTGGCATACACCACATTCAGCATGTAGGCAACCCTAAATTAAAGGAACCCAAAACCAAAATAGGGTTAAGCTACATGTGATGTATACATGTTTTCTAGGCACACAATTTTTTATTATTGTCAAAACTTTAGAAATTGGCAGAAATCACAGTACAAAGTTATTTTAAACTTATTAGTGAGCATCCATTTAATAAAATATTTAAAAGGAAAGTTTTAACTTTATTTCTTTTGTTGTTTTTAATGGGGACAACTAAAAGTAGTTGGTCAGCTAACCAAAGAATTGAAAGCTGGAAGAAACCAACCTCATGGAGGTATTACCTTGCACTTCCCACAATTGGGTTTTCTCGAACTATTACTGGCATTTCTGGGACTGGGCTTGGAAGGCGACTTTGCTACATAACTCATTCTGAACTTCTGCTCCAGGTTTCACGAAGTGTCAACATTACGGCATCTAGACTTTTGCTAAGCCTGAAATACAGGTAAACATATTTCTGAAAGTGAATAAGCAAGAAGTTGAAAACTTGGGCGTGGAAATACGCAAACAAGGTGTGTAAAATAAGTTGCTAACACGTGCCAAAAGTCAACCCGCCCCAACTGGGTTGGGTTTGGTTTTTTTAAAGCTAAAAAAGATTGTCTTTCTTTTATAAATGCATCCAAACCGTAACCTTTTTTTTTCACTCCACCTCCACCCAATCGGTTGCAACTTTTCAACAAGAGCTGTCGGAGAACAGCGCAGCCCGACTATTCGATTTTTCGGAGAATAATAAATTTATAGCTAGTATATACCATCAGAAAACAAGGCTACAACAATGTGGGGTGGGGTTGGGAGCACAACATAACTATGTGTAAGAATTGACCAAAACTACACAGAAATATGTAAAAAATAAATAAATAAATAAAAAATCGAGTTTTGAGTGGGGTGCGGGGTGAGGGTGGGAGAGAGGCGGGGGTGGATGGTGGGGGGAGTGGGGGTGGTGAGGGCAACATATATGTGTAAGAAGCTATATAATAACCAAAACAACACAAAAATATGAAGAAGGGGCAACATACATACGTATATGTGTAAGAATCGGGGAGGGTTGCAACATATATGTGTAAGAATTGACTAAAACAACACAGAAATATGTAAAAAAAAAAAAAGTGTGGAGGGGGGGGGGGGGGGGTAACAAATCCCAAACCAAAATTATAGATCTATATACATGCTTACATGCAAACCTAGATCTGCCTTTATTGCACATTTTATGGGCCATAACAGTTTGGGTTCCATGGGAGCCCAGAATTTGCAGAAGACAAAATTACTTATCCAACCCTTTACAACATACTATAAGGAAACCAATGCCAAAATTTAGTTCAGCTAGGACAAAAAAAGTAAGAGATACCTGTAAACACAGCTTACACGCAAAATTTGATGTGAAACAGACATATTTTAAGGGCTATCAGAATTTGGGTTCAATGGGAGCCCAGGGGTTACAGGAACCAAAATTACTTAAGCAGCCCTTACGATAATGCTATAAAGAAGCTAATGGCCAAATTTGGTTGTGCTAGGGTAAGAATTGTAAGAGATATAGACTTGTAAACACAGCTTACACGCAAAATTTGATGTGAAATGGGGCACATTTTATGGACTATGATAATTTGGTTCCATGGGAGCCCATGGGTTACAGGAACCAAAATTGCTTATGCAGCCCTTAAGATAATGCTACAAGGAAGCCCATGAACAAATTTGGTTGTGGTAGGATAAGAAATGTAAGAGATATAGACTTGTAAACACAGCTTACACGCAAACCTTGATGTGGGACGCCGACACCAACGCCGACCCCGGGGTGATTACATAAGCTCTCTTATTCTTCGAGCTAAAAATGGCCGTGCAAAACATGGTTGCTTTGGCTGGCTAATGCATTGCTGCAACACATGTTCTTTTGTGGGGTTGCAACAATATCCATTATGGCAAATCTCACAATACATAATACGAGAATCTCACACTTGACTATATCAAGCAGAGGGAAGGCTACTTCAAGTACACAAAATCGTAATATGCCGAGTCGTCGATTACACATGTAAAAGGTAATTATCAATTACACATGTACATGCACCTGCTAATCCGACTGGCTGGAATGAATTTAAATTTCTAAAATAAAATAATGATGACCAGCTTAAAATACGGGGAACTAGCATTTTTGATAATTGAATTGAATTGGATTTTATAGTCGCACCAACAGCTAAGGTCATATGGCGACTTTCCAGCTTCCACTGGTGGAGGAAGACCCCAGGTGCCCCACCGGGCAATTTTCGTGCACGGGTGGGCACCTGGGTAGAACCACCGACGTTCCGCAAGCCAGCTGGATAGCTTCCTCACATAAAGATTCCTAGGCCCCTGAGGGATCAAACCTACAGCAGTGAGGGGCAAGTGATTGCAAGTCAGAGACTCTAACCACTCGGCCACGGACGCTCCGCATTTTTGATAAAGAATATGTAAACGCTGGCACGTAGCTAGCCCTAAGGTACAACCAATTAAGGCAAATAGGGCAGTCCGGGGGAATACCAGTGTTTTTAATGATTTTCGGTAAAAATGTGGACTCTCTACTGGCCTGGGATTTTTACTCTTATTTTGGAAAGGGGCCTTTTAACCTATTATTTGGGTGAAGTTATGGTCATTTGGAAAAGAAAATTTCAAGAGAAACTTTGACGAATTGAACATTTTTGCATTGGGAATGGGACCCATATTGTGGTGACACATTTTCAAATCTTGCTGCTCAAGGAATACATATGTAGAGTAGAAATGTATTCCACGGAACACCTCGTGTTGCCTGCCATGTGCTTATTTAAAGTTATGAGCTAGATCTGCAGGTTGCAGTATAAAGTTTTATGAAAAATGATGCCGAAATGAAAATAGTTATTGGAAATGTGTAACATTCCTTGGGGTAAGATGACTTTTCATGAACACAGGTCAAATACTTTTCAAGGTCAGGTTGCAGGTTAAAGTGTGAGGACAGATGATGATATACAACAGACAAAGTGATCCCCAAGTGCCATGCTATGCCAGGCTTCGAATTAACCCACTAGACCGAACCCTGGGGCTAGTAAACTGTCATTAATAGCAAGTGATTTTTTTAATTTATATACTCGGGCTAAAGAAAACTTTACTCGTTTTCATTGAGTATATAAGAATTCGGGCTAGTGACACAAAAATGTTAATTCAAAGACTGCTATGCAGGCGACACAAAAAACAGTGTCCCAAAAGTTTATATTTTCAATTTGATGACTTCGGGATGGAATCAAATTTGTTATTCTCCAAACACAACAAAAGTTCTTTTTATTTTATGGCCCCCGTGTGGTTCTCGGAATCAAATTTGTGGCCATGTGTGGTTCTCGGAATCAAATTTGTTATTCTCCAAACACAACAAAAGTTCTTTTTATTTTATGGCCCCCGTGTGGTTCTCAGAATCAAATTTGTGGCCCCATGTGGTTCTCGGAATCAAATTTGTTATTCTCCAAACACAAGTTCTTTTTGTTTTATGGCCCCGTGTGGTTCTCCGGGGCCCCGTTTGCTTACGGGGCAAAGAATAGGGCCACTGCAGATCCCGTTCGAGGGGAAGGCAGAGGGGTAGAACCCCCCCCCTCCCCCGCAGTGCATGTTCATTTTATCATTTTTTGTTCATGCTCATTAAAGGTCTTCATCATGACCCCTGCATTGTTTCAGGTGCCATCTCGCTCATATCACTAGAGCAGTGGCAGAAAAACAATAATGCGGCTCCAGCGTAAATGGAGTATCTACAATAGTTCAGGGTGAGAAGGTTCTAGGCCTATTCTCAATATTTTATCTCGATGTACATGGAGAATGAGCCTGGCATGTTCATTCCTGCTAGGCGCCATATAACCTTTCATATGTTGGTGCACCTTAAAACCCCAAATCAAATCAATTTTATTTTATACCTTTTAATCAAAGTTTGTGCAGAAAAAAAATATTTTTGACAACTTTTTTTTTTTTACTTCTTTTAACTCACCATTACTTCTAAAATACTTCACCAATTTCAATAAACTACCGACTCATTATTTTAATATTTAAGTCCAAGTTTGAATGATATAACTTTCATACCAACTTTCTGAAAAAAAGTTTTAAAAATTAAATCTGCAAACTGACATCTACATTGTACTGTAAATGACAATAATTCCTAAAATGTACAATCATATATATGAATAGATTTTCAAAAACTATTTAAGGCTCATTTACTTAGGACATTTCCAGGATACAGATATAAATTTACCAGTTATTTTCTAAAACAAGTTGTTTTTTGCATGAAAAAAAAGTTCCGACATCGAAAATAAAACTCTGCATTTCTCAGTATTAAATAACACATTATTTTATTTTTTTTAACGATTTAAGAGGGGCCGAAATTTGGCCTCTTCCCAATTGCAAAACCTCTACATTTTCCCTATTCTGGGTAAAAAAATCTGGGGTTTTTTTTCTTCTTTTTCTTTTTAGAAAGTGTCAGATTTTCCATTGCTTTTATGTTAAAAATCATTGCTAAAATCAATACCTGATCTAAATTCAATACTTGATTAATATTAAACCTAAAGCATGCCTTTTAATAAAAGTTACCTCTTAAAACAACCTTCCCCTAAATAATGAATATTGCACATTATTTTCCCCCAATTCTGACATCTCGCGCTTTTTTTCCCAAAATCAGCAGGCCATAGGCCAATAAATCTCCAAATTTTCTCGAAAAAAAGCTCTGATCCCTGTAGCACATTAATGCTATCAGTGTAGTTGTGAGTGTTTGTTTGTTTGTATGGTGTTAATGTCATTTTCAATGCGTGTAAGGTTATACAGGGATGGAAACTAACGGTTGCCCGTTCGCCCGGGACGAGTAAATTTCAAGCTGGGCGAGTAGATTTCATAAGTCGGTAGTCCGCCCGGGCGACTAGCTTTTTCGACTAGCTTTTTCGACAAGCTAAAGTCGATTTCCACGGCATTATTCGTCAATGCGGGACAAATAACATTTCAGTAGAAAACAACAAAGGAAATATTTCTTACACAGTTTATTAAGCGATTAAATGCAGTAAATAGTCGCAACTCTGTTTATTCAACGATAAAATGCAATTTAAGTCAACCGGATATTGGGAATTGACCATTTCCCTTTTATGCCATTCTAAAATGCGGCTCCCGTTCTAATTTCATGGATACGAACGTTACGGTATTTGATGTTATACAAATAACACTTTCACGGGGGAATCTTTAAGGGCACTAGTCAGCTTTTAGGTGACTGGGGCCAGGGCCTTCAGGAAGGGGAATTGCAAAAAGTATGCTGTTTTCCTGTATTGTAGTTTAACATTTTCTAATATATATATATATATTTTATTTTTTTTAAGAGTTGAATTTTTCACAGGAAAAGGGTGAAATATATACCATGCCAGAGTAACTGTAATGGCCATGATCAGACTAGTGAACTATAGAATATAAATATGCCTACCTACTGACCCTAGAGCTTGCAATAGGAAACACACCTATTTTTTTGTTTGGCCTAAATAAAGTAAATTTGTTAAAATCATGTTTGTTAATGTGTTTGTTAGTGTGTCGAAAAGAAAAATCCAGAAAATCTGGGCTCATAAATTTTCAGCTGGGCAACCAAAATCCAGAAGATGGTTGCCCGTTTGGGCAACCAAGCTTTAAAAGTTAGTTTCCATCCCTGGTTATATATGACGGTCAATTTGTTGTGGTGGAGGCAGACCACCAACTTTTCCTGGATAGAACCAGTACTGTACACCTCCCGCCATCTGTAAGAATCGACACTTCCTCACTTTAATACAAGTCGAGCTCCCAGTTTTGAACATTGTTGTAACTTGATATCAATAAGGACATTATCAACAAGCCATTAATCTCACCAGACAGTTTGGCAAGTTGGCAAATAGTTATCAAGTAATTAATCTCACTGACATTTGGCTTATTTTACTCAGTTTTACAAACTCTGTACAGTGTAACTGTTATTTTGATCTAAATACCAAACTATCATGTTTCTATTTTAAACAGGGGAGAAACTGTACATACATGTATTTCCATACATATGTATTCATTGTCAATCATGATATTATCCACATTTTCTCTCTCATTGTATTAGTAATTGTATAGCTCTAGCAGCATAAAGCCGTAGCCTGGGTGGTATCAGTTGCCCGGGTGGTATCTGTAGCCTGGGTGGTATCTGTAGCCTGGGTGGTATCTGTAGCCATGGTGGTATCTGTAGCCCGGGTGGTATCTGTAGCCTGGGTGGTATCTGTAGCCCAGGATGGTATCTGTAGCCCGGGTGGTATCTGTAGCCTGGGTGGTATCTGTAGCATGGGTGGTATCTGTAGCATGGGTGGTATCTGTAGCCTGGGTGGTATCTGTAGCCCGGGTGGTATCTGTAGCCTGGGTGGTATCTGTAGCCCAGGATGGTATCTGTAGCCTGGGTGGTATCTGTAGCCCGGGTGGTATCTGTAGCCTGGGTGGTATCTGTAGCCCAGGATGGTATCTGTAGCCCGGGTGGTATCTGTAGCCCTGTAGCCTGGGTGGTATGCAAAATGCCAAGTGGGGCGTTATTAAATTAAAAATATTTTTTTTTGCTTATTGAGAGGTGGGAAGGGAGTCAATATTTGTTTGTTTGTATGGTGCTTTACGTCATTTTCAACATGTGCAAGTTTATATATGACCGTCAATTTTTTGTGGTGGAGGCAGACCACCCACTTTTCCTGGGCGGAACAGTACTGTACACCTCCCACCATCCGTAAGAAGCGACACTTCTTCACTTATCAGTCGAGCTCTGAGTGGGATTCGAACCCGCAGCGGTGGAAGGTGAAGGTTTAGAACACAACATCGTTAACTATTCGGCCACAGAGAGGCTGGAAGGGAGGAGAGGGGGAATTTTGTATTGAATGAATGAATGAATGAATGGTGTTGATTTTGTATTCAACTGTGAAGATATTTTATTAAGTATTGTTATTATTTTTGTGTGTGGGGGTGGGGTCTGCTAGAGGAGGCGCTCTTATATGTAGTTCTACATGTATATAGTGTTACATTCTAATATATACATGTATACGATACCAGCAACATTACATTCCAGACAAGAAAAGCGCAACAGACAGCTGGACAGACATAGCTACGACTATTTTTATTTATATGCTGGTGAAAGTTTGGTATTGATGATTGTAAGAAACCATTGTCCTGGTTGGCACACCTGAGTATGCAGTCACCATCACAGATGCTTAGTATTCAGTGTTTTATGATGGGAAAATGGAGGTATGATGTAACACCAAACTTGCATTTACACATTCTCCTACCAGTATAGCAATACAGAGCTCACATTACAATCAGGTTTAGGCACCTTTCATTGCTCGCTATCATTGTTTGAAGCATGGTCAGTAGTTTGTTAGTTATTAGTTCAGACAAAATATGCCGAACTGACGGAAAGAAGGACTGGCAAAGCAGTGATCCCACAAGTTATTTGCTGAGTATAAAAACCTGACAGCTATAGGAAACAAGAATGCTCTAATGGTATTGGGTTACAATTTGTAAAACTTCGAGAAATCATAAAAATAATCAGTCAGAATTTTTCACTATAAAACAAAAGCAATATTGTGACGGCTTAAAGACATCACACCAGAATCAAAAGATCACGGACATTTTACAGCTAGAGACGATCAAAAATTTGTTAATCCTCTACTGTGAAAAATATTTATTGAGGCCCTGACATAATTTTATATAAGACTACAATGTGCAATGTTTCTTACAATTGCTAAATGTTCATTTTATTGTTTGGAATAGAAATATTAAAATACTGGCAGATTAAAAAGGTAAAATCTGCAAATTCAATACTAAAAATATTGAAATTAAATCATACTGGTACTGTTACACATACAATTTAGAAATAATTAAATCGGATTTAAAATTGTTTGTCGGGGCCTCATAATATAACGGTACATACCAATCTCTGAAATTCTCGTACTTCTCACAATGCATGAAAAAAAACAATCATAATTATGCCCCCACTATTTCTATAGGATGGATTAGGCTGGTGGGATGTCTTTAAATACATTGCAAACACATTACCATGTATACATTCTCTTGTAGTATTTCATTACCCTCACCTAAAGTTTCACTCGATATATTAAAAAAACAAAAAACTGATTGCGAATTTTTTCACTCCAATTGGGAAAAAAACATACTTTTTGCCATTGGGAATGGCACCATTTTTCGGTACCACTTATATAAGGGAAAAAACACTGTATGGTATAACAAGAAGCAATGCATTTATTTTAGCCATGATCATCAGACTTATTTTGATACTCTTACCTATAATAGGAAAGAAACTCAATAACAAGTGAAGTTTAGGATTGATTTCCAATGAATAAAATGAAAAGGACTGATCAGAATACGTCAAAGTTTAGGGTATGGACCTTAACAAAAAAATAATAAGGTTGATTGGAAGAGCAAAAACGGACCTTCTTTTTCATCAGTCTTGGAATTCTTAGTACTTTTTTCCTAATAAACTGGACTGGCAGTGTGAGCCTGATAAAATGTCGAATAAAAAATAAAAATAAAAATTTGGGTGATTTCAGAAAAAATGAGGCAAATCCTTAAATCTTGGCTGTAGCAATAAATAAAAGGAGTTTAAGTTCAAAGTTTATGCTGTAGTATGTGGTTTAGTGCAAATAGTGGCAATGCCAAGTATCATAAACTTGTCATTTTGCATTCAAAATATATTATAAAAAATAGGTCTAAAACTGTTGCAAGTGTAACGCTTTTTTCGGACATTTTGCGTGAAGCATGATTTTGAAAATGAAGGTTTGTATTTATTACTTTATAAATAGAAGTGTGAAATGTTGCTTTTGACATAATCTGTGAACATTTAGGTTTAATAGATTACTAAATTTACTTAACAACTAACATTTAATAACTCTATTATTTTTATCGAAAAGAGTTGACACATTGGGTTTTTTTCTTAAAAAAAAACATTGCTCAAATAAAATGTTCTCATATTTAGAAAGAATTAGACATGTATGTTGCTTATCAGTGTATATTTCTTAAGACTGATATATTGGGAACAGTGTATATTTCTTAAGACTGATATATTGGGAACATCATATGATCAAGTGGTTTAAGATCTACGCTCTTACACATGTCCATCATTTAAAATTGTTTTGCCTATTAGGAAATGTTGCAAGTGTAACATTTGTGTTTAATTCTTCATTGTTTTCTCAAACAATGAAATAAAATGTATTTTTCTTTATGTTTCAAAGGAGGAGAAACACCAAAGATCATATGCTACATTCATGATCATGTAGTGAAACATGTCCATTCCAGGCATGATCACAAGTGATGTTGCAAGTGTAACACTATTTTGACATGTGCAATAAGCACATTTGATACCGCCATATAATGCATTGCTTCAATTCTGCATAGAAAGCATTTCTTTTTTCAATAATAAGATACATGTGCTAAATGTTTGAACAGTTTAAATGAATGGTATTAACTGCTTGTAAGTAAAATTTTATATAAAAATTGCAAAAATACCTAACTGTTATAATAAGATGCATATTGTTTACTTTAATTGTTAATGGTTTTACGTTTTCTTTTTTTTCACTTTGAACATAATGAAAATAGGTTGAAAATAACTACATGTGCAAGTAAACTAACAATAAACAGTTTAGTTAAACAGATAATAATAAATGTAGGGAAAGTGTTACACTTGCAACAGAAATAATCAAGATGAACATTTAAGGTGCATTTTCTATTTTTTTCCCACAGATTTTGACATAAATTAAAAACTGCTATGGAAAAACGTGTTGTAAAACTCCCTTACTTTGGGAGATCGATGAGATTTAAATCACAAGAAAAGGCAGAAGAAACAAAGAAAACCAAATCCTCAAATGAAAGAGTGAAAAAGTACTGAGAAAAACTAAAAAATGACCCAAATCTAAAGGAAAAACTTGAAAAGTTAAAGGAAAAAAAAAGCAAGAAAACAAAAAAAACAAAAACAAGAGGTCAATGACCTTGAAGCTCTACTGATTGATTTTGATTTCAGGAAGTAGTCGCTACAAACTGTTTTTTTGAAAATCTATTTTTAGCCGTGGTGGCCATCTTGAATTTCCGGCCGACCTGAAATTTTGCTAGGATCAATTAGACATCAAGAGCAACATTCCTGTGAAGTTTCATGAAAATCCGTCAAGTAGTTTCAGAGGAGTAGTCGCTACAAGTTTTCATTATATAACTCTATGTAAACAAAGATGGCCACTGACAGCCATGTTTAACATTGAATCAAAATAATGTTCGACTCGGATAACCATCATGTCATGCTGATCATTTTAGAAAAAGTCCCATATCAATATCCCTTATAGTTTTCAAGAAGTAGTCGCTACAAACTTGTATTTTGAAAATCTATTTTTAGCCATGGTGGCCATGTTGAATTTCCAGCCGACCTGAAATTTTGCAAGGATCAATTAGACATCAAGAGCAACATTCCTGTGAAGTTTCATGAAAATCCGTCAAGTATTTTCAGAGGAGTAGTCGCTACAAGTTATCATTATATAACTCTATGTAAACAAAGATGGCCACTGGCAGCCATGTTTAACATCGAATCAAAATAATATTCGACTCGGATAACCATCATGTCATGCTGATAATTTTAGAAAAAGTCCCATATCAATATCTCTTATAGTTTTCAAGAAGTAGTCGCTACAAACTTATTTTTTAAAAATCTATTTTTAGCCGTGGCGGCCATCTTGAATTTCCGGCCGACCTGAAATTTTGCTAGGATCAATTAGACATCAAGAGCAACATTCCTGTGAAGTTTCATGAAAATCCGTCAAGTAGTTTTAGAGGAGTAGTCGCTACAAGTTTTCATTATATAACTCTATGTAAACAAAGATGGCCACTGGCAGCCATGTTTAACATCGAATCAAAACGATTTTCGACAAGGACCAACATCATGTCATGCTGATCATTTTAGAAAAAGTCCCATATCAATATCCCTTATAGTTTTCAAGAAGTAGTCGCTACAAACTTATTTTTTAAAAATCTATTTTTAGCCGTGGCGGCCATCTTGAATATCCGGTCGACCTGAAATTTTGCTAGGATCAATTAGACATCAAGAGCAACATTCCTGTGAAGTTTCATGAAAATCCGTCAAGTAGTTTCAGAGGAGTAGTCGCTACAAGTTTTCATTATATAACTCTATGTAAACAAAGATGGCCGCTGGCAGCCATGTTTAACGTCGAATCAAAACGATTTTCAACAAGGACCAACATCATGTCATGCTGATCATTTTAGAAAAAGTCCCATAGCAATATCCCTTAGAGTTTTCAAGAAGTAGTCGCTACAAACTTGTTTTTTAAAAACCTATTTTTAGATTTGGCGGCCATCTTGGATTTCACATCTATATGAATTTTTGCTAGGATCAACTAGACTTCATGGGCAACATTTCTGTAAAGTTTCATGAAAATCCATTCAGTAGTTTCAGAGGAGTAGTCGCTACAAAAAAAAGTTTACGGACAGACAGACGGACGGACAGACGGACGGACAGACGGACAGACGGACGGACGACGGACGCCGCACCACGGCATAAGCTCTGCTGATCTCTGATCAGTAGAGCTAAAAAACAAAGCAAACAATGCTTAAGCTAAAGAGAAAAAGAGATGAAGACGAGCCATTTAATGAGATAATTAAGGAGAAGAACAGATTGAGGATGCATAAGCTAAGAAAAAACATTCAGAGAAAAAAAGAAAACAAAACTTAAACAAGAGGTCAATGACCTTGAAGCTCTACTGATTCATTTTGATTTCAGGAAGTAGTCGTGGCGGCCATCTTGAATTTCCGGCCGACCTGAAATTTTGCTAGGATCAATTAGACATCAAGAGCAACATTCCTGTGAAGTTTCATGAAAATCCGTCAAGTAGTTTTAGAGGAGTAGTCGCTACAAGTTTTCATTATATAACTCTATGTAAACAAAGATGGCCACTGGCAGCCATGTTTAACGTTGAATCAAAATAATGTTTGACTCTGATAACCATCATGTCATGCTGATCATTTTACAAAAAGTCCCATATCAATATCACTTATAGTTTTCAAGATGTAGTCGCTACAAACTTATTTTTTAAAAATCTTTTTTTAGCTGTGGCGGCCATCTCGAATTTCTGGCCAATCTGAAATTTTGCTAGGATCAATTAGACATTAAGAGCAACATTCCTGTAAAGTGTCATGCAAATCCGCCAAGTAGTTTCAAAGGAGTAGTCGCTACAAGTTTTTACTATATAACTCTATGTAAACAAAGATGGCCGCTGGCAGCAACGTTTAAAGTTGAATCAAAACAATTTTTGACAAGGACCAATATCATGTCATGCTGATCATTTTAGATAAAGTCCCATATCAATATCACTTAAAGTTTTCAAGAAGAAGTCGCTACAAACTTGTATTTTGAAAATTTATTTTTAGTCGTGGCGGCCATTTTGAATTTCCGGCTGACCTAAAATTTTGCTAGGATCAATGAGACATCAAAAGCAACATTCCTGTGAAGTTTCATGAAAATCCGTCAAGTAGTTTCAGAGTAGTCGCTACAAGTTTTCATTATATAATTCTATGTAAACAAAGATGGCCGCTGGCAGCCAAGTTTAACGTCGAATCAAAACGATTTTTAACAAGGACCAACATCATGTCATGCTGATCATTTTAGAAAAAGTCCCATATCAATATCACTTATAGTTTTCAAGAAGTAGTCGCTACTAACTAGTTTTTTAAAAACCTATTTTTAGATTTGGCGGCCATCTTGGATTTCACATCAACATGAATTTTTGCTTGGATCAACTAGACTTCATGGGCAACATTTCTGTAAAGTTTCATGAAAATCCATTCAGTAGTTTCAGAGGAGTTGTCGCTACAAAAAAAGTTTACGGACAGACAGACGGACGACGGACGCCGCACCACGGCATAAGCTCTGCTGATCTCTGATCAGTAGAGCTAAAAATTAATAAAAAAATAATTTAAAAAATGAAACGCTATTCTAACACAACCTGCTCAGTCTTTCATATACACAAAGAAGAGAGACAGCTGTATGTTATTCTACGATAAAATACAGCTGTTCCATTAAATCCCTGCATATATTTTATCTGTTGGAAGCGCCAAGTTACATGACGTCACTTGGTAAATATACGTCACGAAGACAATCTCAACAGTAATTTTAATGAAATGTTAATTACAACAATCTTGCCATGCTCCCAAACCTTGCACACACCCGATATAAACCCACCATATATGCATCAGTACATATAAGCATCTTGAATTTAAGCTGAGAACGTTTGACGTCATACAGTGCAAGCTATATGACGTAAGCAATGACTTAATTGTTTATAGTCACGTGACTACTAGTGTATTGAAACGCAAAACTTTGCATACGGGGGCGCCCAATGGAACAGCCTGTAAACATAGCAGCCTGATTACCTTCACCTCCAAGATAATACATAGTGCCCCAACAATAGCGTAAACAATGGGGTTATTGTTGTGTTAGAATCGAAATAATAAATAGGTACCTGTATTTTATCTGTGAATAAAATACATTTAGTCGTTCGGATGCGAGTAATTAAATCACTCGTGCTAACATACTCGTGATTTAATTACTACGCATCCGAACTCCTAACTGTATTTTATTCAGATAAAACACAGGTACATATTTATTATTTCTTAATTAAAAATGTGTTTTGAAGTACTAAGTAGTATGTTTTACTATTTTTGCCTTGTGCCGAGGCCATTTTCCATTTGTCGTATAAAATAAAAAATAACAAAAATAAAATTTCACACCCCGCCCCAATTTTGATGAGAAACTAACAATTAATTTATTATGGTCTAATCTAGAATCTAGGGTAATAAAAAAGAAATGAATGACTATTACTAAGGTGTTGTTTGGTGCCTTTGTTCTACTAAAAATAATTCTTTCCTATTAAACTTGTTGTGTATGATATGTTATATGACAGCTAACTAGGTAAACATGTACTTTATATAGAATGTTTAACTTTATGTCTGTAGTTTGTCATGCAAGCATAGCTAACTGGCGTTAGTTATGCATGCATAGCTAACACTGGAGTTGCATAGCTAACACTGGAGTTAGTTACGCATGCATAGCTGACTGGGCTTAGTTATGCATGCATAGCTAGGGTTAGTTACGCATGCATAGCTAACACTGGAGTTAGTTACGCATGCATAGCTAACACTGGAGTTAGTTATGCATGCATAGCTAGGGTTAGTTACGCATGCATAACTAACACTGGAGTTAGTTACGCATACATAGCTAACTGGCGTGTTATGCATGCATAGCTAACACTGTAGTTAGTTATGCATGCATAGCTAACTGGGGTTAGGTATGCATGCATAGCTAACTGGGGTTAGTTATGCATGCATAGCTAGGGTTAGTTATGCATGCATAGCTAACACTGGAGTTAGTTATGCATACATAGCTGACTGGTGTTAGTTGTGCATGCATAACTAGGGTTAGTTATGCATACATAGCTAACCCTGGAGAGTTCAGCACATAAAACATATCATACATGTACATCAGAAAACAACACCTTTAATAGTAATATTCATTCATTTCTTTTTATTACCCTAGATTCTAGATTGAATGATAAATTCCATGTTCACATAAACCCTGTTCTAAATATTTCATCATTCTGTAAATGTATATTTGTTGCCATCAAAATGATTTGAAATGGTATATGAAGTCATGACTGCATTTTCATGTTTCAAATTGTTTCATTCCCAGCTTTGCAGCCATTTTGTTACAAGACAATTTCATTTACTATAAAAAAATACATCAGAATTGATGACTATCTACAGGGAAACATTTGTATATTTTACACAGAGTCATGTTTAATGCGTAGATGTAGACTATGCTGAAATCAGACTAAAACTGCACAATATAAATGGGTCAAAATCAGATAAAAGGAAATAATAATGTCCATCACACTACAATTTTCAACTTCACAGTTTAGCTATAATTCCACTTGGACTAGATCAAGATTTATCCAAATTTTTGGTTTATGCCCAAAAAAAGATAGTTAGTTTATTTTTGACTGTAATAACAGAGCGCACAAATGTGACGGGCGTTATTGACAATTTTCCCCCCCATAATTTTTTCATTTCCATATTAGACTTTTCAATACTTTTCATACAATATTGCAAAACTGCAGTAATTATTTATTGAGTACATTATTACCAGGATAAAAACTCATCTTATTTGATGCAACTCTTTATCCAAAAAGAGTGGAAGTTATGTTTGACAATTTGACAATTGCAAGAAAGTGACGGTCGTTATGTGTGACATTAATTGTCTATTCATTGTCAATTTCTGAATACAAAATGTGATCTGTTTGCATATATATATTGTTACCTAAAAAATGTACGATCAACTGTTCAGATCAGAATTTTTGTTGCTTTAATAATGCTGATTACTTTGAACAACCCAGTGCGCGATCGGCAGTTATGTTTGAGCTTTGCGTACTAACCTCGTTAGTCGTTACTATCCGCTCCTTCGTCAAAATGTCACTTCCGTGACAATTAATACTGACATGGGAAAACACCATGTGCAAAGCAGAAAATAGTTTACAGTACATTTTCATTGTAGTTTTTGGTAAATATTTGGAAATTACAATCACTTTAATATTGGTCACCAGTATGTATACTCAGCATTCTCCCCAGGCTTTTAAGGCATGTCACATTTAACATGCCAGGGATTTTTTTTGGCCGTTTTTATAGCCGTTATTCGGTCATATTCCCAATGGCAAAACATATCTTTTTTTCCCAATTTTGAGGAAAGAATTCCCAATTTAAAAAAAAAAAAAAAAAAAAAAAAAAAAGGGTGCCAATCCAATGATTGGGGTTCAAAAGCTTAAATAAATGCTTCAGTTTATCTTGGTTTACAAAAACAGTATTAAAAGATATAATTATGAAAGGAATGCTTTACTTTATATGTTTCCGAATTTTATTAAAAATCGCGCTAAAATTCCCAATTTTATGAAAAATCGCGCTAAAATTCCCAATTCCAGGGGTATGGGTCATGTTCCCAAAATAATGAAAAAAAAACCTGCATGCCTTCACAGCCAAAATGCTTTGCAACATGCCTTAATTTTGAAAAGACACGTAATACATTGTAATTATTTCATTTTTGTTTAGCTTAAATAAGTTTAATACACAATATATAGAATCACTAGCCTATTTCTTGTATAGCTCAAGTGTCTTTCTGACAAACTACCCATACATATAGGGGTCAGGTATAAGGATTACACTCTTAAGCATATTTTCTCTGATAAAAACGACATGTCTTGACAAATTCCTGGGGAGAACACTGAATTTTACTTGATATTTTGAAATCTTATTGAGTGCTTGTGACGGACGTTATGGTAAAAAATATGTTGACCGACAAATGCTTTCCTCTTTATTGGCGTTGTACACTTGAATTGATGAAGTAGTTCGAAATAGCCTCATTATGAATAAATATTAATGTGGTAAACGTACGTGTGTACTTAACTCGCGTGTCTGCTAGACGATCACATACGATCACATACGGAGGTTATGAACTTGACAGACAAACGATCGTCATCAGTAACATGTTTTTTTTATTTATAAAACGACTCCGCATGAGTAAAACAAATATTTATATAAATAGTGTATGCTTTTTTCATTACTTCGTCGAAAACTGCAGGCTCGAGAAGTGACGCACCATAGTAATATTCAGTTGAAAACATAGACAAACATTTTGACAGACAGCATAACTACCGCTACGCATTTTTCTTAGTATTATATTCTACTTTATATTGCAAAAATTATCATTACAATCACATGATTAAGTAGGACAACCATTGTAATTGAAAAGTAAAATAAAAACGTTCTCCCTTTGTGAAAAACAACTATGTTTGTGACTTGTTTGACACAGCACCTCCACCACACCTCGTAAGGAGGCTCTAAAACTTGACATTTTCAGACAAAATTTGAGAAACTATTAATATCAAATTAACTCTGGTATCTCCTTGCCATAAATAATAGGTCAACACATAGCAACTGGATGTTTTATTCAATACATCAAAGAAATATTTACAGAAAAAATGACAGAGGTTATTATTTCCATTTATCTGATTATGACCCAAATAGAGAATATGCAGCAATTTAATAAACAGGTATTTCTTATTTTGTTAGTGTTTAGATACGCTTTGATCTGATTCAATGATTTTGAATAGGGTACTTATGCAAATACGCTGCCTATGTTGCTCTGCTGAAATATTAGGAACCCCATCATGGTATGTATATAAGGCCAAATATAAAAGTACCGTGTTTCCGACCGACCCTATTTTTAAGGGGCCGACCCTAAAAAAAATTATGCAAAAAAGAAAAAGAAAACAAGAGGTCAATGACCTTGAAGCTCTACTGATTGATTTTGATTTCAGGAAGTAGTCGCTACAGACTTGTTTTTTGAAAATCTATTTTTAACCGTGGCGGCCTTCTTGAATTTCCGGCCGACCTGAAATTTTGCTAAGATCAATAAGACATTAAGAGCAACATTCCTGTGAAGTTTCATGAAAATCCGTCAGGTAGTTTCAAAGAAGTAGTCGCTACAAGTTTTCATTATATAACTCTATGTAAACAAAGCAGCCATGTTTAAGGTCAAATCAAAACGATTTTCGACAAGGACCAACATCAGGTCATACTGATCATTTTAGAAAAAGTCCCATATCAATATCTCTTATTGTTTTGAAGAAGTAGTCGCTACAAACTTATTTATTTTAAATCTATTTTTAGCTGTGGCGGCCATCTTGAATTTCCGGCCGACCTGAAATTTTTCTAGGATCAACTAGACATCAAGAGCAACATTCCTGTGAAGTTTCATGAACATCCGTCAAGTAGTTTCAGAGGAGTAGTCGCTACAAGTTTTTACTATATAACTCTATGTAACCAAAGATGGCCACTGGCAGCCATGTTTAACGTCGAATCAAAATAATTTTCCACAAGGATCTACATCATGTCATGCTGATCATTTTAGAAAAAGTCCTATATCAATATCACTTATAGTTTTCAAGAAGTAGTCGCTACAAACTTATTTTTTAAAAATCTATTTTTAGCTGTGACGGCCATCTTGAATTTCCGGCCGACCTGAAATTTTGATAGGATCAATTAGACATCAAGAGCAACATTACTGTAAAGTTTCATGACAATCCGCCAAGTAGTTTCAGAGGAGTAGTCGCTACAAGTTTTTACTATATAACTATGTAAACAAAGATGGCCGCTGGCAGCCATGTTTAACGTTGAATCAAAACGATTTTTGACTAGGATCAACATCATGTAATGCTGATCATTTTAGAAAGTCCCATATCAATATCACTTATAGTTTTCAAGAAGTAGTCGCTACAAACTTATTTTTTAACAAGAGGTCAATGACCTTGAAGCTCTACTGATTGATTTTGATTTCAGGAAGTAGTCGCTACAGACTTGTTTTTTGAAAATCTATTTTTAACCGTGGCGGCAATCTTGAATTTCCGGCCGACCTGAAATTTTGCTAAGATCAATAAGACATTAAGAGCAACATTCCTGTGAAGTTTCATGAAAATCCGTCAGGTAGTTTCAAAGAAGTAGTCGCTACAAGTTTTCATTATATAACTCTATGTAAACAAAGCAGCCATGTTTAAGGTCAAATCAAAACGATTTTCGACAAGGACCGACATCATGTCATACTGATCATTTTAGAAAAAGTCCCATATCAATATCTCTTATTGTTTTGAAGAAGTAGTCGCTACAAACTTATTTATTTTAAATCTATTTTTAGCTGTGGCGGCCATCTTGAATTTCCGGCCGACCTGAAATTTTTCTAGGATCAACTAGACATCAAGAGCAACATTCCTGTGAAGTTTCATGAACATCCGTCAAGTAGTTTCAGAGGAGTAGTCGCTACAAGTTTTTACTATATAACTCTATGTAACCAAAGATGGCCACTGGCAGCCATGTTTAACGCCGAATCAAAATAATTTTCCACAAAGATCTACATCATGTCATGCTGATCATTTTAGAAAAAGTCCCATATCACTTATAGTTTTCAAGAAGTAGTCGCTACAAACTTATTTTTTAAAAATCTATTTTTAGCTGTGACGGCCATCTTGAATTTCCGGCCGACCTGAAATTTTGATAGGATCAATTAGACATCAAGAGCAACATTCCTGTAAAGTTTCATGACAATCCGCCAAGTAGTTTCAGAGGAGTAGTCGCTACAAGTTTTTACTATATAACTCTATGTAAACAAAAATGGCCGCTGGCAGCCATGTTTAACGTTGAATCAAAACGATTTTTGACTAGGATCAACATCATGTAATGCTGATCATTTTAGAAAAAGTCCCATATCAATATCACTTATAGTTTTCAAGAAGTAGTCGCTACAAACTTATTTTTTAAAAATCTATTTTTTAGCTGTGACGGCCATCTTGAATTTCCGGCCGACCTGAAATTTTTCTAGGATCAATTAGACATCAAGAGCAACATTCCTGTAAAGTTTCATGACAATCCGCCAAGTAGTTTCAGAGAAATTGTCGCTACAAGTTTTTACTATATAACTCTATGTAAACAAAGATGGCCGCTGGCAGCCATGTTTAACGTTGAATCAAAACGATTTTTGACTAGGATCAACATCATGTCATGCTGATCATTTTAGAAAAAGTCCCATATCAATATCACTTATAGTTTTCAAGAAGAAGTCGCTACAAACTTGTATTTTAAAACTCTATTTTTAGCTTTGGCGGCCATCTTGGATTTCACATCAACATGAATTTTTGCTAGGATCAACTAGACGTTATGGGCAACATTTCTGTAAAGTTTCATGAATATCCATCCAGTAGTTTCAGCTGTGAAGTCGCTACAAATAAAAGTTTACGGACAGACAGACGGACAGACAGACGGACGGACGACGGACGCCGCACCACGGCATAAGCTCTGCTGATCTCTGATCAGTAGAGCTAAAAATCTATTTTTAGCTGTGACGGCCATCTTGAATTTCCGGCCGACCTGAAATTTTTCTAGGATCAATTAGACATCAAGAGCAACATTCCTGTAAAGTTTCATGACAATCCGCCAAGTAGTTTCAGAGAAGTAGTCGCTACAAGTTTTTACTATATAACTCTATGTAAACAAAGATGGCCGCTGGCAGCCATGTTTAACGTTGAATCAAAACGATTTTTGACTAGGATCAACATCATGTCATGCTGATCATTTTAGAAAAAGTCCCATATCAATATCACTTATAGTTTTCAAGAAGAAGTCGCTACAAACTTGTATTTTAAAACTCTATTTTTAGCTTTGGCGGCCATCTTGGATTTCACATCAACATGAATTTTTGCTAGGATCAACTAGACTTTATGGGCAACATTTCTGTAAAGTTTCATGAATATCCATCCAGTAGTTTCAGCTGTGAAGTCGCTACAAATAAAAGTTTACGGACAGACAGACGGACGGACGGACGGACGACGGACGCCGCACCACGGCATAAGCTCTACTGATCTCTGATCAGTAGAGCTAAAAAAAGGAAAGAAAAAAAAAGGGGGGAAATGTGTAGGTAAGCCATATGATTTGCATGGAATGTCATATGATACATTCAGAGTTTAACGATTTTCTTTAAGGTAAACAATGCGATGCTAATTAACTATTTAACTTATTAGTAAAATACATGTTAATAAATAGAATCTCACAATATCTTGCTAAAAAACAACAACAAAAAAGCAAAAAAAAAAGCCTACCTACCGACCCTGCATGCAATAGGAAACACACCTATTTTTTTTTTGGCCTGACAGTGAGTCTGCACACGTGCCGAAATATCAAGCAATCTACATACATGTATAAATTATATATATTTAACATGGGGGGTACTTGATATTTCGGCACGAATTATAATTGTATCTAGGGATATAATTATACTGTAATTCATTTTGAATTGTGATATATACTGCAATATGGATATACCATATCGCGATGCATATCATGATATATTATTTTACAGGTCACAAGTGTTTGTCTTTTATGTCATTATTTTAATGTATATGTATTGTGTTAATCAGGGGTAGAAATTAACTTCTTTATATGTACTCGCAAGTTTTGACTACTGCATAAAATTTCAAGTTGCCAAATTGGAAATCTACTGGCCATTAGTATGAAATAGTTACGTCATTTTCCCATCTAGCTATTTTTTCCAAAAAACTGATCACTGATTTAATACCATCATTTTGTACGTAAAACGGCGGCGAAAGATCGATAAAATGCGACACAGTCACGCTAAAAATATAAGCTCATTAGAATAAAACATGACCATGACAATGGTATTGCTTACAATATGTGCGGTGCTGATGTTGTCAAACAACTTCTAAAAGCGACTAGAGAAGCATTTGTTTCACCTGTTGGTTATTATGTTATCCTTGGAAACCCGTAATTTCATATGATTTTCTTAACTTGAAAGCAAGTCGCAACATTTTGCCACCTGTTGCAAAATTTCAACTTGCATTTTCAAATACAAAACTCGCAAAATGCAAGTTGCGAGTGCTAAAATGATGACTTTCGGAGGGAAATCCACCATGTTTACTTTCCGTAGTGTTGCCGTTTCATATTTATATTATTTTAGGAAAATTGTTGATTGGTTAAGAAGTTTAAATTACGGAGATTAGCCCTGAATAGCATATTCAAGAACCAGTAATTACCGTGTAGCGCTTCGTTCTGAACTGCAAGTAAAAATAAACATTCCAGAAACTACCTGTACCAGATAAACTGCTCTAGGTTCCTATACTATACTGCTGCGCAGATTATCCCTGCATAGCATATTTGAGAACCGGTAATTACCATGTGGCGCCTCAATTGCGTCTAAAAATAAACCAAAACATCCCAGAAGTTACCTGGACTCAATGAACGACACTGGGTCCCTTTACTATTGATATGCTAATAATATATACTATTGATGCACAACAAACGAGAACCACAACATTAAAAGATTGAAGTGGGGGAAAATGAGCATCAACAAAAGCTTACAAATGTGCAATAAATCTCAACAAGGACTTGCATCTGAATTCTGATTTCAACATGTTGAAGCTTATAACTTTTAAATACAGTCTCACTTAGGCCATCAATAAAAATATGTTTGTTTGCCGTGCTCCGACCGACTCACTGATTCGGCCGCGACTCAAAAAAATTTAATGACCTCGGGCCGAAAAAAAAAAAATAAACAAAAAATATTTTTTATTTCTTTTATACAAATGATAATTTTATTAGCCAGAGTTGTTAAAGAGGCACTACCTATATCTACGCGATTTGTAATGTAAAATATTAAATACTCAATATTACTGCATTTATATGTATGCAAAGCTATTTGATGAGTATTCTAAGAAGCAACAAGGTTCGTATTCCAGTTCTGTAAATTATTAATTATGATCAAAACAATATCTTGAATAAAATGCTGCCCAGCCGTTTATTCCTGCCGGACAACTACGAGTTTTTACGATTTTATCGGACATGCGCAATGCCATTCAGTTGAATGAAAACAAACTACTCGGGTCAGTTCCGATAGTAAACGAATCGATCGGAACTCGTCGCCAATCCGACGAGGCAGTTCCAATTGTAAACGAATAAGATCGGAAAATCTCCGTAATCGGCTTGTCTAAAACAATTACGAATACAATTTCAAAAATCCGATCTTTTCTATCCTGTTTTTCCCCAGCAAAACGCATATTACATGGGGTGAAATTATTGCCGTTTACCTTTTTCATAGTCCTCTTTACAATTAAGTAAAGTTTATATCAATTGGTGGACAAAAATATATAGGTAGAGCATCTTTAAGCATCTAATCTGGATTGCAAAGGTTATCAAAAAGTTGCCTTAGTACAAAAATGGCATAATATATGCGAACAGTATATATAAAAAAAACATCTAAAAATAAAACTTTTTCCTACCTTAAATACACATGAATAAAATAATTATGTGCAAGTCCTTGTGTTTAGTTTTAATAACCTATTCCCTAACATCGTACTAGGGCCTTTAAAGTGTTGTAGACTGGATAAGCTTTTGATGTAAAAAAACAAAACAAAACAAAAACTACCTACCTACCCACCCTCAAAATTCTAGGTAGGAGCACAGCAAACAAACAATTTTTTATTGATGGCCTTATTTAATGTCTGGAATGCTGAGTGATAGGCCTTTATCATCAGTCCTGTCTGTCTACCGTAGCGGCCCCTGGGAATTCACCCAACCAGCATAGCACCGAAAATCACTAGAACCTAACAAACAATCAACTGGGACAGTTTAGAATGAAAGTTTGGAAAGTTCCTGTTTGTCAGATACCGAATCAGGAGCCTCAGCCACAGTGGCTGGTAGAGTATTCCGACGACAAACTGTTCTTGGGAAAAAACTAAATTTGACAGTCGCTGGAAGAAGATAAATGTCAATTTCAGAGTGATTGGACCTGGTGCGAGATGATGCAGGTGTCAGGAACTCGGATGCTGGCATGTCCACTAGCCTGTGGATAATCTTAAAGAGCATGGTTTCCCATTCTAGGTGTTCTAGGTGAACACAGATGTGACACTGCTAGTGTTCCTGTAGTGCTCCAAATAGTAGAACAGTACTCTAGGGTGGGTCTTACTAAGGAGAAGTATGCCCAGGACTTTGTTTGTTCATTGGAAATCTTCAGGTTCCTTCTCAAGAATCCTAGTGTACTGTTCGCCTTCTTGACTGTTTTGTGGATGTGGAGGCTCCAATTCAGGTCTTTTTGCAGTTCTACCTCTACGTACTTTGCCGAATCCATGGTCTCAAGGACTTGACCCTTCAGTGTGTAGTTAGAGGCTACAGGTGATCTTGATCTAGAGACTTTGAGAGTGCTGCATTTGTCTGGGTGGAAATCCATGCCCCACATCCTTTCCCATTCGGCGAGTCGATCTAGGTCATCTTGGAGGTCAACACTGTCTTGTCTTGTTCTGATCGGTCTGTACAAGATACAGTCATCAGCAATGAGGCAAACTCTTAAACGTACGCTGTCTGGAAGGTCATTTATACAGGGATGAGAATGACAAATTTCATTTTCAGAGGAAAATAGCCGGGTCCAGGGACCGCAGGGGCCGCAAGTCCCTGGCCAGGTGCCTGAAACCAGAGCATTTTTAGCATTACAAACCTGCTAGATTGCACTAAAATGTGCTTTTAAACAGTTCCCAACTGAGACAATCCAAGTTAATATGTCAAATAGTAAAAACAAATCACAAAGTTCATCAAAGTTCACACATCTGTCGTGTCATGACCATTTGCCTAAATGTACTACTGACATGTGTGTACACCATGTATTGTGTGTCTATTGACAAAGCTTTCTTTTCTTTGCCAATGCCTCTGTTTTATTTTGCAAGTAATTTCTAGTAATAGTATTTTTTTTCTCAAAATATTGACAAGCTTTGAAGTAAACAAACTACCTTCATTTCTTCTTTTTTTCTTCTTCAAATGATTCCAAAATTGAATTTCCAGTTCAACTGCTTTAAGTTACATTCTCCCATCCCAATTATATCCCAATTACTGATTAATCCATAACAACCCGACATAATCCAATCAACTCATAATAATTGCAATTTGTTGTCAACAACCAACTATCACACAGCGTGTTATCGCAACTTCTGCATACTGCATAGATCAGTCACGTGTTACTTGTGTGTATTGTTTGACGCGAGTTTATGAATTTGTGTACGGTGCGCACAAGGGTTTTTAAAGGCGGTGTTTGCCTTCAGATCAAAGCACCGCCCTCTGGTTTTTAAGCATAGCGGTGCAGTTTAGGCACCGCAGGACTATAGCGGAACAGGTGCTCCGACAGTGTATTACGTGCGGTGAAAGAACGGATTTTGCATCCTTACCCCCCCCCTAAATATTTTCTCACCGGATTTAGACGTTTCAGAAAATTGACCCCTGGGGCTATAAAATCCGCAGAAATCCGCATCCGAGGAAAATTTTCATCCCTGTTTATATAAATGAGGAACAACAGTGGTCCTAATACTGTGCCTTGTGGTTACAGGTACTCCGCTAATGACAGTCTGAAGTGGTGCCATCTACTAGGACCTGCAGGGCTTTTTTCCACAAAATTGGGAAGAGGCCCAGGCCTGTCCATTTTTGGAAAAAAGAACGCGCTTATTTCTCACTTTGGGAAAAATACAAGATTTCATAAATTAAGTAAATATGACATTAATATACTTTATTTATATTGTCATCCATTATTTACCATAATTATTAACTTTTCCAAGTCGGAATTTACTTAGCAGACAAAAACACACTGCAGAATTCATGTTTTTTCTCAAATTCTGAGAGACTGCTGTTTTCCGATTGGGAAATATTTCTGCCACAGTTGGGAAAAAACAGTCCAATTTTCAGTTGGGAAGAGGCCCTTTACAGGCCTCTGTTATATAAGGTAAAAAAGCCCTGACCTGTTGCTCTGTTTTGATAGTAATGCAGTGTGCTGCCTCTTATTCCATAGTCGGTTAGCAGTGATTTTTTTTTACAGTTGTGTTATTATGAGTTCTGGGACTCATTGCCTTCAGGATTTATGAGTCCTTTGGAAAAACTTTTGAGTCCTGTTGTGACACACAACGAGTATTTAACCCATATAATGACCTTCAGTGTGACCTTCACCTTTATATTTCAGTATGGTCATGTCAGTATTGTCATGATGAGTATATATTGATGAAGAAATATAACGAAATGAGAAAGTTTAAGCCAATGTTAAGTTTTCGTGAAGAAAAAACTGAGTATTTAACCCATATAATGACCTTCAGTGTGACCTTTTAGTATGGTCATGTCGATGTTGTCATGGACGGACTGATGGATGGACTGACAGACGACAAAGTGATCCCTATGTATCGCATTTTTCTTCGAAAAGGCGACACAAAAAGTTTGAAAAGGCGACACAAAAAGGTTACCTAAAGAGATAAAAAAAATCAAAGGAGAGGGCACACCTTCCACTCCTTATGACTGGTCAAATGAAATAATGTGCGGCTTTTAATTGAAAATGGCCAGTCCGACATGTTTGTGCCATAAAGAAAACATTTGGCTCCAATGTTTTCAATTCGGCTCATTTTTTTTTCAATTTCCGAAAGTAGTTGCGCAAAGAAAAAAACTGGAAAAAAAAAAGCCTTGGCAGTGCAAGCCTTGATTACTTGGTTCCTGCTCATGCAGAGCTTTTCTTACAGGTATGTTAGGGAAAAGAGTGTGCAACCTGGTACATATGCTCTACAAAACTTGCAAAATGTCAAACCTGATATAGCCTTAGCCCTGAGATCAGGCGGGGCCTCTCGTCCTGCTGGACAAAATCAATCATGCTTGTTTACCAACAACTATCACTTCCGGTTGCCAAACGGAACGTAATTTTACATCTTTTCCAAGACAAACTAAGCAAAATATAGTAATTTGACTATAAAACTTACTTTTTACACTTAAAATCACAATAAAATTGAAGAACAATATAATCGCCTTAATTTCTGAATATAAACACCATCTTTCAACACTTCGGAATCGCGGGTAATTGCATTCTGGGTATTTCAATACGAACCGAAATGGAGGAAATGAACCGAAATATAATTGAAATCATAACGAAATTTCCACCGAAAAGACTATTATTTGGTTGAATTCATAATTTTGCATTACAGAGATGTTGAGATTTTATTTTATTTTCAGTAGGTGATAAAATTTGTGTTACTCGTTTTTTATCCTTAGGTTCTATATTAAAACAAAACTCTTTGGCAGAGTAAAAAGATGATAATTTTCAAGATTTTGATTTTAAAATATACATATATTGAATCGTTTTGCATAAATGTGCATGAAATAGGCAGGGTTTTAAAATAATCACACTGTAGATACCTTTATTTTAACAGTAAACTTGGTTGAACATCAAGGATAAAGACCGAGTTTATCACCT
The DNA here is from genome assembly GCA_037043455.1 of Cyrtodaria siliqua. Taxonomy (NCBI): domain Eukaryota; kingdom Metazoa; phylum Mollusca; class Bivalvia; order Adapedonta; family Hiatellidae; genus Cyrtodaria; species Cyrtodaria siliqua. The sequence continues at coordinate 9,632 of JAWPHD010003141.1, read as the reverse complement.
ACCAGAATGTATTGGTTATGTCTTATATCTGGTCACTGATTGGTCAGTTTTTTTGATGATGCTATATCAAAATTATGAATGGTGTTTTACGTAATTTTCAGGACATTTTAGGCTAAATATACATTACTATGTTAGATTTTGTTAGTGGTTGGGGAAGAACACTCATGGTTTTCTTGGGTAGAACCAGTACTGTATACCTCCCACCATCCGTAAAATATTAGACACATTGCAAGAGGAAAATCGAGTACAATTTAAATATGAAAGACTCGTGAAACTAATGCATAGTCACGTCGCATCATATATATGTTATTTCATATCCTTAACTTAAAAAAAATCACAGGCGCCTCACTCACTCACTCGCCGCGCCTGAAACTCTCAGTATCAGCACAAGCCCATCAGACCTAAATGATCAGACCATCACAAGCACGTAAAACATATGCAGTGGCTTGTAATCGAAATAAGGACTGAATGCAGTTGAAATTATGCGTAGACCCAGCGCCCTATATGTGGTTTCATCCGAGGTAGACCCACAGATATGTATAAACACATATACATAGGTCTACGATAGTCCTACATAATAATAATCTGATATTAGGTCTGTGAATTATGTTAACAACAACAATAACAACTTAATTATTACTTCTTTTTTTCTTTCTTTCTAAGGTTTATAGTCCCTCTACCATATGAGCCCCCGGGAAGAATCCCCCGTTGACTCGGCGCAGTTATTAGTGAGTGGTAGATTTTCTTTACCCTCGCCCTATGGCACTAGGCCTTTTGGCGAGCTTTTCGTCAGATGATTATGCAGTAGAGTCCGGGAAGGGTTGGAGTATCTCGTCCAAAGTCGATTAGTTGATGGCAGCAGTAGATTAGAGATGGTGGCACATCAGTGTAGAAACCCCTCTGAAGTCTGTAGAAGATTATTATTCCAAGTAGATTTCTAAGTCCAATTGAAGATTTTGACCAATCGGATTGCCTGCAGAATTGTGACTAGGTCAATCCGATTGTCGGCTCGAAAGTAGATTAGGAAAGTCCCAGCCAATCAGGAAATTGCAGAAGTATCGCAATCAAGTAGGTCAATCCGATCGTCCGTGTTGGCGCCAAATGTGTCGCAAGTAGGTCGATCCGGCTGCATGAGCTGCCCGAGTTCTGTTGGTGAAAACTTCTCCGTTTCACGCGCTGATCCTGAAGCCGTTATGCAATACAGGATCAGTGAGTATCTCGCAGGGTTTCGCCAACATCGGTATCCATGGTGGGTTAGGGTGAGTCTAGTTGTGGTCCATCGTAGGTGCCTCATGTCGTCTAATGCGGGGACTTGCAGTGACATGGGGTAGCTCGCTGGTACAACGTCAGATTTCCAGTAGAAGCTTTAATCGTCCATCTTTAGGGCCACGTAAAAACAGGATAAAAACATATATACAGCGCTCTCAAGGCTATGTCCAAGCCTCCAAGTGGCTCTACACTGTATATAGCGCTATACAGTGCAGGCGGATGATCCCAGACAGCAGAACGCCTTGCGGAGTCACTTTGTCCCAGACTTCAAACGCAAGACGTCCTGCCTGTTCGATGGTCTGAACTGGAATGGATGCGCAGTTATTACATTCACGCAGTGCCCTTATATAAGGAGCCTGATTCACGCGACATTGCAACTGCTTAAACTTTGTGAACCGATTGTGTGCAGTCTACATATTAGACCACATAGGTAGAAAGCTGTGAAACTTATCTCAATTTCGCGTTGCACAGTGGTGATATTGCCTGATTTTAAACACACATATCGTAACACGTTTTAGACATCACACATTTATTTCTCTTTTTAAAAATGGCAATTTCCTTACTTTAGTTTACAACTGTTAAGCAAAAAAAGAGTATGACGGAAAGTTTCACACTGCCAATCCGTTGATTTTTAAAGTAAATCAAAAAAGTGATGATATAATATTCTAACTTTGTATACTATCTATCTATCTCTATCTATTGATACTGCAGCACCCACTCACGGGGATTACGTGCAGGTGCGCGTCTGTGCAGTGTGAGTAGTTAAGAGAAAGATAAAATAGTTTTAAAATCAAGTGAGAGTGAGATAAAAGTATGATAGTGTTATAATGTTAAAAGATGGAAGAAGACAAAGTGGTTTTTAAAAGTAAGAATAAAAACAAGCTTCCTGTCTATGGCATGGAGTGGGTGACTGAGCACACTGCCAGCTTGAACGAGTTCAGGTCTGGCAGCATTGCAATGTCGACTGGTAGTCTATTCCACTGTACGATTGCAAGGGGAAAGAACGAATACTTGTAGTAATCAGCAGTAGTGTGTATTTGTCTAAAGGCAAGGGGGTGGGATTAGCGGGGAATTCTCATGGGCTGTATGACATATGGGGGCATGGGTACAGCAACAAGGCAGTGGATTATTTTGAAAAAGAGACATAACCTGGCATCTGATCGTCTGTTTTCAAGGGACCTCCATCCTAATTTACCTAGCATGTCAGTGACACTGGCGTGTTGGGAGTAGTTATTTACGGTCCATCGGGCTGCTCTTCTTTGGACCATTTCTATCTTATTTATGTTGGTCTTTGTGTGGGGGCTCCAGACAGGGGAAGAATACTCAAGGAGGAGGCGCACTAGTGTTTTGTAGGCGACCTCTCTTATACCTGTATTTTTTTACCTTATGTTCCTTTTTACAAACCCCAGTGTCCTGTTTGCAGATGTGGTTGTTCTGCTGATGTGTTTGTTCCATGATAGATTGTTGCTTATGTCCACTCCAAGGTATTGGAGTCCATCTGTTGCGGTATGGGGAATTCGTTCCATGTTGTTTGCACTGTAGAACAGCAACTAGAAGGGTGTTCCACGGAACACTTGTGTCGCCTGTCATGTGTAGTATTTCCGCAAGGACTATTAAGTTTGAAGACAAGGTGTACGATCCTTCATGAATTATGGAGCAGATTGTTTTTAATTGCTAAAGTTTTATGAAAAGAGGGGTAACTGTGTATTTAAAAACTAATTAGAAAGAACTGTATAACGTTTCATGACATATTTTGTAAAGTTTTAAGTAGGTTAGGTTGCAGGTTAAAGTTTTATGAAAATGGGCATACTTCTTTCGAAATGAAAGTCAGTGTTATTCAACATGTCAATGACATTGGATACTTGATAAGGAAGAACTGCCTAAAGTTTCATATTTTTTAAGTTATGGCCAGTTATGTTGCAAGTTGAAGTTTTATGAAAAACTCTACCGAAATGAAAGTCAGAGTTATTGAACATGTGTGAATACATATTTTTGCGGTAAAGTGAAGATGTGTGTGAAGTTTCAAGAACATTTCAAGTTATAAGTTAACCAAGGTTAGGATGCCGGTTAAAGTGTGACGGGCGGGCGGACGACAAACGGCGGAAAAAGTGACCCCCTAAGTGTCTGCTATATGCGACATAATAAGCACGTACTGATGCGATAACTGGTAACTAGTTTGACTTATGTACAAATATAAAAGTTTAATATAAATCCATTTATTTTATTGTTCGAAACCTCTGCCGCAGATGTAAGGCTTGGATACTGGTATCCTGTGCATGTGCTTTTACCTTTGCTCGACCAGTTTACCAACATGAAGTTTCGTTGTAGATACGTGCCACTGCAACAATATGACAACGCGGTTATTAGACATGCCGCCGCGCAACATGCAAATGATTAGCTTGGTATTGTCAGGAAGACGAGGCATTTTAAATTCAGTTTTCCAAATTTACTTATAGAACAAAACTGTATACATTTTCAGGAAAAAACAGGAACAAGTATTTACCTGTATAGTAGCGCGCCCGTACTGAACGTGTTTTTTTTTAAATCTTAGCCGCAGTCGGTCTTTACGGTTCGGTGGTTTCTGGGACGAAAATTACATAGAGCCCTGATGTTTTTAACGACGTAAAATGGGAAGGTTTTATACCCAGTTATATAGAAATTTACTAACTTAAAGTTATGCATTATCCGTGTTTTACTACTACTAGACATTCTACACAAAATACGACGTATGAACCCCAATATGAACACAACAAAACAAGTGGTTTCCTCTATCGATTAATCTCTCAGTTGCCACTCTGAATATGTTCAACAATTACGCGCATATAATTCAAATGCAGAGACACTCGGAGAGGCATTTATAGATTTGTAGGTGTTTTTAAAAGTGAGTTATCTCCCTTTCTCAATTTATCTCCATTTGCGACATTGTGACAACAAAACTCAACAGCGAACTTTATAGTTTCCGGGCAACTAACTAACAGTAGCCACATGTCGCTATTGCCGTAAGTATTAGTCCTTAATTGGATATGTTTCTTACTTATTTATTAGAACCTGTGATTACAGTTTAAATAACTAACGAAAACAAATAGGATAGGCCTATTTCAAATTACGTTGTATCAACCAGGATTATTTACGGTCCATCGTAACACCCCAATATCTGTTACGTAAACAAAAAAGGATCAGTAGACCCTTACTTCTGAGCCGAGAAACGATTCTGTGGTAAATTAGCATGGATTTTTTAAAGGTCATCTATCTCACTCATTATTATCACTGTCAAGGTTCTTATCAATTGTTTGTGTTTTTCACAATCTCTCACCTGGGTGAGCCTTCTCTGACCGTACCAGCCTATTTTACGATTTTGATATTTCATCTGGCTGTACTGTATATGCCTAATAAGTCACACAAAAAAAAGGCTGTTAGGGTCAGAGAAGCCTTCTCTGACCGTACCAGCCTTTTTTACGATTTTGATATTTCATCTGGCTGTACTGTATATGCCTAATAAGTCACACAAAAAAAAGGCTGTTAGGGTCAGAGAAGGCTCTGATTAAGACACACACACACGCACAAAAAAAGAAGGCTTTTAGGCTCAGAGAAGGCTCGGATTATCACCTGGGGTGCTTTTTTATTTATTTTTTTACATATGGACATTTATAGATTCACCCCGTCGCAGGATGGCACATATCAAAAATCATGTCGCTCCGTAGACGTGTATTTTATGCATTAAGATGAGAACATCAATAACAGGTATAGTGTTCCATAAAAATAAACAATGTATTTCAAAGCATTTTGAATGATTTGTTAGCATTGCAATCAACCTTGTATATGACGGAAACAAATGGTCCAACTACGTGCCTGCAGACTATTAAATCGGTCCAGGATAGTCCGGTACTTGACTGAGAAGTGAACATCATTGTCTTTTATATATTAAAAAAGTTTCAGCATTCAATGGACAGCCAAAATAAAATTAAAATAAAACTTCTTTCTTTTCATCCATTTATTTTGTTAATTTTAATGCGTGACATACTGGTAAATGTTTACTAGGCTATCAGTTGAAATAAAGAGAGATAGGATCCAAATTTCTTTCAATAAAAAATATTGAAACATGGGTGATGGATTATTACCCGTCATGTAGACCCTAAAGCCTTCGGGCCAATATTGGAGCCTCGGGCCGATATAATGGGCAATAACGCATCACCCATGTATTATTCTCTAAATACTGTAAACCTAGTCAAAATTCATTTATAAGTACCCACTTAGGAAAATGTCAATAAAATGTCAATAATAATTATTGTTTTTTTGTATTATTTCTTGATAATCTGTGTGAGATTTCTCGAAAATAAAGTATGGATCACATAATGAAATATTTAGTCATCTTCTCTGATCAAATGATCAAATCTTAAAGTTTTCAAGTCAATGAGTTTTCTTAGAAATAAATTATAACAATTATATAACTGGGTGCTTAGAAATTGTGTTTAGTATATATAAATAATATTGAACTGTGTTTATTCGACAACTGAGAACCAGGTGAATATATTTGTGATTGGGAATAATTTTAGTTTTCTTTTGTTCTAGGCTAATTTAGACAATAAGAATATGCTATCATTGGTGTAGCTCTACATGGCTTACAACTAATTTTCAGAAATTGAAAAATTAGAAAATCAAAAATGCAATAAAAATGGGAGAGTGGTGGGGGTGTATGGGCGACAGGCCACATACAGTTTAATGTACTTAAATAATTTTCAGACACATTTGTGAACTTATCTGTCCCTTTTAAGTTTATACAATTATGAAATATACGTCAGAACGCACCAAATGCATTCTAACTTTAGAAAAATATCGTACTCCTTAGAATAAGTTCACAATCAGGCCTATGCTGTCAATAGGGCATAGTTATCATATGCCGCAGAACATATGGTCAAAACAGATAACAGACTGTGTAAGATGTTAATACATTACAGAAAAATTGTTGGATAGCGCTGCAGCTATGGACCTCTACATGGTGACATTATGGGTTACAATGGAGCAAGAAGATGCAATTATTCAATTATACAGAAAAAGAAAGTGGTCATATAGAAAATCAGGTAACAGTATATTTAGTCACCGTTTTGTAATTATCCACACGCTTTTTAAAAACAAAAACGTTAGTGGATATTGTTAATGCCTCAGTTTGTCCATCTGTCAGTTGTGTATTTTGTCACTGCTTGTAATCCAAGATGGTTAAAAGTAGACAGTTCAAATGATATATTCTCCATAACTATGAATTCGGTGCTAATAATACCATGTGCACATTTTCATGCTCTCCGGAATTAATATGTACATTCGCAGCTTTGTCCATCCTTCCATCCAGATTCATTTCCCAACACATTACCAATGGGACTGGAAAAAAACTTCACACAGTGATACTGCAGATGACAATGGCTGGAAGTGCCATGCACAAGGACCATGACTCTATCTTAATTCACATAATAGTTATTGTTCTTTGTAATGTTATAATTCTTGTCCGGAGCATAACTTGAAAACTACAAATGGGACTGGAATAAAACTTCAAAGATAGAGGACAATGAGGGGAAGTGCAGTACACACTGAATAATAACTCTATCTTTGTTCAATAAGTCATTATTCTTTGTAATTTTATACTTCATTTTTTGTCTGTCCTGGAGCATTACTTGAAAACTACTTAAGAACCATAACCTTATTTCCATTCAAATTTCTTTAAATTAGAGTAATGTCCTTTTTAGCTCGACTATTCGAAGAATAAGAGAGCTTATGTAATCACCCCGGCGTTGGCGTCGGCGTCCCACATCAAGGTTTGCGTGTAAGCTGTGTTTACAAGTCTATATCTCTTACATTTCTTATCCTACCACAACCAAATTTGTTCATGGGCTTTCTTGTAGCATTATCTTAAGGGCTGCATAAGCAATTTTGGTTCCTGTAACCCATGGGCTCCCATGGAACCCAAATTATGATAGCCCATAAAATGTGCCCCATTTCACATCAAATTTTGCGTGTAAGCTGTGTTTACAAGTCTACATGTATATCTCTTGCAATTCTTACCCTAGCACAACCAAATTTGGCCATTAGCTTCCTTATAGCATTATTGTAAGGGCTGCTTAAGTAATTTTGGTTCCTGTAACCCCTGGGCTCCCATGGAACCCAAATTCTGATAGCCCTTAAAATATGTCTGTTTCACATCAAATTTGGCGTGTAAGCTGTGTTTACAGGTCTATATCTCTTACATTTTTTGTCCTAGCTGAACTAAATTTTGGATTTTTTTCCTTATAGCATGTTGTAAAGGGTTGGATAAGTAATTTTGTCTTCTGCAAATTCTGGGCTCCCATGGAAACCAAAATTGTGATGACCCATAAAATGTGCAATAAAGGCAGATCTAGGTTTGCATGTAAGCATGTATATATCTATAATTTTGGTTTGGGATTTGTTATAGCATTATGCATCTTATTACTTCACCGATATTGGGTCATGGGCTCCCTCCTCCCCCGCCCCCCTTCCCCCCACTCCCCTCCACACTTTTTTTTCTTACACATATATGTTGCAACCCTCCCCGTCCCCACCACCCCACCCTCCGCCTCTCACCTCATCACCCCCACCCCGCCCCAGACTTGATTTTATTTTTTTTTTACATATTTTTGTGTTGCTTTTGTCAATTCTTTCTTACACATATATGTTGCCCCCTCCCCCCCCCCCCCCCCCCCCCCCCCCCCCCCCCCCCCCCCCCCCCCCCCCCCCCCCCCCCCCCCCCCCCCACCCACACCACCCCACACCACCTCTCACCCAGCCCCACTTGATTTTTTTTATTGATTTTTTTACATATTCTTTGTTGTTGTTAGTCAATTCTTACATCCCCACTCAAACTTGATTTTTTAATTATTTTTTTTCTTCATATTTTTGTGTTGTTTTGGTGAATTATTACATAGCTTCTTACACATATATGATGCCCTCACCACCCCCCACTCCCCCCCCCCCCCCCCCCCCCCCCCCCCCCCCCCCCCCCCCCCCCCCCCCCCCACCATCCATCCCCGTCTTCTCCCACCCCCACCCTGCACCAACTTAAAACTCGATTTTAGCTCTGCTGGCCAGAGCTTATGGGATCGTGTGTTTTCCGTCGTCCGTCGTCCGTTCCGTCCGTTAACTTTTGCTTGTGTACACTAGAGGCCCACATATCTGATGCAATCATCATGAAACTTTGTCAGAATGTTTGTCTCAATGAAATCTCGGTCAAGTTCGAAAATGGGTCATGTGGGGTCAAAAACTAGGTCACTAGGTCAAATACTTGAAAAACTTGTGTACACTCTAGAAGCCGTATTTCTGACCCAATCTTGATGAAACTTTGTCAAAATGTTTGTCTTAATTATATCTTGGTCAAGTTCAAAAATGGGTCACATGGTTTTAAAACTAGGTCACTAGGTCAAACTTTAGAAAAAAACCGTGTGTACACTCTAGAGGCCATATTTTTGACCCGATTCTTGATGAACTTTGTCAGAATGTATGTCTCAATGAAATCTCGGTCAAGTTCGAAAATGGGTCATGTGGGGTCAAAAACTAGGTCACTAGGTCAAATACTTGAAAAAACTTGTGTACACTCTAGAGGTCATATTTGTTACCCAATCTTGATGAAACTTTGTCAAATTGTTTATCTAAATTATATCTTGATCAAGTTCGGAAATGGGTCACATGAAGTTAAAAACTAGATCACTAGGTCAAATATTGGAAAAATCTTGTGTACACTCTTAGAGGCCATATTTTTGACCCGAGCTTGATGCAACTTTGTCAGAATGTTTGTCTTAATTATATCTTGGTCAAGTTTGAAAATGGGTCACATGGGGTTAAAAAACTAGGTCACTAGGTCAAATACTTGAAAAACCTTGTGTACACTCTAGAAGCCGTATTTCTGACCCAATCTTGATGAAACTTTGTCAAAATGTTTGTCTTAATTATATCTTGGTCAAGTTCAAAAATGGGTCCACATGGTGTTAAAAACTAGGTCACTAGGTCAAACTTTGGAAAAACTGTGTGTACACTCTAGAGGCCATATTTTTGACCGATCTTGATGCAATTTTGTCAGAATATTTGTCTCAATTATAGCTTGCTAAAATTCGAAAATGGGTCACACAGGGTCAAAAACTAGGTCACTAGGTCAAATACTTGAAAAACCTTGTGTACACTCTAGAGGCCATATTTCTGACACCCGATATTGATGAAACTTTGTCGAAATGTTGTCTTTATTTATATTTTGGTCAAGTTCGAAAATGGGTCCATGGGGTCAAAAACTAGGTCACTAGGTCAAATACTTGAAAAACCTTGTGTACACTCTAGATGCCATATTTTTTTTTCATTCGATCTTTACCAAA